>OX465295.1:148392678-148711646 GCA_949987735.1 Leucophora obtusa | reverse complement strand
CAGCTATATATTTGGGGATATTTTTAGATCTAATTTGATCCGAAAAATGGCGGATCCAATTAGATCCAGCTATATATTTGTGGATAAACTTATATCTAATTTGATCTCAATTTTGGCAGATCGAATTAGATCCAGCAATATATTTGTGGATAAACTTAGATATAAATTGATCTGAAAAATGGCAGATCAAATTAGATCCAGCAATATATTTGTGGATTAACTTAGATCTAAATTTATCCGAAAAATGGCAGATCCAATTAGATCCAGCAATATATTTGTGGATAAACCTGGATATAAATTGAATAGAAAATTGGCAGATCAAATTAGATCCAGCAATATATTTTGGGATTTAGTAAGACCTAATTTGATCCGAAAAATGGCAGATCGAATTAGATCCATCTATATATTTGTGGATGAACTTAGATCTAATTTGATACGAAAAATGACAGATCGAATTAGATCCAGTAATATATTTAGGGATAAACTTGGATCTAACTTTATCAGAAAAATGCCTGATCGAATTAGATCCAGCAATATATTTGGGGATAAACTTGGATATAAATTGATCCGAACATTGGCAGATCAAATTAGATCCAGCAATATATTTGGGGATAAACTTGGATCTAAATTTATCAGAAAAATGGCAGATCGAATTAGATCCAGCAATAATATGGGCATAAACTTGAATCTAAATTTAACCGAAAAATGGCAGATCGAATTAGATCCAGCAATATATTTGGGGATAAACTTGGATCTAAATTTATCAGAACAATGGCAGATCGAATTAGATCCAGCAATATATAGGGGATAAACTTGGATCTAAATTTATGCGAAAAAGTAGATCTAGGTATATGTGACCTTCTCCGAGAAAAGGGACCTAGTATGTCAAAAAACGGGTTTGGACTTAAGAGTGGATTCTGGTACCTAAAAGGGTGTAGAATAAGATGAAATGAGTTGAGGCACCTAACCATACCAAATCGCATCTCCCAACTGAAGGTGTGTTTAAAGTGATAATGCGTTATGAAACTTTAAATGCGTTCTTCTAAAAACTTAATTTTCACACACTAGGTCCCTTTTCTCGGAGAAGGTCACATATATAATTCAGGATTAAGTTGTATCTAACTTTATCTGGAAAACGGCAGATCGAATAAGATCGAGGATTATATTTGGGGATTACGTAAGATCTAAATTTATGAAAAAAATAACAGATGAAATTAGATCCAGTAATATATTTCGGGATTGCGTAAGATCTTAACTTTTTCAATAAGTTGCAGATCGAATTGAATCCAGTGATATATTTAGTGATTTGGTAAAATCTTAAATTTTCCCATAAATTGCAGATCGAATTAGATCCAGCAATTTATTTAGGTATTAAAATGGCAGATAGAATTAGAAACAGCAATATATTTGGGGATTGACATCTAAAACTATCCATAAAAATGACAGATAAAATTAGATGCCGCATTATATTTGGTACTACGTAAGATCTCCATTTATTTGGGATTAAATAAGATCCCAGAATATATTGCCAACTGTTCAAAAAATAATACACTGGCAGAGCACTGATTTTATAAAAATTACAATATTTTGTTAAAATAAGGTTTAAACTCAGAAGGTCTCGAGTTCGATATGCATTTTTTTTACAAAATGAATTTCTTTTATAAAATTAAAATTTTTTTTCTATAAATTTTTTTTATAAAATTATATATTTATTTTTTTATTAAATTGAAATCTTTGAATAAAATAATTTTATTTACATCTTTTTAACGCTCTACACCATTTCAATTGTATTAATTGTTTTTAAGATTTATTAATTGTATTTCAGAAATAATCAATTGAATTTCAGTTTTATCAATTGTATTTCAGAACTTATCAATTATTTTTCAGATTTTTGAATTGTATTTCAGAACTAGTCAATTGAAGTTCAGTTTTATCAATTCTGTTTCAGAAATTATTAATTGTATTTCCGAAATTATCAAACTGTATTTCAGAAATTATCAATTGTATTTCAGAAATTATGAAATGTAATTTAGAAATTTTTCTCTATTAACTATGATAAACAATCAACAAGTTTTGAAATAGATTTGATTATTTCTGAAATACAATTAATAACTTCTGAAATACATTCCATAATTTCTGAAATACATGTAAAATTTGTGAAATGCAATTAATAGCTTCTGAAATACAGTTATTGTAGTTGAGTTACCATTTATGACCATATATTGCTTAAATGGCACCTTATATGACAATATACTGTTTAAATGGCACCATATATGGTATGTTCCCTATTAAAAAAAATAATATGGAGCTTTATATGGTAATATATAACTTAGAGTCATCCACGTACCATTTGATCCGAAAAATGGCCCGATAAAATTGTATCAGTTGTTTATCAGTTTTTAACTTATTGTATCAGTTTAGATCTGACCTGATTAAATTATGTGTTAATCAGATGAAATTGTATCTGATTTTTGACCTGATACAATTTTATTGGTTTATATCACATGGTATCAGTTTAGGTCCAAATAGATATATTTGTATACAAAATTATATAGTTATATCCCAATTTTGACCTGATATCTGTTTAAAACTTTAATACAATTGTATAAGGTAAATGTCGGATACAATTATATTTTATTTATATAAAATTGAACCAATTACGATCAAACCTGACACCATTACATATAAACCGATAAAATTGCATCAAGTCAAAAATCGGATACAATTTCATCTGATTAACACATAATTTAATCAGGTCTGATCTAAACTGATACAATTAGATAAAAATTTATAAACAATTGATAAAAATATATCGGGCCATTCTTCGGATGAAACTGTATATTTATACAGATATAACTTAATCACATATATGACTATATGTAACTATTTTTATTCGGGTTGTTTAAATGATACGATATATCAAAGTATATGGTACTATATACGGTAGCATATATTATCATATCTGGAACTGTATTAAAAATGTTGTTGAAATGGCACCATATATCATAATGTATGGTTTAACCCTCGAAGTGGCACATGGTTCTGGCCAGACATATTTCATTTTCATGCTTCAATTTAGCATACTTCTATTTTATGTACATGGCTGTAATTTCAGGTAATCTCCCAAAATATTGTTGGCTTTCGATGTATAAATTAATAATTGAAAAAAAGTCCTTGGAACAGGACAAAAAACCAAATAAAAAATCTTCACCTTACTTTTGGTACATGGTGTCTGGCCAGACCCCTATGCATTTTGTATGAACGCATAGGCAAAGCACATGGCACGAGTTGGAAATTTGTATTTACTTCTTTCTTTCTTCTGATTTTGTTTGTGAGTTAGTTATTCATTGAACGTTGAACAGTGAAGAAGTAATCTAGTTTTTGTGCGGTAATTTTGAACTTGTGAATAATTTTACGCAGGTAGATTTTTTGCGTTGTTAGTATATTATGGCTGATGAACTGGAATTTATTTATAATACACGCTTGCGTAGCGCGAATTTGCAACCCCAATTGTCAGAGGAATTAGTGCGTGATTTTCAAAGTCAGGTAGAAGCTGATGAAAATGATGATGTTTTTGAAAACGATGGTGACGACACTGCTGATTATGTGCCCGAAGATGATGCATCAGACATAGAAAATGATTTGGAAATTGAACCTAACGAACTTTATGATAGTGATGAAGACGTAGATGAAGAAGAAGAAAGTGGGAAATGATGCTGAAGCAGTAAATGAAGTCGACTCAGGCTGTTTTTATGGTAAAGACGGTAGTAAATGGAAAGAAACTGAACCCCCTGCATATCGTTTGCGCCAGCATTATATCATGCGTTTTCAATCTGGAACAAAAACAAGGCTCACCAATCCAGTTGAGGTATTCAAGCTATTTTTCTCAACCAATATTACGTTCGTCATCATTAGTGAAACAAATCGGCATGGGCGAGAATCAATTAGAAAATGGAATGAAGAACATCCAGAGTCTACCCAAAGAAAATGGATTGATTTGACAAGCTCTGAGCTAGATGCATTCATTGGGATTTTGTTGGCTTCTGGTCTCAGCCATAATAATATGCAAGACTCCAGTATATTGTGGCGTTCTGATTCGCTGCCCATATTCCGTGCGGCTATGTCGCACAAACGATTCATTACTCTGTCCAGATATATTTGTTTCGATAATAGTCGTACGCGGGCATTTCGACAGCAAACAGATAAAGCAGCTCCTTTCCGGGACCTTTGGAATTTTCTCAATGAAAATCTGCAAAATTATTATGAACCTTATGAAAATATCACCATCGATGAGCAGTTGTTTCCGTATCGTGAGCGCACAAAGTTCACCCAATATATCCCATCAAAACTTGCAAGGTATGGGATCAAAGTTTGGTGGGCATGCGATGCTAAGACTAAATTTCCATTGAAAGGAAAACTATACACTGGAAAGGAAGGAGACAATCGGGAGATAAATCAAGGTGAAAACGTTCTAATGTATTTCGCAAATTGTTACGCAAACAGCGCAGAACAATTATTTCTGATAATTTTTTCACCTCATTGAACGGCGCTAAACGACTTGCTGCTATGGGACTGGCATTTGTTGGCACCATTCGAGCAAACAAAAGATGTCTTCCTAAGGAAGTTATGAAGAGCACCAGACGACCAATTCTTTCAAGTGTGTTTGGTTTTCATGAAAATCTTGTTGCACTTTGCAGCTACGTGCCCAAAAAAAATAAGGCAGTCAATTTAATTTCAACCGTGCATTACACGAAACATGTTGAAGGCGTAGCCATGAAACCGGAAGCAATTTTATTTTATAATTCAACTAAAGCCGGAGTCGATACGATGGATCAAATGCTAACTCATTACACAACAAAACGGTCAACCAGACGCTGGACATACGCGTTTTTCTGCAACATGATTGATGTGATGGCATTGGCAACTTACATTATATGTAAGCTAAATGATGAAAATACAAGAAAAGAAAGAAGACGCACATTTTTATATAAACTTGCAAAGCAATTGGTACTGGCCAACGTTGAAAATCGCATCAATAATCCGCACATTGTGGCTCAACCAACAACTCGTATAGCATTTGAAGCGTTCTTTGGGAGACCTCTCAATATAGCAAACCTTAATGTGGCTTCACGCAGTGGTCCAGACACATTAGCTGCCAAAAAAGATTGCAGAATTTGCCTGCAGCAAGGTGACAAAATTCGCCGTAAGACACGCTTTTTTTGCGGCAAATGCAACAATCCTGTTTGTCAGCAACATTCAAAAGTAGATTATTTATGTTTTTGTTGCCTTCCGCAAAATTCTGAATAAAAAAATCAATGTATTCTTCATAATACTTTTCTATTTTGTCATAAACATTTATTACTTTACCCATAATAAAGAGAAATATATATAGAACAAAAAAATTGTTGCCCTTTTCATTCCAAAGATTTTTTCAGGTCTATTTTTTCTTCCTCAGGTAGCTAATAACATAGTAAAAAGAAATAGAAACACAAAATATAACAAATATTTTCCTATCTTAGTAAAAAATTTAACGGCAAACAGCCCTTATTTCCATACAAATGCATGTAAATGTATAGGGGTCTGGCCAGACACCATGTGCCAGAACTAAGGGCTCAAAATATGTGCCACTTCGATGGTTAAATGTCACCACATATGGTAATATATTGTTTAAATGATACCATATATCAATATATATTGCACCATATATAGTAGCATATATTATTATATCTGAAACTGTATTAAAAATGTTGTTCATGAGGTCCCATATATGAGCATATATTGTTGAAATGGCACCATATATGATAATATATGGTTTAAATGGCACCATATATAGTAATATATTATTTAAATAACACCATGTATAAATATATATTGCACTATATATAGTATCATATATTATCATATCTGGAACTGTATTAAAAATTTTGATCATGAGTTACCATATATGGCCATATATTGTTTAAATGGCACCATATATAATAATATATGGTTTAAATGGTACCATATATGATAATATATGGTTTGAATGGCACCATATATGATAATATATGGTGTGAATGTCACCGTATATGATAATATATTGCTTAAATAGCACCATATATAAATATATATCGCACTATATACAGTACCATATATTATCATATCTGGAATTGAATTAAAGATTTTATCAATGAAGTACCATATATGACCATATATTGTTTAAATGGCACCATATATGATAATATCTAGTTTAACTGTCACCATATATAATTATATATTTTTTAAATGATACCATGTATAATTATATATTGCTAAAATGCCACCATATATATTAAGATATAGTTCTATATATAACTATATATGCAATAAGATCAACCATGTCATGTAATATATAATTATATATGCCTTATCTAATATTACGAGGGCCGATATCTAATTAGATGAAATTATATATGGCATAATATAAGGAAAAATTTTGTGAAAAAACGTCATATATAATTATATATGGATATACATAACGACATGTATAATTATATATTGTAATATATGCCATATATGATTATATATAATTTTTTTTACTCGGGGAACTATATTTTTAAAAGCCTTTTTCAATATAAAAAAAACAGGCTCCCACACAAACTCTCAGTATTAATTTTAGAGAATGATATTTTTTGGGCAAATCAAATGAATCAAATAGGAAGCGAATTTAATATTAGATTTCATAATATTTCATCACAAGAATGGGTTAAAAGGGGTACCATGTTACTGCAAAATGTGAAATCAAAATATAATACACAAATGCACGAAAAAGCTTTGAACAGTGATGACAGATTTTACAAATACTTGGGTTACGGTAAAGGATCAGAATATGTCCATAGCTCCAGAAGTATACCCTCTATCAGAACAATTTTAAAAACCATATGTGACATATTACCATTGAACGGTAAAACATTTAATGGTAGAAATGAAAGTAAAATATGCAGTTTATGTAACACAAGGGAAGAAGAAACTCTACAGCACTTTATTGCAAAATGTCCAATACTCGCAGAATTCAGAATCAGACATTTAGGTAAAATATATCTCGATGATACCGAATTAATAGATATTTTAAATGGTGAAATAACCGATGGATGGAATAGGCTATACAATAGGCCGGGTCGATTTGTGGGGAGGCAAAAAATCCATGGCTCAGGGAAAATCGTATTCTAGGTATCAAAATAAGAAACTTTGCCGAAGGAACCATACCTCTAAAACGAATTCTACTACCCCCCAACTGTTGACTTTTGTCCCGCAGGGTCAAGTTTTGAAAAATCACACTTTGACCCATTTAGAGTGCCCCAATCGAGTCCAAATGTATGACCGACCCCCACTAACTTTGGAGGGCCGATCCACCCATGCCAGTGGCACACCCCCTGGAACTCCCCTGGGGGGTTCCCCATACAAACATTTTAAAAAATCACCATTTTTGGCACTTTATTTTATTATTTTTTATTTATTTTATTTATTTTTATTATTTTATTTATTTTTTCTCTTTAGAAATTTATTTAGTCAGAACATATGTAAATGAAAAAATTAATTTAACTTAGTAATAGAAAAGAAAAAATAAAAAATTACTATTTGAAGTCTTTTTTGCTTTCAAGTCTGGGCAATTTCGCACGGCTCTCTAATGTCGTCGCCATAACAGCCTCTACATTTTCCGGTATAACTCGTTTGGAAACGCTAGCTAGCAATTGAATGTGTCGTTCTGTTTCTTGTATGTGTGATGGAATTTTTGGATCATTAAACGGTGGATCATCTTGATTTAAATATTCTTTCAAAGTATCGTATGGAATGCTTCGCGTGAATGGTGGTTCAAATACGTCATTTATGTCATTCATATTGATCATTTCCGTGTAACTTGTGCAATAAAAGTTTATATCTGGTTTTTTATAAGCTCTAAGTCCCGTTGGGTCGTCAACATTGGTTCGATAGCGTAGAATTATCTTGATAGCACAGTCGCGCTTTTCTTTGCTATCATCAAACAACATTGATAACAAGATATTTTCCGAATGCGCATAATATGAATTATCTGTAATTACTTTATTGACAATTTTGCGTAAACGAGGTTCTAGAAATCTTGACCAACTAATGAATTTGAAAAATAATCTACTACCGTATACGACAGAGCTGTAATACTTGATATTGAAGTACATTGGCACATAACATGTAATTATAAATTCAACCAGTATTCTTAAATTTGCATCTGGATTTTCCGTTGTCACATATAATCGTAATAGTCTAGCGGCCTTGGTGAGCCACCGAGAATGTACAATTTTCCCTGGTTTGATGTTTGCCAAATCCACTGAAACCACGCCGCTAGAAATTGCATGGGCCATGTCGTATAAGTACTTGGAATCGGTGGAAAATTCAATTTTTTCTGGAGCAGGGGGCATATTTTTCAACTCAATTTTCTGAAAGCCGTCCACCACCTGAAAATATATAAAAATAAAACAATTAAAAACGGTTGACAATTATAATAAATGAGTGATAGCAATAACTTACCGGAAGAGTTTCACAAGTTTCGATTTGACGGCTCAATTTTCCGGTTGCCGATCTTGGTCCAGTGCTGGTTGATTTATCCAAAGCTTCAAACAAATGCCGAAACGGAAGTTCGTTGAAGTGTAGAAGGCAAACGAACCAATGCAATGGTCTTTTTAACAGCAACTCGAATCGTCGTATAATTCCACCGTTTGGGCCAGTGTTTGTTGGCTCACCGTCAGTGCATATGCCAATTAATGCATCCAGTGATATATTTTTATCGTTGAAAAAATCATTTAATTTGGTTGTTTTGTATTCAGCGGTTTCATGTTCCAGTCTTACGTAACCAATCAATTCAGAATTCGGTTCTCTCAAAATAACAAGATGAGGTTCTTTTACCATTCTAGTATGATACTTCTCATCAATTGTATCTCTCGTTAAAGTATCATCTTTTCTGCCATCGAATGAAAATGCTAACAAATTGGTATCATCTAACCGTTTGCGAAGCACTTCTTGTCTGCATTTCTCTTTTTCTCGGCGAACTTTCGATTTATCCATGATGAGAGGTTTGCCATGGATATCTTTCATTTTAAAATCTTGGAAAAGAGCTGTTCCCATTGCTGATGCTACTCTATCAGGCACGCCAAATCTGTCACATACCAAGGCAAAGTTAAAACAATCGTATCTCTGTGTGTATTGTGAACTTGTGCTTATATCCAAATCTTCTTGAACCGGTGGCGGTGCGTATGTTGAATCATCGGGATCTTGGTATGTTGGCATTGATGACATAGACGTTGCTCCTTGCTCTTCAATTTCCATCGCAAATCCATCCATTGTTAGACTTCTCTGATTATGTTGATCGTGCATAAACTCTTTGAGGCGTTCGGGAACCAAACCGCATGCACATGGAGCTGTCTTCAAATCGCATTTACATGTTCCAATCAAAAAAATTGTTTCCAGAGATTTTACATACTCTGTAAATTGTTGGGGTTTGTTTCTTCTCTTGATTTGCTCTTGATATTTGTCAAGCAATCTATTCAATTTATTACATACACTTTTTTCAGCATTATTTCCATACCAAGTTTTTCCCAAATTCCAATTAACTTATCTTGTACTTGAATAGTGAATGCTTTATAGGACAACTTTTTTTGTTCGCTCAAGTAAAAATAATATCTCAAGATATCCAGATGGGTTGGTAAATTAAGATCAGTCAAATCAGTAGACACACCAAAAACAATAACATCATGCCTGGGTATATGACTCATTGGGTTTTCGATAGTTGTTGATGTTGTTATTGCTTCATCTTGCGGTGTAGAGGATGGTGGAATCATTGTAAACTTCTTGATTTGGAATGATTTTTTTTTTTATATTTTTTTATCTCAAATTAGCACTTCACACTTCGAGTTCTTCACAACGACTTAATGCATTCACAAAAACTGTTGCGTTGTATATGGTCTAGGAGACGAGGTAATAAGAATGAAATGGTAATTTCAATTCTACCTGTAACCGATTTTGTTGTCAAAACTGCCCATAAAGTACTTACATGTAAATTAAACGTTAATCTGACTACAAATTCTGTTAAGCAAGTGCGCCTTTTATTACTTCTGGAAAATCCTTTATGATAATTTTATGCTCAATTCTACCTGTAACCGATTTAGCTTAAGTAAGTTTACGACATGCAGCTGTGTCTTGTGGTGGCTTAAAAAACCCACACAACCTATTTTACGACCTGCAACAGAACGACACGTTCAATTGCTAGCTAGCGTTTCCAAACGAGTTATACCGGAAAATGTAGAGGTGACGTATGGTGACGACATTAGAGAGCCGTGCGAAATTGCCCAGACTTGAAAGCAAAAAAGACTTCAAACAGTAATTTTTTTATTTTCTTTTCTATTACTAAGTTAAATTAATTTTTTCATTTACATATGTTCTGACTAAATAAATTTCTAAAGAGAAAAAATAAATAAAATAATAAAAATAAATAAAATAAATAAAAAATAATAAAATAAAGTGCCAAAAATGGTGATTTTTTAAAATGTTTGTATGGGGAACCCCCAGGGGAGTTCCAGGGGGTGTGCCACTGGCATGGGTGGATCGGCCCTCCAAAGTTAGTGGGGGTCGGTCATACATTTGGACTCGATTGGGGCACTCTAAATGGGTCAAAGTGGGATTTTTCAAAACTTGACCCTACGGGACAAAAGTCAACAGTTGGGGTGTAGTAGAATTCGTTTTAGAGGTATGGTTCCTTCGGCAAAGTTTCTTATTTTAATCCCTAGAATACGATTTTCACTGAGCCATGGGCGATTATTAAACCGACCCGCCCTACTATACAAGTATGTAACTAATGCTTTAAATTATAGATAACTAATAATGTATGAATTTTTGTAAAAACAATTTAATTTGAACAACACTTTGTTAAAATATGTATAATAGACGACTTTTAGTCATTGTTATCAATTTACCTCTTTCTTCTTTATTATATATTTTATTAAATAAAGATTACAATACAATAGAATAATAAAAAATATTTATTTTTTGTTTAAATCAAATAGCAAATGGCCAAGTTTCTTAAATTTTCATAAATAAAATATACTCAAAATCTAATTGCGAAAACTGTTTTCTAAAAATTTTTTTATGCTATTTGTCCCCATTTTGTTTATGGTTTTTTTTTTTGTAAAAATCTTGAATAGTTATGTATGCTAGACATACTCAAAAAGGCTAGAGAATAAATAGAGTGCAATCCTCCCATTTACTGGGAAAAAATTTATAAAATGTGGCTTCAATGTTGCAAAATTTCAAGCAAAAAAGTTTCCATTTGCAAAAGTTATGGCAATAAATAAATTTTTTACTAAGGTTAGTATCGTACTAAAGACATTTTAAGATACTAAAGTAGCATTTTAGCATTTTAAGATACTAAAGTGTCTTTAGTACGATACTAACCTTAGTAAAAAATGTATTTATTGCCATAACTTTTGCAAATGGAAACTTTTTTGCTTTCAATTTTGTAACAACAGTTTTTAGAGGTGACCCCATATTGTACTAAAAGTTGGACTTTGGGAACATCTTGGAAAGCTATGCTGCCATACAAAATTTTTGAATAATCGCGATTTTAACGTATAGGCCGCTATAGATGAATACATTATTTTTGTTGAAATATTTTCCTTTTATTTGCTTCTTTACTAAGCCATATCATTTATTAAGCCAATTTTGCTTTCAGATATTCAATTGGCTAAAACCTTAAAAACCCGTAAAAATCCATCTGAAACGCGAACAGGTTTTAATATCAAGTTTTATGCATCAAATTTTAAGCCTAAATATGAATACAGGTCTTGTGCCTACATTCCACCACAAAAAATTTATTTTGATTGCATTTTAAAATTTTTGTATATAAAAACTAAATGGAAAACCGCCAAACTTTAAAGACATTTAGCGAAAAATCTGTACCATTGATCGAAAAACAAAGTACGCCATTGCATTATAGAATTGATGATCAGAGCTCTATTATTTTTTAAAAGTCAAGATTTTGTCATGCAGTGTTATTAACTGTCCATGAAAAAGCGTACTTTAGGAGAAACAAGAAATTTATTCTGGACGTGACTGTAAATTAAAAACATGTATAAAATCGGATTTGTCCCAATAAGCTTCTTGCAGTATATTTAACAAAAATAGATTTTGCGGTTTTAGAAGACCTTGCAAAATAATCATCCAACGTAAAATGAAAGTACACTGTTGCTAAAACAAAACCCTCAAAGGGTTTTGTAAATCTAGCTCTGATTTGAGTTTGATGGCCTCTCGAAACATGTGTCTATTTTAAAGGCACATCTACACGAGAGATAAAATTTCTAGAGATAGAGCAAAAAACACCTCTATTGTGAATGATTTAAGCTATTTAGAGGTGTTTTTTGCTCTATCTCTAGAAATTTTATCTCTCGTGTAGATGTGCCTTAAGAACGTTCTTGTCACAAAGACGCACTATCAGTTGCTTTTTATTCAAATTGTTTGTTATTAGCACTTTGGTGCTAAAAATTGTCGAAATCTCTTCTATTTTCCTAATTCTAACACAATGCACTCGCAATAGTAGCAGTGTTGCCAGGTTTGACGGTTTATCGTCATTTTGACGATTTTTACTATCAAAAATAGCCAACTGATGATTTGACGATTTTTTCCTTAAAAATTACGATTTTTATTTAATATGAAATATAGCAAGAAATGTACAAACTTACAATAAAATAATTTACAAATAAATGTACAAACACCAAACTGTAATTCTAAATATCAAGTTTTTAATTTTTAAAATTATGTAGAATTGCAAACAAATTCATGTGGTAACAAATTGAAAAACCGCTGCAAAATCAGATGATTTTTATTCAGCAAATCTATACGATTTTTGAAAAATATTTCGGAATTTGAGATTAAGTGTTCATATTGAAATTCTTATTAAAATTGTATCTAGAAAAAATATAAAAATCCGTTCAAGTACACCATAATTTTTTATTTATTGCGAAACTGTCAATTTTTTTAAGATACATATTTTAAAATGTACAAAACTTATAGGAAAATAATAATAATAATGATAATTATTGTGTGAAACTTCTGTCATAAAACTGGAACGAATTTGAATTTTTTTCGTGGAGAAAAATGCCTGTGAAATACATATTAAATATTTTAAAACCTGAAATTTTTGTTGGTATATCTTTTTTATTTTAATGCAACTATTTCAGGATATGCCAAATTTCGATGATGTTTATAAACATTACACTAAATATGTTAAATCGAACAAGCACGAAATGATTAAAAAGGATAATTTTTAAAATGCTTATTAAGTTTTTGAGTCCTTGTAAGACAAATAGATCTTATTTTGACGATTTTAAATAATTTTTTGACGATTTTTCAAAACGCTATGACGATTTTGACCATATTTTCCAAAATTTTCGACGGTTTTGTGCCTAATAAATCTAGCAACACTGATTAGAAGGGGCATCCCCTGAGTGCTAATCTATCGTAAAAAAATATCGAAATCGGTTTAGAAATTATGAGTAAAAATGTGAGGACACCAGAAAATTTCCATACAAAATAAAACATTTTGTACAAACAAACAATCGGAATAAAAATGACTAGAATTTGGAATTATAGCTCACGTTGATTTCAATAAATTTTATTTTTGAACTAGTGTGTTCTTCTAGTTCACTCGCTCATTCGAGAAATTTTTTCAGTTGTTCATACACTTGTATAAAAGTTTCTAAAACTTTTTCCTAAAAAAACAGCTGAATCCAGCAGAATCTGTTTGTTGCTAAACATTAGAGTGCCTATGCATAATAATTTGAAAACCTTATAACACATTTATAAAATGAATTTTGTATGAAAAATCTATTTCATAAGCCATTTATAAATTTAAAATAAATAATATAATAATAAGTAAATAATATAAATAATAAATTTCTTAAATTTACAAAGTTACTTGGATATTAGTCGACCAAACCATCACAAACAATTTTAAATTATTAGTTTTTTATTTTCTTAATGCGAATAAAAATCTACACTGCAGAAAGCAATCTACTATTTTCTGGCAAATATTTCTGTTTATTGTAGCAGGAGAGACCATTATTTGTACCAAACTCAATTATATTTAAAGATAAGTTAAATTTTTTACTGCTTTTTGTCTACTAATACTCAGCAACATTTTTTAGCCAATATTAGCAAGGTAAATGAAATTTAACTCAAATATTACTAAAATTTCGTATATTTAATAGTTGCATTTTCTCTGTACTTATCTTAATAATATTTAGCAAAAAGGATTTACTAATTTCAAAAGCAGGGCCCCTTTTAACTAATTTTGAGTACCTTGTTTTGTTTGTTATTTTTTCCGGATTTTTTTTTATCAGTATAAGACTATATTATGTCAATGGTTTTCGCGTTGGAACCATTGGGCTTGATATTGTTGCGCTTTGAAATTAGTCTAAAATCATATTGGAATGGCGCACTCCATTGTTAATCAAAAAAATAATGATGTAATTTATATTTAATATTAAACCTTTCTGTATCTGTGCAATTTTTCAGACTAGAACTATAAGCATTTTAATTTTTTTCCTTTGAAATTAAGTTTTGCGTTAGAAAAGTGATATTGTGCGTTCCTGTACTATTGAGCAATTTCGTTATTTAGATAGAGGATTTTGTCCTTACTCTCATTTTACTAAACTAAAGGCGCACACTTAACTTAAAATAACGAGTTTTTTGTAATGGTTATACATTTTTTCCTGTGTAAGTAAATAAAAAAAAAAACTGTAAAAATTAAACAAAAAATTTTTGAAAAGCCCCCCCCCCCCCCCCCGAAATAAATTCCTAGCTACGTGCCTGCCTACAAATATTTTATATTTTCACCTACAAAAGTTTAGTTTTTCTGAAAGAAAAAATTGAGCCACCTAATTTAAATACTGGTATTTAAAAAAATCTGCTTTAAATATAACAAAATATATAACAGCAAGTCGATGCCATTCGGTTGCAAATTCTTATATTTGAGAAAGTATTTGGTGAAAATCGTTTTTAGGCTACATTACCATAAACATGCAATTGCATGAAAGAAATTCTTCTAAAAACTCGTAAATCAAGAGTTTAATTTTGTATTTATTTATTAAAAAGAGCTAGAAAATTTTTTAATACTCTGAGGATCTAAAAAGTACTCTACAAAAATTGTTTTGATACCGAAATGAAAAACTCGTTTCCCATCCCTGTATAAGAATATAAAATAATCATATAAGTGTTTATATAATCTGATCCGCAAAATGGGTCTATAAAATTATATCAGATTGTATTATTTTAGATACAATTCAATCTAATATTATATAATTGCATTTACTCTGATGCAATTGCATCCCAAACATCTAATTGAATCGTATTATATCTAATCTGATATAGTTATATACTATTTAATACAATTAAATTTCAAGATTTATACCCAAAATATGTTGGGTTCCCAAGTAAAAAAAAATGATATGGAGCCCTATGAAGTTATATTTAATTATATATTATCTTTTATGTAATTAGATATAATTATATCCGAAAAATGAGAACGTCTTATTGTATCGAATTGTATACAATTGTATACAATTTGGTACAATTTGATACAATTTTATGCAATTCGATACAATTGTATCCGAATTTTGTCCTCATCCAATTACATCAAATTATATCTTTTTGTATAAAATTATATAAAATGTTATAAAAGTGGAAATAGTTTGATACAATTATATCTAGATATTAACCTCCCGAGTAAAAACAGTTATATATAGTCGTATAAAATACTATTAAGTTATATATGTATAAATATATAGTTTGATCCGAAAAATGGCCCGATGTAATTGTATCAGTCGTTTATCAGTTTTTATCTAATTTTATCAGTTTAGATCTCAACTAATAAAATTATACATTAATCGGATGAAATTATATCTGATTTTTGACCTGATATAATTCTACCGGTTTATATCTAATGGTATCTGTTTAGATCGTAGTTGGTACAATTTTATATAAATAAAATATATTTGTATCCGACATTTGCCTTATATAATTGTATCAAAGTTTTAAAGCAGATATAATTGCATCAGGTCAACATTCAGATATAACAATATAAGTTTGTATAAAAATATATCTATTTGGATCTAAACTAATACCATGCGACATAAACCGATAAAATTGTATCAGGTCAAAAATCAGATAAAATTTCATCTGATTACTATATAATCTATTCAGTTAAGATATAAACTGATACAATTAGATAAAAAGTGATAACCAACAGACACAATTATATCGGGCCATTTTTCGGATGAAATGGTATATGGATCACATTAAGTTATATATTACCATATAAAGCTCCATATTAATTTTTTTTAATAGGGCTTATACTTTTTATCATATTATATAGGACCATATCTAACAATATACATACAAAAATAACTTTTTTAAATAAAAAAAAATTTTCAATTACTTGTAATTGTAATTGTTCTTTTTTTGAATTGCAATTACAAATAATATTTAATTATAGATGAGTTTTTTTTCAATTACAATTACATGTAATTGTGTAATTGCATGTGTAATTAATTACAAAATGTAATGATTAACCCCAGGCCTGCTGGAGATCTTATAATTTCGATAACTCTTCCATTACTTTTATCCAGATTTATCATGACAGTGCAATAAACATGAAAAAAAATTTATTTTAATTTAGTAATTTTAAAATAAAGTTAACAACACTGAAATTTTAAAGATAATAGGATTATGATATACAACCAAGATATAAGAAATCAGTCAAGTGTACGTTATAGTATAGAGAATTTCGTATTAAAGCTTCAGTGTTGTTAATGTTATGGGTGCGGTGCGTAAGCCATTTTTGACTCATGCTCAAAAAAAAAAAACATATTACTCACGCACGTTTCTTACTCAGCACACATGAGTATATTAAAAACTTACAATCAGAAAATTCTCACGCAAAACAGTAAAAATTAGTAAAAACATATGATGAAAAAAATAAACTCACACACGAATCATGCACGGGTTATTCTTACTCACGCTCACGCACGAATCACTTAAGTATAGTAATTATTACTCACGATCACGTCTGAATAACGTGACTCACGAACATTTCGTGTCACGCGCCAATCCCTAGTAATTACTAAATCTAAAACTAGTTCGAAATCATTGATAACATGGAACCAAATATAATACAATACGGTTTTATATGGACCTTATATATTTTTATATAAAATCACTTTGACAAAATTGCCTATGTGGGATGATATATAATTATAGATGATTTTATAAAGAACGTTATAAGTTATATATGGGTTCATATTCGTCAATATATAATCATAACTAACACAAATTATAAAAGATTTCTTATATGGATCCACATAGTTTTATATTATTATGTATAGTGTCATACTAAATTATATATAAACGTACATGTAATTATGTCTTTTATATGTTACTTTATGTACTTATATATAGCACATACATATATATGTAGGCCAATATGTAATAATATAAAATCACATATGTCTCCATATTAAAAACTTTGAGGAAAAAATATCTAACATATGACTATATAAAAGTATATCTGCTTGAATTTAAAAGCATATGTGGCCATATGTAACTATAAGTTACTATATGCAATTACATAAAATAATATATGATTATATCAAAACTTTTTTACTCGGGTTTTGAAATATGTTTGAATTGTAAAACTGACATAAAAAATATTTTCCTTTCGAAATTTTTTCTGATTTTAATTAATATAAATTTTTATCAAAAATTGACTCCCCTACTAAAAAAGATTATATGACTTTTGATATTACATATAATTATATCCGGAAAATGAGAACATCTAATTGTATCAAATTAGATCGTATTATGATCATATTAGATCTAATTTGACACAATTAGATCTAATTTGATGAAATAAGATATGGTTTGATACAATTTTATCCGGATTTTGACCTCATCCAAATGTATCAAATATAATATAATCATATCCAACTAGATATAATGGTATATAATTCGATACAATTATACATAATTATATGAGGCATATGTAACTATATATAGGTCTATATATAATTGGATATTGTAATATGGTGCGCTATATATTGTGCAATATATTACAAGATATAGTTATATATTTAGGATAGAATTTCGTAAAATTTTATATAATTATATCTTGGTATATATAAAATATTTTTGATAATTTATCATATAAAGTTATATGTAAAACAACTTATAAATTTTTTTTGATAAAGGTTTATATTAAATTATATCTAAAATGACTTAGAAAATTTCTTCGATTTGGGTTTATATGTGATTATGAGGGCAAGTTTTTTTTTGGCATTTGCCATTAAATGCCATTTTTTCACTTATTTTGTAAAAAATTCCATTTTTACCAATCCTTGCCAAAAAAAGCCATTTTGTCTATTTTTCTAGACTTTTCATTAGAAAAATGCTATAAAATTCAATAAAAACTCAATCTTTGCAAATAATTTTTGGAAAAAATTTAAAAAAAAAACGATGTTTTTTTTAATATTTAATAAAATTGGACCCATTTTGAAAAAGAGGCGAAATTTCACTTCGGATTATCCAGGTTGAACTCGAAATATTTTTAGAAAAAAGCCGAGGCAACCCCTTTTATATCGAATAATGTATAGAATATATAAATTAAATCGAATAATGTTTATTACTCATACGTCACGTTTAATCAATAGAGTTGCTATATCAGCTGAAATATTTATAATTAACCACTTTTCAACCCATTTTAGCCCACTTATTGTTCCACTCAGAATATTGTGACCACCTTCGTATTAATTACCTTTGTGTGAAAAAATTTATGTTAGTGTGAAAAATTCGGCTTTGACAGAAATTGAGTAATTTTACGGAAGTAACGAAAACTTTTTGTAGTTTTCTAAAACAAATTATTATGTTCCAGAACTAAGAATTAATTTGTTATAAAATTTCACTTAAGTAAAAAATTTTCAAACTAAATTTATTACATACCTAAGTTATATTTAACAACATAAAAGTCGTTTTTAGTTCTGATTATCAAAATATTCCTTTTATTGGATGGATTTAAAAAACTTAAATTATACTTTTATTTTAGTATATGTGACCTTCTCCGAGAAAAGGGAAAACGGGTTTGGACTTAAGAGTAGATTCTGGTACCTAAAAGGGTGTAGAATAAGATGAAATGAGTTAGATTTCTTATAAAAATAATAAATAATAATAAATTTTTATCAGAAATCTAACTCATTTCATCTTATTCTACACCCTTTTAGGTACCAGAATCCACTCTTAAGTCCAAACCCGTTTTTTGTATGTGGTGCGCATAGTTCGGAGACATGGCCAAAAATGTGCCCAAACTATGCTGTATATGAGTCACAAATGTCTTGATACTATGCGTTAGACCTAGGAAGAGTTTGAGGACAGTCCCCAAACTAACCAAATGTCTCCATACTAAACACTTGATCGAAAAACTGTCCCCGTAGCATGCGCTGTGCATACATATTATATATATATTGGAAGCTCTTTAAATCTCACTACCTTTTATCTGTCCTGTATCTTATTTTGAAAGAAAGTAGTAAATTAATTAATATGACGAATTTCTTGAGTTTTGCTTCTTTATAAAAAATAAAAAAATGCAAATGTAAACAAATCCGAATAAAAACCTATAATTTATTCTGAACCTTCAGCACTACACTTAAAGTATTATATGCATGATATTAATGAAGTTTTGCATAAAACTAATGATGTTGCACTTGAACTCTTCCATTGAAACTTTTGATTGCATTAAAGAATTTTTCAAAAATGTGAAATATTTCATTTTGTTTATTAAAAGTTTCAATGAAAAAGTTTTATTAAATCGGGATTCATAAAATATATAAATATTTTTCATCAAATTTAAGAAATTTTTCATTTACTTTGTGAAGAAAACTTCATTGGTTTACTGAAAAATTCCATAAGAACTCGTCCAGCAAAATTTCCTTTGTGTATATATCTCAATATATAACATGTGTAATTTTAAGATTATAGGGATTTACTTTTATGAAAAATATTTCGGATTCTGAGGACTGTTTTATAATAAAATCTCGGACAATTTCTTTAAAAAATTTTAAGATTATAAATTTGTTACGATAGCTTTTAGATTTTGAAAAATTCATCCCTAATATTCAAAAGACTCTTTTATAGAAATATTACTCGATTTGTGAGGACTTTTCGGTTGAAAACCACTTAGACTTCCTGGATATTTATTTTAAAGAACTCGTTTACTTATGGCAACGTTACTGTATAAGAAATCCTCCTGATTCTTAAAATACATTTTTCTATATAAAATTCCTCTATGAATTGCTACATTGAATCAATGAAATTTCGCTGGAATTAGTCCATTGAAACTTTTCCTTGATTTTATGCAGTTTTTCATAAAGTTTTAACAGAAATTTCAAAATATTTATTTAAAATTTCATACAGCCAATAAAAAAAGTTTCATTAAAAAGCGGTTCATAAAAATTATGAAGATTTTCATACACTTAAAATAATACGTCAGTAAAAAAATCTGTCAAACGGGTTTTAAGTCGATTTGACTAATTTTTAACAAATTTTTAGCTGAAACATTGATTTAGACAAATATTTTAATTATCTTCATTTAACACAATACTAAAAATCCTCAGTATTTTAACTAATTTTGAGTGTTCATTTTGAAAATTATTTTTAACTAATTTTTAAGAAACAATTCGTTAAATTTCGCATAATTTATTGTTAAAATATAATATTTTCATGTTTATGTTATTACACGGCAAATGGCCGGCAAATTTTATTTTAAGCCAAGAAACAGGAATAAATTTTGTTAAAGTAACAAATTTTTCTGTTTAGCCAACTGACATATTATTTTGAGTGTAAAATTTAAGAAATTTTTCATGCACTTCAAGAAAAAACTTCTTTAGTTAAGTAAAAATGTTCATAAAAACTTAAATTTCTCTCTGTGTAGGAGAGAACAATCTAAGGATTTTTGGTTATATGCACCACGAAGCTTGTCCGAATTAAAATTAATTGATTAGGTAAAATTTGCATAATCGTATTCATTTATAGTTTTTTTCTTAAAGAAAAATTGCCAGAAAAAAATTGAATTGAGTACTTCGTTATTTGTGTATTCCTTTTCTCGTATTTGATTAAATATTTTTTTACTTGTAAAAATTGTATCATCTTTCTTTGATTTGAAAATAATTTAAACAGAAAGTGATATTAATTTATGATCTAAAGTCAAACTAAAATAACATTCATTTACTTAAATAACAGATCAACTAAAAACATTTTCCCCATTCATCTTAAACACATTGACACGGTGCAAAAATATAATTTAATAACATACATTTAAATTTAAATTTAACGGTTCGTTGTAATTCAAAAATTTGTGTTTATCATACACAGAGTTGAATAGAATCATCTGAGATATCTTATGAATTAAGGTTCAAAGCAAAAAAGAGTAATAATAAAAAGGATAAAAATAGCATTGTTAAATTTCGTTGATGTTAGTCTAAGTTGAGTTGTTGATAACAAATTAGATTTGCTTTCAACAGTCCCATAAGTAGACGATTATCAACATATTAACCCACTCAAAGGCGAAAGGCACTGATGATGGCTTTGTAGCGAAAGCCGAAAATGCGCATTCTGCCTTGCTGGTCTTTTCGAATTCTTTCAAAAAAATTTTTATTCTTTGTAATTTACTTGTAAAAATTGTATCATCTTTCTTTGATTTGAAAATAATTTAAACAGAAAGTGATATTAATTTATGATCTAGAGTCAAACTAAAATAACATTCATTTTTTTTTTAGGATCTGATACATCATACAGATGTACCAGAGATGGGGAGACTTTAAACAGTTTTGGACTTCAAAAAAATTTTGTTTCTATTTTCCTTCCTGTTTTAATTTTTTTCCTTTCCCCTTTTTTCTTTTTCCTTTCCTTTTTTCTTTGTTTTCTTTTCTTTCCCCTTTTTTTGTTTTCGATTTCGGTTTGGGGGGAAATTTCCCATTCCCCCCCCCCCCCCCCCCCCTTACAAATCGCAGTTTCGTACAAAACGACACATTTCCACATAATTGTTGTGTAATGGTTAGACAGTTTTAGAGTTTGATACGAAAATACTTATTACCGCCTCTGTAAGGGCTTACTTATATCGCCTTCGGACGGGCGCGATAATCGCTCGGATACTTATTTTTGGATAAGGCAACACTATTTACCCACAGACAACTGATTAATTAGTCTTTTTTAAATGTTATTGTAAAAATTGAAAGTGAAAATGAAAAAAAAAGAAATAAAAAGTGAATTTTATAATCGTACTATTTTCGATATTGATTTGATGCTATTTTCTAAATTTTTCCTGTACTTTACACCAAAGGGACGCATTTCCAAATGTTTTTTTCCATTTTTACCAATAAAAATAAATTTGAATAAAATCCCGTGTCACGTGACCGGTCATTGGACCGGTTCTTTTATATGAAAAGGACCAGTAACTTTTATATGGGCTTGTCCTAGGAGGGGGTCAATTTCTCCTTGTGCCGTGTCACATTACCGACGCAAAACCACCAGTCACAGGACTGAAGCAAAAGAATCTGTCACACAACTGACGAAAAAGAACCTGTTACTGATATAAAGCAAAAGAACCTATCAGTTCTTATAATAAAAAGAGTTACTACTGAGTGTAGAAAATCATTACCAGATATGTGGTTATATAAATACATGCTTGGTAATGGTAACTAGTTACTTTTATTATTACATTTCTTTTTACCTTTGTATGGCCATGTCGCAAAAAATAATGAGTTAGACACCAGCATACGAAAAATTAAAAAATATGTCGCTACCTATGTGCCTACCAGTATTGACTAAAATAATTATTCTAAAAATAGATTTTCAAAAAAATAAGTTTTATAAAAAAAAATATTTTTTAATGTAAAACTTTTTTTTAACAAAATTTTCTTGTTCGGGAATCGAACCTGGGACTCCAGACTGCCAGTCTATAGCTGTACCATTTGAGCTATCTCGACATGTAATATTTGATAGACTTGCTGCGCACAAGTTAAGTAAGTCGATGCGCCTAAGAAAATAGCTGTTTATTTTTTCGCAACTTTACTGGAGAGCAAAAAAACTGTTTAATTTTGTAATTTCGCGATATTTATTTAATGTTATATTTTTATTTATTCCTTTATCACTTTCCCATAATTATACCATAAAAAAACTCCAGCCCTTTAAGGTGCATAGGCGCTATTAACGAGGCTTCTGTTAGTATTACTTGTGGTGTCATATGCAACACTACACTCATAGAAATAAACATGTAAAAATGGCAGAAAAATTTATTAAAATTAGTTAAAAATTACCTTGCAGAAAACACTGCTGAAATTAACAGATTTTTTTGCTAAATACTAGTAAAATAAGAACAGCAAACATAAAACTGTTACTTTATAGAATTTTAGTTATATTTGAGTTAAATTTTGATTAATTGAAAATAACAAATTATTAGACTCAAAATAGCAAAAAAAAAAACCGTTATATCTACAAGTATTGTTATTTCAAAATTAAATTTAGTTGAATGCAAACAGTTAGTAAAATAAAATTACATACCGGAAACTGTTGATCTAGTGTTGTTATTTCAGAAGTTATGGCGATTTTCGGTTTTTGAAAATTACCAAAACTGACGATTTTAGCAATAAACATTAATAAATTTTGATGTAATTACTGGAGGAGCTTATAAAACTATATACACAGAAAAAATTTATAACCGTTACAAAAAACTCGTTACTTCTTTACTTATTTTGTAAAGTTGATAAAATTGCCCAAAATTACGGGAACGCACAAATCACTTTTCTATCCTAAAACTTTATTTAAAAGAAAAAATTAAAATGCAGATACACATATTTTTTGCATTTAAAAGTTGTATTGACTTGTTTCAGTTAATTTTTATGTATAGAAGTCTTTTTTGTATTTTTTGTATTTCTTTGCTTAACTAAAATTGAAAAAAATTTTCACAATGGTGTTATTTGTTTATCATTGCACCAGCTGTCCCTTTACAATCTTCCGAAGTTAATAGTAAAAAGACCAACACAAATACACTCCCAGTCAGAAATCGCCAGTGGTACAAAAAACCAAGCACTGGCATACCACTGGGTAACCACAGTATTAAAAATAAATGACTGGCAGAACACTGATTTGGTACGCTTTGCCAGCGTTTGCAAAAAGCGTTTTACCAGTATTTGTTTTTTTTTTTTTTTTTTTTTTTTTTTTAAGAATAATCTATTCTTAAATTCAAGTGAGTTCTTTACATTGTACTTAGATTGTTCTGTAATCTTCTTTAAAATGTTAGTAATGTATTTACAGAGTTCATATGATGGAGAATTAATAAAAGAACAAATTGGTCTCAATGGAAATTCCTCTTTATGAATTTTAGGTAGTCCATATAATCTAGGTGCAGTAGCAATATTAGTCTTAAGTTTAATTTTCTCTGTATACACAATAATTTTCTTTTCAAAAAGTTCATCAACTAAATTATTATTATTATTTAATTATAATCATTTCTTAAGTCCTTTAAATTTCCTTCTTTTGAGTATTGTTGTCTATAATTTTGTACAACCTGAAAAATTAAAACATACATAAAATCAAGTTAATAATTTCGAATGAAATATTAATAACATTTTGTATTACTTTAAATAAATATTGCCTCTGCTCTTCATCTTTTGTAATTTTTTCGTGGTAATCTTGAACTAGTTTTATTCCTCTCTAGGCGCAGTCATTTACAATTTTTAAGTTTTGAATAATTTCTTTTTCTATACTCTTCCAAATCATTCCAAGTACTTGGGTCTCTTTCTAAAAAATCTGTTGGAATATCGAACCTATTCAAAAGCCTTTTAGTATTTTTGGAGAAAGAGTCATTTAGAATTAATGAATTGTCTCTGTCAATGAATTCTTTTAGATTTTCCTTCTTGGTAAGTAGCTTTTTTAAAATTTCTTCACCTTCTTCATTATTTTCTTCTTTAACATAACTCAAACACATCTTTTCAGATAACTTGGCTTTCCCTTCGCAGTCAATTCTATCATCGAATAAAGTGAATCCCACACATTCTTCATTTAAATAATATAAGTGATTGATAAATTTAGATATAGCCTTTTCTGCTATATTTATATTAATAGTTTTGTAGCTTTCTAATTTTCTTAAAAATTCTAAATCATTTACATGCGCTTGTTCTGCTTTGTCTGCATTGAACCAGAATCTGGAGTAACACTTAATAATAAAGCCAGCAATTTCAAGTAAACCATTTATTTCTGATTCGGTTATTTCAGGGAATTGATCACGAAAAATTAAAATTTTTAAAGAGTAAATAACTTTGGCCATCCACCTAGCATGGTGCATAGCTGCTGGCTTTGAAAATTTTAGTCCATGGGGAGGAACTCCACCCAAAAAGATTATAATTAACTCAAGAAACTCTTGGTAATCACTCCGTGGAAAGTCCTCTCTAATCTTTTGCATTGCGAAGCTTAAAATCTCATCACTTACATCACTTTTTTTTTTTTTTTTTTTTTTTTTGTCTTTTATTTAACCTTCTTTTTATGTTTTTAATTTCACAATTTTCTTGAGCGTAAGGTTTGATTTTTCTTATAAAAAAGTTTTTTATTATTTTCGATATTTCGCTACTCCATTGTGTAGCATCTTCAGGAAATAAGAAATTAACAAATTAACAAATTATGAACAATTTGAAAGTTTGAAAAAAATGAAAAATATTTGTCAAATATATTAGCTGCATTTGTGCGGCATTCCTATCAATGATATCTCGAACAGTTTTGACAGTAGAAAGCCGGAATACGTTAAAAAACTGTCAAAATCGTTCTTGATAACACTGATAGCGAGTCACACAATCACAGCTATTGTATGTATACATTTATACCAGCAAACAAAATTTTTGGTACACCATTTGATAAAAACAATTTATTGAAATCGATTTCAATTCTATCACGAATGCGAAACGGTCCTTGGGTTTGCTTCGGACACTCCATTTACCGTGAAAGAAAATTTAACTCCTAGGAACTTTAAAATCTATATTGAAGCTATTAAACTCTGGAAAGATAAAAAACTATCATCTGTTTATTCGATGCGTGGAATTGTGTATGTTAAAGTGAACAAGGCCGACAAACCGATTAACATTGATAGTATTAATGAAATTTATAGTTTATTTCGTTCATAAATTAATCGTTACTATATTGTTGGTGATGAATAGTCAAATAATTGTATTCCATCTTTTAAACTCATATTTGGTCTTAATAACTACACATATTAACTTGACTTTTTCTAACTTGTTTTTTTCTAATATGTCTTTATTTAAATTAAAATTACACTTTTGCATAACTAATCTTTTTATATCACATGTAATATCATTTTTTAAACAGTCAAATTTACTTGCTTGCGTTGTTGCCTGCTTCCTATATAATGGCGAATCATTTAAATAATTTGGGGATGATTTCCAAATACAATACATATAATATGATTAGAGTATTTACTAAAATGAAAAATGGTCTAAATGTCGTACACATAAACGCGCAAAGCTTAAGAAATAAAATTGAAGAGTTCCGATACATTTTTGAATCCTCAAGTGTAGACGTGGTATGTGTCTCTGAAACTTGGTTTAGTGCTGGTATAAACGATGACTCCTATAAATTATTGGGATATAAACTATTTAGGGCTGATCGTCAACAAAAAATTGGTAAAAAAGATAGAAAAGGTGGTGGAGTTGCGATCTATGTTAAGAATAATGTGCAATGTAAACTTAAGGCTAAATCAAAGGTAGGAGAAAAAATTGAATTCCTCTTTCTGGAATTATATAACAATTATGAAAAGTTATTGCTTGGAAACATTTACAGACCAAATAAAAACATAAACCTTGAAGAGTTCTTCTTGGAATTATCTAATATAGCTGTTGGGTATGAAAATATTCTAATATCTGGAGATTTTAATTGCAACATCTTGGTAGATTCAACACTAACTGATGAAATGAAATATATTGGTTTGGATGCTGTGAACAAAACTGTACCAACACATTTTTCAAGTAGCTCAAATTCACTACTCGATTTATTTTTTACTAATTCGTTGTCAAAAGTTCTGATGTTTGAACAAATCTCTGCACCTATTTTTTCAAAACATGACCTTATTTTTACCAGTTTCGACTTCAAACAAATTAAATCGGAGGAAAGCTTCAGCTATAGAGATTTTAATCATATCAATTTTGATGCCCTTTACATTAAACTCTCACAAATTGAATGGGATAACACGTACTATATGTCTGAAGTTGATGAACAGCTTAATTTTATTCAGCATAATATTGAACAGCTTTTCCATCAATTTGTGCCATTAAGAACGAAAAGAAAAATAACGAATATGAATCCGTGGTTTACTTCAGACATAAAATGGTTAATTGATCAACGTAATATAGCCTACGCAAGGTGGAAGCGATTTAAAACGTCCGAATTACAATCAATGTTTAAGTCATTGAGGAATAGGGTTAATACCAGCATTAAAGTAGCAAAATCTTCTTATTATAAATCCAAGTTTACGAACTGTATAGATAGCAAGGCGAGATGGAATGAAATCCGTAATATTGGAATAACTGGTAAATCTCAAGCTAGTATGGATAAGATAAATGTCGATGAATTAAATCGTAAATTTACTGATCTACCAAAGTCTAATGCTAATGTTGCCCATTATAGAAACCATATAGTAACTAATGATCGCATTGAATTTCAGTTTAATTGTTTTTCTGAAGCAGAGGTATATAAAAGTTTCCTCAGTATTAAATCCAATGCTACAAGCTATGATGGAGTACATCCTAAATTTATTAAAATGATTTTCCCGTATATATTGCCTTACATTACCAATTTGTTTAACTCAATTATTACTAAATCAACTTTTCCTTCCAAGTGGAAACACGCAAAGATTGTTCCAATTCCAAAATCAGAATATGAGTTTCGTCCTATAGCTATTCTTCCTTATCTGTCCAAGGTATTAGAGCTTTTAATGCACAATCAAATTATTGAATTTATACAACAACACAACCTGCTTACTTCACGTCAATCGGGATTTCGACCACAACATAGTTGTGTGTCTGCCTTGATTGACGTCACAGAATATTTAAGATCACAACTTGACGATGACAAAGCTGCATTTTTAATACTTCTGGATCATTCCAAGGCATTTGACACCGTTAATGCTGATATTCTTGCACTAAAGCTGAACAAATTTTTCAACTTTTCATCTACAGCCACAAAACTGATGTATTCTTATTTAACTGGAAGATCCCAATCTGTTTACAATGCCAATATTGTTTCAAGTAGTGTTGAGTTAACCAGAGGTGTTCCGCAAGGATCTATTTTGGGACCATTGTTGTACTCAGTTTACGCCAATGATCTTCCAGATCAATTAATACACTGTCGTGTCCAGATGTACGCTGATGATGTGCAACTTTACATTGGCTGTGAAGTTTCGGACATCGAAGATTGTGTACGTAAAATCAATATTGATTTGGAAAATATAAGAGCATGGGCTTCAGTAAATGGATTATGTCTAAATCCTAGTAAATCTAAATATATGCTTATTACGAAGAAGCGACAGAATATACCTTATATACCGGATATTGTTCTGGGCCAATCAGAAATAAATATATTTGATAATTTTAAAAATCTGGGTATCACTTTCAATAAACATTTGCTTTGGAGTGACCATGTCAGCATAACAACTGGCAAAACTTATGGAATGCTAAGGAACTTATGGTGTTCACAATGGTTTATACCTTTTGAAGTCAGAATGCTGCTGGCCAAAACATACCTTATACCTACATTGCTATACGGATGCGAATTGTTTTCTGGTTGTGATGCGTCTAGTTTGAGTAAACTGAAAATAGCGTTTAATAGCATTACTCGATATGTCTTTGGTATAGACCGCTCTAGTAGAATATCGCATTATTCGAAACAGATCTTTGGAGTTACATTCGAGAATTTGTTAAAATGTAGATCGCTAATTTACCTCCATAAGCTTATATATACAGGTCAACCACAATATTTACATGATAGAATAATACCTTTTAGATCAGAAAGAGGATATCGTATTATTCAAATACCACACAGCACTCATTTTTCGGATCAACATTTTTTTATTTATACCATTAGTATTTGGAATCATCTTCCCCATCACTTACAGGTGGTCCGCAGCGCAACGCAATTCAAAAAAAGTATATTTGATTATTACAAATAATATCTAACATTTTTGTTTAAAATATTTTTAAAACCTTTCTCATGACAATTTTTTATATAATGTTTTATACCACTTTTAATGTTTAAAATTTTCTCTGACTTTTGTTAACAATTCTATTCTTTTTATTCTTTTTATATATTTTATTGTTATTTTTAATTTTATTTTTCTTTTTTCGAATTTTGTATTTAATATGAACGGTATTCATTATAACTACTTTGTAATTTAGTGCTTTCATATAAGATTAAATCTTTGCACTGAATATTAAGAAATAAATAAATAAATAAATAAATAAATAAATAAATAAATAAATAAATAAATAAATAAATAAATAAATAAATAAATAAATAAATAAATAAATAAATAAATAAATAAATAAATAAATAAATAAATAAATAAATAAATAAATAAATAAATAAAAGTATAACAAACAAAAATAATAATAATTAACAATAAATATGTATTAATATAATATTTATGTGTTATAAATTAATGTAATGTGTGCTATTTCTTTTGTATTAAATATCTGTAATTCCGAGCTACATTTTCAATATCTGCCTTAAAGTTAATTCTATTTGTTGTTGGTGTATTAATTACCTGTAACATTTCTAATATATAACGACGTTTATAATTATGTTCTGTATTTAAAACTGATACATTTTCAAAGTCAGGATAGTGATTAAAATTTGAACAATGAGAAGATAATGCTGTCTTTTGTGAATTAATATGCCTATATTTCTGATCTGATATATGTCCAGCTATTCTAGTTCTCAATTTATTCTTCGTTGTACCTACATATACCTTATCACAATTCTCTCCGTCATTTCCACGACATGGTATTTTATATACTATATTCGACATGTCCAATTTCTGTATCCTATCCTTTGTCTTACTGTATAATTTATTTACTGTATTGTATGATTTAAAAGCTATTCTATATCTATTAGTATCGATTATCTTTGATTTCTCTAAACGTTCTGATACTCCCGGTACATAGACCAAAGACTTGTAAATCTTCTGTTCAGTTAAGTTCCCTGTGTTATTATTCCTCCTAAATTTATATTGATTTATCAATGAACAAATTAATCCTATCGGAAAATCATTATCCTTTAATAAATTCTTAATTATTTCCTCATTCTTTCTATGAAATTCTCTGTCACTAATAGTCAATACTTTTCCTATCAAATTCTTCGCAGTGTTAATAATGATTTTCTTATTATGTTTTGAATAAAAATTAATAATTCTACCTGACGCTGTTGGTTTCTGATACCAATCCATTATCAAATTATTACCCCTTCTTATTACCAAAGTATCTAAATAAGAAAGTTTAGAATTACATTCCTTTTCCATGGTAAACTTAATATCAGGACTAAATTCATTTAATGCTAATAACATATTATCAATTGCATTTTCAGAAATGACACAAAATAGATCATCCACATACTTAGTCATTATCTTTGGCCTAACATCAAGTTTTCTAATACAAGTGTCTAATAGTTCTTCCATAAATATATCAGCCACAATTGGAGAAGCAGGTGATCCCATTGGAAGTCCCTTCTGTTGTAAATATATCTTCTCACTATATTGAAAGTATCTATTATCCTCTATACAAAATTTCAAAATACGCAAAAACAAGCCTTTTTCAATGGTTGTATATTTCTCAATAACATTCCATTTTTCCCTTATAATATTCATTGCCAAAGCAACAGGAATACTTGGGAATAAAGAAACTACATCAAAAGAAACTAATTTTTCATCACTTCGTATTTGTTTGTTGAATAATCTATTCTTAAATTCAAGTGAGTTCTTTACATTGTACTCAGATTGTTCTGTAATCTTCTTTAAAATGTTAGTAATGTATTTACAGAGTTCATATGATGGAGAATTAATAAAAGAACAAATTGGTCTCAATGGAAATTCCTCTTTATGAATTTTAGGTAGTCCATATAATCTAGGTGCAGTAGCAATATTAGTCTTAAGTTTAATTTTCTCTGTATACACAATAATTTTCTTTTCAAAAAGTTCATCAACTAAATTATTATTCCCAGCCAGCAATTTCGGAGCGCTCATAAATAAGATTCGTGAATGGCTAATAGAAATGATTATTGATTTTTTGAAAACACTCTTTTTTTGGTAGAAAATATGAACCCTCAGAAAACAATCCAAAAAGTTGTCTCTACAATCTAAAAAGCTGTCTCAAAATGAGGGTTCATTTTTCGGACTCAAAGAAGATTCCAAAATTATTTAAATTTAAGAGGAAAATTTCTAATTTATAAGTTCTTTTTTCTGAGTCATTTCTGAGTACACAGGGGGCTCTTTTGGACGGACCACTTTCATAGGAAAAAGTGGAAAAATGTTTATGTTTTTGGAGCTCATTTCTGAGTCATTAATGATCATCTTTGTTTGCTGGGTTATTATTTAATTATAATCATTTCTTAAGTCCTTTAAATTTCCTTCTTTTGAGTATTGTTGTCTATAATTTTGTACAACCTGAAAAATTAAAACATACATAAAATCAAGTTAATAATTTCGAATGAAATATTAATAACATTTTGGATTACTTTAAATAAATATTGCCTCTGCTCTTCATCCTTTGTAATTTTTTCGTGGTAATCTTGAACTAGTTTTATTCCTATCTAGGCGCAGTCATTTACAATTTTTAAGTTTTGAATAATTTCCTTTTCTATACTCTTCCAAATCATTCCAAGTACTTGGGTCTCTTTCTAAAAAATCTGTTGGAATATCGAACCTATTCAAAAGCCTTTTAGTATTTTTGGAGAACAAGTCATTTAGAATTAATGAATTGTCTCTGTCAATGAATTCTTTTAGATTTTCCTTCTTGGTAAGTAGCTTTTTTAAAATTTCTTCACCTTCTTCATTATTTTCTTCTTCAACATAACTCAAACACATCTTTTCAGATAACTTGGCTTTCGCTTCGCAGTCAATTCTATCACCGAATAAAGCGAATCCCACACATTCTTCATTTAAATAATATAAGTGATTGATAAATTTAGATATAGCCTTTTCTGCTATATTTATATTAATAGTTTTGTAGCTTTCTAATTTTCTTAAAAATTCTAAATCATTTACATGCGCTTGTTCTGCTTTGTCTGCATTGAACCAGAATCTGGAGTAACACTTAATAATAAAGCCAGCAATTTCAAGTAAACCATTTATTTCTGATTCGGTTATTTCAGGGAATTGATCCCGAAAAATTAAAATTTTTACAGAGTAAATAACTTTGGCCATCCACCTAGCATGGTGCATAGCTCCTGGCTTTGAAAATATTAGTCCACGGGGAGGAACTCCACCCAAAAAGATTATAATTAACTCAAGAAACTCTTGGTAATCACTCCGTGGAAAGTCCTCTCTAATCTTTTGCATTGCGAAGCTTAAAATCTCATCACTTTCATCACCTAAAATAGTTTTAAAACGTGGATATGTAAATCCCGTCGAAATTTTGTTTTGATCTATTTTGGGCCAATGCTTTTTAAATTTTTTTAATATAGTGATTTCAGGGCCAGTTGAAACGCCCATTTCTTTCTCGAATACACCTGGTAACACAATTTCCAAAATGTGATGTCTGCAGCCAAGGAATAAAATGTCTCGTCCGATTCGCTATTCTAAAATACTGCAGGCTCCTCTAAATTTGCCTGTGTTTGACGCTGTTGTATCCAATACAAAGGCCTCGGTTTTGTCTAAAATATTGTGGTCTTCAAGAGTGTCGTAGACTGCAGATGCAATTTCTAGGCCAGTTCCCGATGGTATATCGGGAATATTTAATATTTGTTCTGTCTTTGGAGCAGTTGCTATTATTGAGAGACGGTCTTCGGATTTTCTTGTTACGCTAGGCAAAAGTTTTGTATCCCAGTGAATTGTTAAAGGTTGGGAGTTTTGTTTAAACGTTGATACAATGTTTGTGCTCTTTGCTTTGCGCAACGCATCCCTTTGCTGACGAATCGAATTACGGTTTATAATAAATTCGGATGAGTTGAGCCCAACTGCATCAAGAACAGCAACTAGTAAATGAACTGTATCTCTGGAACTTATCTTTAATTTATCCAAAACAGCTGCTAGTCTTGGTGTCAAAATTTCTTTGCGAGGTCTTTTTTTTTTTTTTTTTGGTTTTGTGACATTATCCGCTATTTGTGCATTTAAACCAAAATTATTATTCTTGTTTTGGATGGATTCTTCGTTGTCTGACTCATCCAAACATAAAGAATCGTGGGCAATACAATCTGTTAAAATCAGGTTGGTTAAAAAAAATAATTTTGCTATCAAAGCCTCTGTACCCATTTTTAACCCAAAACACTTTTGTTTTAACACACTCTTATAACAAATTTGGCTGCCGCAACCGATTTTCAATGGTTACCGCAACCTTGTAAATTCGGTTTTCACAACCGAATTTTGGGTGAGATGAAATCTTTTGATTTTTATATGGATGCAGTTTGGTTAAAATGGGTATCTTTTAAATATATATTTACCTTTTGAGGTTGATGGAGCTTCCAGAAGCTGTTGTCTTCTAAGTTCAAATGCTTGTTGACGTTTTTCACGGTTTTCTTCCCTTTTTTTTAAGTTTGCATCAATACCTATCATGCACCCTGGGCGGTCTTTTAATCTCTGCTGGATCAAAAACTGCTTGTCTTCCTCGATCTTTATTAGATTGAGTGCGTCGACATGAGCCATATCAAATAAATCATCAAGTGAGTCTTTCCAAGATTCTCTCTTTTGTATTAAACTATCAGAATCTCTTAACTTACGTCTCGATAACTGCTTCCACTTATTATACAGGGTCACTAATTTTTGTTCTGCGTTTGATCTTGAAATGACAGGAATACGGGCCCTTTACCAAAAATTAAGCATTCCCTTATAACTATGCGAGCACTTTTAGCAACATTTAACTTTTTAGTTCTTAAATTATAAAATAAAACTCTTAGACAATCCATACATGGGACTAATTAATTAGGTGGACTAATTAATTGATGATTTCATTACCATTGCATTGATATCAATTGTAATGAAATTATTTTCATTGCCATTTTTTTAATTAATGGTAATGATTCTAAAATTTAATTTCATTGATTAATGACAATGATTTTAAACGTCATTACCATTGATATTGAATAAATTAGAAAAAATAATTGTCATTGACAGAAAAACGTAAAAATGGAGTAAAACTCGCTGAAATCGAAGACGGAATATGCTAATTCAGGTTCATGCTCATTTGAAATTAAATATTACTTTCTATTCCATTGTTATTTGTATCCAGGTAAAGTTTAACGGAATGGAATGGATCCTCCTTAAAAAATTATGTTTTATAACTTCCCCAACCAAACCCGTTGCTCGTTTTCATTTGTCTGAATTTTTTGTTAACAAATGGTTTTTAAACAATTGTAATTAGTTTTTTGATTCATTAGTGTAGTTTCATTACCATTAGTAATGATTTTTCTAATGAAAAATATTTCATTACCATTAAATGGTAATGAAATTTTTTTCATTGTCATTAGTATGAACTAATGGTAATGAAATTTCAATGGTAATGAAAAATTCCCATGTATGAGACAATCTAATTTTGATGGAAGCTTACTACCAGATAATTGTTTTTTTTTTGGTGGCCAATTAAGTAAATTTCACTTCTTAGTACTGGCATATTTAATTTTAAAGAAATTACGATAAAAAATAACTTAAGACACACTTTACACGAATGTTAATCACTTTCAATCAATTAAAAAAAGTGGGTTTGACTAGTTTTTCTTTATTTGTTTTTTAATAGGGGAAACCCCGTATTAAATGCTCTAAAATTACTCTTTGAAGTAATATAAAACGGGAAATCACAGAGCTGAAATTTGAATGTGAAATTTGATACGCTTGTATAATTTTGGGTCAGGTCATGGCTAAAGGTCAAAGTGGTAGTTGTTCATTCTTAAATCCGTTAAATTTAAACTAACAACTGGTTTATGTCCTTACTAATTGGTTTTTGGTTATATTTATCAGTAAATGGTTCATAAACAAATTGTTTGATTCTGAGTGCATTAAAAAACTTCGGAAAAATGCACCCTTACACCCAATCTTGTAATATAAGATAAAAAGTGGTTAATTTCGCACTCCAAGACTAAAGGGGTTAATTTTTTTCAAGCAAATGTTTAGACTATAATTAAAAATAGTTGCTTATTAATCGTATTTGGACAGAAAGGGTTTTAAATCGTGTTTAAAACTGGGTAATTTTGACCCGGGTGACACAAAAGGGTTAATTTTTTTTATAAATTAAAAAAAAAATTTCAGACTATAATTAAAAATAGTTGCTTAGTAATCGTATTTGGACAACAAGGGTTTCAAATCGTGTTTAAAAAATGAGACATTTTGACCCGGGTGGAACAAAAGGGTTAATTTGTTCATAAATTATTATAAAAAAAATGTCAGACTATAATAAAAAATAGTTGCTATTTAATCGTATTTGGACAATAAGGGTTTTAAATCGTGTTTAAAAAATGGGTCATTTTGACCCCGGTATCACCAAAGGGTTAATTTTTTCATAAAAAATTCATATTGTAATTTAGAATATTAATTACAGTAATTTTACAACTTTTTAGCAGGATGCTTTGAAATATAAGTATTTCTACAATTAAATATAGGTAAAAATACAGTAATTCGTAAAATCTGAACTTTGACCCCTAGGGTCCACGGCTTAGAGTTATCCGAATTAGCTCAAATTTTCACCATATGATATTTAGACCAAGTGTCACGATAATCCGAGCAGACCTAAGCCATAATCCAAAGTTCAAATTGCTCCATACATTTCAATGCCACCCTAATGGGTAGGCTTAATATTTTTCGGTATTAATTTTGGTAGTCATTGTTTGTTTCAATTAAGCATTTACGTGTCAGAGCTTAGCAGTAATGGAACCCAGGCACGTAGCTAGGGCTTGGGGCTCGAGCCCTTCTCGAAATGATTTGACAAATTTTCAAACGTAACAAAATACGTGGAAAGCAATAACATTTTTTTAAAAAATGTAATAAAAATATTAATTTTTTGTTGAAATGAAATATCAAATGGCCAAGTTTCTTAAGTTTTCATAAATAAAATAGACACTAAATCCAATTGCGAAAACTGCGTAATTCACGTGAATCACGCGTGATCACGCGTGAGTGTGACTAAAACCTTAATTTACTCACGTGAACGTGAGTGAGTGTGAGTAGATTAAAAATGTTCGTGAGTGAGTGTGCGTGAGAGAGCGTGCGTGAGTCGAATTTTAATGACTCACGCTTTTTTTGGGCTTTTTATTCATATTTTCAGTAATTGTTTTAGGCGACTTTATATTTTGAGGTATTTTTAATACAAAATAAATGCAAAATTTCATAGGAAACCCTAAATTTCCCGGGAAACGGAAATGTAAATCGAAAAGTATCAGTTTTTTTTGTAACATTTTTTTTATTTTGATTTGTTTTATTAATATAAAAAGCATTTAAGTCGTATTTTATTAAGAACATCAATTTAAGGATGAAGGAATGGAAATATTTTAATTAATGAGTTTTGGTTTAAATGTATACTTTTTTAAGTCATTTAGTTCTCTTATCAAGTCATAAAAATATATGATATACCTCCTTACTTACAACTTACTTTAGGTCTTGTTAAGTTTCAGGCTAAAAAACAATTTGCCAAGTTAAAAATACCTTTATGAATTTTAAGAAATCACATTCTGCCAAAATCCATATTTTTGCTTTTATACTACATTTATACCTGAGCAAAACCTACCTGGTTTTTGGCTCTTGTAGTTTTTAACTTGTAAAACGCATACAAAAAAAAGAGGAAAAAACGAGTTTTGTACAAAAACTAAGTGGTTTTTGCACAATTAGTATCAAACTTAAGCGTTAAAAAATTTGTAATATTTCCCTTCGAATTTCATTTTGAAAGATTCAGGACCCATTTTTGAATGTTTTTGCGGAGAACATACCCAGGTAGAAATTGCCGACGTTACAACAAAAGTTATACTTGGAGAGCACTGTTTTTTACGAAATTCCGGTACTACTTAAAACGTGCTTTGCCAGTACTGTTTTATGAAAATTAACGAGCTTTTTATAATTTATTAAAATTAACAATTTTATAAATTTCACGTATTTTTACATCTATTACACAATTATTTATGTAAGAGAGACATCGAAATATCGCATATCTCGAAAACTAAGCGAGATAGAGAGAAACAGACAAAATGTTTGCTCCTTTGGAGTATCCTTACGTAGCCTTAGATTATATGGAGGAGGGTTATATGTTCTCGGGAGGGTCCCGAGAACCTATAATTTGAACAAATTTTGCGATCAGTATAATTACAAATAAAACTGTAGTTTCATTAACTTTTTACAAAAAATATGTTTAAATCAACAAATTTTATATTAAGCCAAAAAACAGGAATAAATTTTTTGAAAGTAACAAATTTTTCTGTTCAGCCAATAGACATATTATTTTGACAGACAGACATATTATTATTTCATAAAAAAATCCCGATTATAATCTATTTTAGCATCAAAAGGGTTTTGAAATTTTTCGCAAAACTGGTATCAAAATTTGTGTAACGACAATCTTGCTGAAACAGAAGCATTTAAGTACAAAATGCAAATTTTGACCTTTCTGCCAAAATAGGCCTGAAAAGTTTATCCTTAACGGGCCTATTATAATTGTATGCTCTATGGAATAATATCCCACGAAAATGTTTCATTACACAATAAGTGGTTAAATAATGACACTTACATTTTTTATTACTTATAATTCGGCCTCAGGACTTGGAATTTTTGTTAAACGAAGTCGTTTTTATAAGCAGCTTGGCTTACGCGCGACTTAGTAATTAATTTCAAAAATAATGTGGTTTTGGTAATTACTTACCTAGGAAAGTTTTTGTTCCAAAGAATCGGTTGTCAAATAGCTACCCAATAAAATTTTCTGTTCCAAAGAATCTTTTTAAGAAAAGCTACTTTTCCTTTATAACCCCTTCAATAGTTAATTCTAACACCGATGATTTTTGTTTGAAATTGTCTCAAAAGCAACCTCTTCTATAACTCCAAAGTGGAACCGGTTACCCTAGAATCAGTTCTGGAACTAGTTATAGTACTGATTCTCCGTCAGTCATACCTTCCATATAACATCAGTGGAAATGCTTCCGAAACCAGTTGCATGGAATAGGTTGCAGGGGAATCAGTTGTAGTATCGGTGTGATTGCCAACCGATTGTAAAAAAATTTCTTGGGTACCTTTTCTTTACAATCCCTTCTACTGTTAATTCTAACACCGAAGACTTTTGTTTAAAATTGTGTCAAAGGCAACCACTTCTATAGCTCCAAAGTGGAACCGGTTGCAATAGAACCAGTTCTGGAACTAGTTCTAGAACTGATTTTACGTTAGTGTACGTCATCATAGTTCTGGAACCAGTTCCATGGAATCCGTTGCAGTGGAACCAGTTGCAGAACTAGTGTGGTTTGAAACTAATTGTAAAAAATTTTCCAGGGCATTTAAAATTCCCGCCCGGGAATTTCCGAAACTCTAACCCTACACTCATACAAAAAAGCCCGTACAAATAGTTAAAAATTCTGCTAAAATAACAGGAAATAGTACCTGAATTTGCGCCAGCAGAAATTTCAATGATGTTGAGAATCATGGTCTGCTAAATTTAGGTGACCTAAATTTTAGGTAAAAAAGTTTGTTCAAATACAATAATTTATAAGAAATGTTGTTTAATGGAAATGAAAATTACTCAGCTGAAATCAGCATATGTTTTTTGCTAAATTTTAGTTGGTTATAAACAGGTAAAAAATTTAGTTAACATTAAATAATTTAGAAGAATTTTCGTTTAATAGAAATGAAAGTGGGTCAGTTGAAATCTGCAAAACATGCTGCTAAAATTACAATCACTTTTTGTTATTAATTGAATAAAAACAAATTAATGTAAATATTGTTAATTTTATTTTCAAATAAATTACACAATCCAAAAACACTACTTGCACTTTTATTTTCTTGTTAAACTTCCGCTGGAGTTGTATTATTTGGTTCCTTTTTTTTGTCTACCTGCGGGTCGAATTTAGATGAAAATGTTAAAGGGCTGAAATAAAAGAAAAAAAAAATAAAATATTTAATAGTATTCCCTTAAATATAGTTTATATTATAAAACAAACCTCTATTATTTTAATTTTTAAATACAATTTTAGCTGCGAAATGTTAATGTCCAGTATACCTCCGTTTTCTTTTGCGTTCCTTTGCTGACTAACAGAAACAAAAGAAAACATGCTCTTATCATATTATTTTATTTACTAGAACTTTCTAAACAAGCGCATATTATTTTTATTTGTGTTGGTAAGAGCAGTGTTGCCACCAGTGAACCAGAAAGTTACACAGCTGTAGGCCCAAAATTATCCAAAACCATATGAAATTACACAAATTTTCTTTTACTTAAAAATTTTTTTTATTATTAATTCAAACAATTTAAATTTTAATAAAATAAAAATTTCATACAAACACAAACATATATTTATTATACATGTAAATAAGAGATCATCATATAAAAGACTTATCACTGTTTTTGAAATAAAAAATTATAATACATACAAAGTTAATATTTCTGATTATTATTTCCACTTTCTTTCTAACATTTCTGTAGTGGGCTCGAAATTTGCACCACCATTTTTTTCAATGCCCTCTTTTGTAAAGAGAATTGATCCAATTGTATCAGACGATAATTTATTTCTTAAGTCTGTTTTGGTCAGGTTTAGTTTGCTAAAAACTCTTTCAACGGAGGAATTCGAAAATGGTAATATTAAAAGAAAATTTATAATAATTTTTAAATTTTGAAAGAGTATTTCGCCAGCACAATTCTTTATTTCAAAAACTTTTGACCAATAACTTTCGACATCTAAATTTTCAGAAAGATTAAGATCTTTGTGGTTTAATAATGCATGTTCACGCCACTCATTGTCAAGTTTTTGATAATCTATTTCAACAAAAGGAAATCTGTTTTGAAAATTTAATAATGATTTTACTTTAAACGACTGTGCAAATTTTGGATCTACTATATCTATAATGTCATAAAATTCATCATCGAATTTAAATCTTGCCTTAATCTGGTTAATAACTTCCATGTAAAAATTTCTAAAATCGGTATACATTATTTGTTGATCTGTTTCGGAACATAATGAAATAGTGTTTTGTGCAGCTAGGCCAATATACATTTCATTGTATGGTACAAAAAACTGTTCATTTGTATGATCAATCAAAAAATAATCATTTTGTTTTAATACATCAATTTTTATATAATTAGACAAGAAAAGTTGAAGAATTTTTGTCACTTCGCTTTTTAATTTGTACAGCATTGGACGTTCTGATTGGAAAATTAAATTAAAATTAGTTAAAATACCAAGCGCATATGATAGGAATTCTAAATATCCTTTAGTAGATTTTTTGTCCAATACAGATAGCATAGATTCGGTTACCTTAGAAGGATCTTCAAACACTTCCAATCTCAAATAAGATCTTAAAACTTCTAGCTGTTCAAGTACACGATCAATGCAGGATTTTAATGACAACCATCTAGTTATTATAGGTGACAAAATTTTATGAACTTCTACTTGAAAATATTGTTGAAATTCTTGGAGCTTACATTGTCGTAAATAACTACGGTTAAAGTAAGATCCCAGATTTCTCAACAAATCTTCTAAATAGGTTGGAATTTTTAAAGAGGATTTTGAAGCTACTAGATGAGCCAAGTGACAAGAACACTTAACTAACACGACGAATGGTTTTTCTTTTTTTAAATGACTACAAACAGAATTATAATTACAGAACATAACATTTGGTGTGTCCGCAGCAAATCCAATAAGGTTTTCAAATGGGATTCCCTTTTCTGTAATAGTTTCCTTTAACAGCATGTATATTTCCTTGGCACTTGAAGCTTGACATTCTTTAAAATCGAAAAATGCATGTTGTATTTTTAAAAGGAAATCATCATAATAAACGACAATAAATGCAATTTGTTTTTTTACACTAATGTCAGTCGTTTCGTCAATAATAATTGAAAAATACGTTTTTTTTAACTTTTCATACAATTCTGAAGAAAAGCAGGGACCTAGCACATTATTCATAATGGCTGTCGCCTTAGTTCGATGCATATGCATGTGTTTTAAGATTTCCGAATCTTTAAAGGTTTCCTTTAGTGTTGGCAAAATGTTGTCAATACATCGAAAGGAAAAGTTGTTAACTGCCAACATTCCAACAACTTTGTATTCAGATCTTTTAATATTTTCCACAAAACTATTCTTTTTTTGAAAAGCTTCAGCTATAGTAATATTATTACTTATTGATGCAGCAGATCTTTCGTGTTGCATAGAAGAAAGATGTCGTAACAAAACTTTTTTATGGGAAACAAACTGTTTTTTGCAAAGTTTGCAATACGCAACTTCAGTTTTCCCAATAGTTTTTTTCTGCAACCAATTTTTAAAATTGGACTCCTCCAACCAATGGCTTTTAAATTTATAATTTTCCATATTCTACAATATTTAATTAAAATTTTATTTATAAAAAATATATTTTAAATGGAAAATTTTTAATAAACATACTTACTTTTGGATTTATATTGTAATAGTTTCTGCATTAATAATAATTGCTACACTTTGCGTTTCTTGTAAAAACATCAATTTATAAAAAAACAGAAACGACAAAAAAAAGTTAACTGACTTTTAAAATTTCATATAATTGATTGGAGTAAATATATTGCTTTCTATCAGAAAGAAAAGGATGTATATATATATAATTAAAAAAGATTTTTCAATGTTGTAAAACGAAAAAATAAAAAATATCATTGCCAAATGTAAATTAAAAAAAGTGTTAAAAAAACAAAAAGAATTGCCAGAGGGAAAGTAAAAAAAAATTTTAACATTTTAATGAAAAATATGTGTTGGAGTAAAAAGCGAAATTACACAAAAATTACACAAAAATGTCATTATTCAAAAATTATCCAACGAATGTCTAAACAGTCCCGTTTTTGAATAATTATTCAAAAAGTGGCAACACTGGGTAAGAGTCATCAGTGATGACTCATCACACACATTAAAATACACTTACTAGAAATTTTCTAATTTGTATTGGTCGGCAAACTCACCAATACACACTTCACCATCAAGCGCCATCAAGCACCATCAATCACTATACACTAGCGCCCCTATCGTTTTCTTTTGAAAACACAAATATTAAAAAAGTTGCCAATAAATTTATCTATATTAGCTGATAACATTGTCAAAATCATTTATAAAAAAATAACTAAATATCAGGAGGAAAAATTAGTTCAAGTACAGCAGAAATATGTTTTTGTGGTGAAATTTGATAACTAACAACTTTAGCTAAACAACGGATTTAAACGAAAACAACAGGAAAAATTAGTTCAATTGAATTAGAACGCGTTTAACAGACTTTTGTATTAACTTTTTTTTTTGAGTGTATACAAGGCGCAATTTCGAGTTTAATTATTGAATATTATTTTCTTCTGGGAAGCTTTTGTTTCGTGAATTTGCATGATTGACGTGAATCACGCGTGATCACGCTTGAGTGTGACTGAAAGTTCAATCTACTCACGTGAGCGTGAGTGAGTGTGAGTAATAATTTTTTTATCGTGAGTAATTGTGCGCGATTAGAATTTGTTTCTCGTGAGTGTGAGTGAAAATTCACTCACGTGCCCATCTCTAGTGGCCATATAAACTGTTTTTTTATGTTTTTTTTTTGTAAAAATCTTGAATAGTTATGTGTGCTAAACATAATCAAAGAGCTTAGAAAATAAATAGAATGCAATCCTCTCTTTTTTAAATTGATTAAAATTAACCTTCGGTTTTCCTTAAAAATTACAAGTTTCCAAGCTGGTACTATAGGGTGACAATTTGGCATAATTCGACATTTTACAATTTTTTTCCATTCTAAGTTAAGCATTATAATGTTGGATTTTCATAAATTTTTTTAATTAATATTATTAACTGTCCATGAAAAAGCGTACTGTAAATTAAATACATGTATAAATTCGGAATTGTTCCAAGAATCTTCTTGCAGTATATTTAACAAAACCATATTCTGCAGTTTTAAAAGATCCTGCAAAATGATCATCGCGGTCAGAATCAATGTTTCAAATGCGAAATGAAAGTACACTGTTGCTAAAACAAAACCCTCAAAGTGTTTTGAAAATCTAGCTCGGTTTTTAATTTGGTGGTCTCTTGAAACATGTGTCTATTTTAATCACGTTCTCGTCACAAAGACGCACTATCAGTTGCTTTTTATTCATATTGTTTGTTATTATCAGTTTGGTGTTAAAAAGAGTCGAAATCTATTCTATTTTCCTAATTCTAACACAATGCACTAGCATAAGTAGGGGGCATCGCCTGAGTATTTGTCTATCATAAAAAAAAATTAGAAATAGTGAGTAAAAATGTGAGCACACTCGGAAATTTTCACACAAAATAAAACATTTTGTACAAACAAACAATCGGAATAAAAATTACGAGAATTTGGCATTACAGTTCACAGTTCATTTCAATCAATTTTATTTTTGAACTAGTGCGTTCTTCTAGTTCACTCGTTCATCGAGAAATTTTTTCAGTTGTTCATAGACTAATATAAAAGTCTTCAAAGTTTTTGCTGAAAAAATAGCTGATCCAGCAGAATTTATTGCTAAACATTATAAAGATAAAAACAACAAGAAAAAATCTCTTAAATTTACAAAATTTCAGATATATTTTAGTTAATCGCAAATGACAATTTACCTTCTAAAATCAGCAAAAAATTTACTGGAAATTAGTCTACTAAACCATCACAAAGAATTTAATTTTTTTTTTGATTTTCTTAAAGCGAATAAAATCTGCATGGCAGAAAGCAGTCTCCTATTTTCTAGCAAATATTTATTTCTGTTTATTGTAGCAGGAGAGTTCATTATTTGTATTTAACTCAATTAAATTTAAACATAAATTAACTTTTGAATATATAACAATTTCTTTACTGCTTTTTTTCCACTAATATTCAGCAACATTTTTTAGCCAATATTAGCAAGGTAAATTTACAATTCAATTAAAAGAAATTTAACTCAAATATTACTAAAACAGTTGCATTTTTCCTGTACTTATCTTAAGGAGTGAGATCATAAAAATGTTAACACACATTTTTGCCTATAACTTTAGTTTAAAGCTTCTCATATTCTTTTTTTTCGACAATTTACATTTTCAAAGTATGTCAGTTAATAAATTAATTTACATCATGAGTTTTAATTTGCAATTTTTTACACAATGAACGATGAAAGAAAAGTGCGTTCAAAAATAATTAAATATTTTCAACAAAACCAAACATGGACATACAAAAAAAATTGCCAAAGAAACTAATGTATGCCGCCAAACAGTTTCAAAAGTGGTAAAAAGGTATCTATCTGGAACACCTAACAATTGAAAGGAAGCCGGGAACAGGAACAACGACTGGTTATCGTAACATCGGTAAGGCATATAATGTTAAAAGCATCCTTAAGAGAGCTCCTAACACATCTGGCAGAAAAAACAGCTCGGTTAGCCCAATGCTCGGACTTTTTTGAACTTTTTGGACTAAAGTCCTACAAAGTTCAAAAAGATCCCTATAGAAAAAATTTTAAAAATTTGGAGGCCAAAACCAGAGCTCGAAAATTGAAACCAAATATTATACAAAAATACAACTGTTGTGTAATGGACTACGAAACTTATGTCCTGGCTGATTTTTCGCAGCTCCCTGGTCAACAATTTTATGTTTCCGATGTTCGAGGAAATGTTGCGGAAAAATTTAGGTCGAAAAAGCAAACGAAATTCCCTAAAAAATTCCTAGTATGGCAAGCCATATGTAGCTGCGGCCAAAGAAGCCATAAACAGCGAAATTTATATCAAGGAGTGTTTGCAGAAGAGACTTCTTCCATTTTTGAGTCAGCACAATGTATCCACTTACTTTTGGCTTGATTTAGCATCTTGTCACTACCCTACGGGGAATGAGGAGTCAATTGCCCTCCAAGGAGCTATCCCGTGACCGGTCAACCGAACCAAAGAGAATGAATTAATTTTCTAAGTATTTTCTGATTCGTTACTTTTACTGTTGCTTTTAAAAAACTTGATCGATACCGATTTAAAAAACAAAATTCGCGTCATATTTTTAAAAATATTTTTTTTTATTTATTTTACTCTTTTATTTATTTTTAACTTTATTTTTTACGATTTGCTTATTTTAGCTCTTGTTTAAATTTCTATAATTTTTGCTAAGAAATTTTAAGTTTTGTATTATTTTCAACGTTTTTAATGGTAAAGCTGTTTTCATTTTCTTTTTAACTTAAGGGGAATTTTTTAAATTTTTATTTATATTATCAGAGTTTTTGATTTAATTTTCTAATTTTTAATAGATTTTTTTAATTTAATTATGGCCAACGCAAAAAACGAGTCAACTGCCATTAAAGGACCTATCCCATGATCGGTCAATCGGGGGCATATTCAAGGCACTTCCACTATATTTGTATGTGTGTTAATCCTGTTTTCTTTTCTATTTTTTTCTTTTCCATTTTTTTTATTTGCTTGTAGTGTTTGTTTTTCTTTTTCTTTTTTATTTGAACAGAAACGAAAAATATATAACTTTACCATCAGCCAAGCATCATGCATAAGCAACATTAGTTTAGACGGTAGAGCGTTTGCCTTACAAGCAGAAGGTTGTGTTATCGAGCCCTACTTCGACGCCAAGTAGATTATTTTTAATTCTTAATTTTTTATTAGTTTATTTGAAAATTTATTTTTAGACCCACCACCTTACTGTCACAAGGTGTCTAAAGTGTGGCAATTGGTCATTTCCAATGACAACGCCATGTTAAAGTGACGTGTCTCTTTCAAACAAAAATGCCGATCAAGGACCGGTCCCTGCCCCCTTGGGACCTATCCTGCGTGTCACTTTGGACCGGTCCCTTTCCCCGTAGGGTACAGCAAGAAAGCGCTGGAGTGGTATAATGGTAATAATGTGGTTTTTGTACCAAGAGAGGCAAATCCACCAAACTGCCCGGAGCTCAGGCCAGTGGAGAGATATTGGGCTCTTGTTAAAAGAGAATTAAAGGGCACAAAAAAGGTCTCCCAGGACATGCAAGATTTCAAACGTAGATGGACCACCTGCTCTAAAAAGGTGAAAGAAACTACCATAAAAGCCTTAATGGTAGGGTTTCCGGAAAAAGTGGATGTGGTTTTTTTTGTTTGATTTTGTATGAAATTTCATTTAATAAAAATTTGGTTTGAAGTCTTAAAATTCAGTTAGTTTTTAATTTAACTTTATGTATGTTAACATTTTTATGATCTCACTCCTTACTAATATTTAACAAAAAGGATTTACTAATTTCAAAAGCTCTCTGTGCAGGGTCCCTTTTAACTAATTTTGAGCACTTTTTTTTTGGTATTTTTTCAGAATTTTTCTATCAGTATAAGATTATATTATGTCAGTGGCTTGTTTAATAATTCCGAATAAAATAAAAGAACCGAAAAGAACAGTTGAAATTTAACTTATTCCTAACTCTAAAAATGTTCAACATTTTTGGGTTCTCGTTGGAACCATCGGGATTGAAATTATTGTTGCGCTTTGAAATTAGTCTAATATCATATTGGAATGGCGCACTCCATTGGAAATCAAAATAATAATGATGTAATTTTCTTTTAATATTTAACCTTTCCGATAATCTACAAAATTGTAATAAAACCCCATCAAAAAAGTGATGCCGAAGCAGTAGAAAAAGCACTATAATTGATGATCTAGATGTAGGTACTTCTTTTTTAACATAAACACTAATGATTTTAACATTGAGTTGTCATAGGAAAGGAGTACTCAAACTTCAACATTCTTCGCAAAATAATTATGTTTTTTTTATTTTACAAAATTTATCGTACTTGCGACCTCACGATTGCTAGTCTAGCGCTCTACCGCTGAGCTAATATTTGATATGAAAAATGAGTGACATAAAAACACCAATTTGTTACTGCGAGATATTGTTCCTTATTCTCTTCAATAAAGTACTCATTAAACAAGTGTAAAAGGTGCACTCCAATTCAATATTGTTTTCAGTACTATTTTTACAGGAGCTTAAAAAGTAAATTCTCACCATTTTTTTATCTCTATATATAAAAGAATAACGTGACTGACTGACTGACTCAACATCGCCCAGCCCAAACCGCTGAAGCTAGGAAGTTGAAATTTGGTATGTAGGTTCCTCTTTCGGCGTAGACGTCCGCTAAGACGGGATTTTTGGAAAAAGTCTCCCCCTTGGCGGCCTGCCAAAACCCCTTTGGCAAGAAAGCTGAAATTTAAGACATGTGTTCCTTGGAGTATGGGCTAACTTTTCTGGAAAGTACTTTTTGGAATTTTGGACAGGGACGTTGTAAAAATGGGGGTTAAAAAGGGGAAAAAGGCCCCCCTTGACGGCCTGACCAAACCGCTGGAGGTAGGAAGTTGAAATTTGGTATAAAGGTTCCTCCACTATCGTAGACATCCACCAAGACGGGAGTTTTGGAAATTTTTACAGGGACGGGCAAAAAGGGAAAAAGTCTCCCGCTTGACGGCCTGCTCAAACTGCTGGAGCTATGAAGTTGAAATTTGGTATGTAGGTTCCTCGACCGGTGTAGACGTCCGTTGAGACGGCATTTTTGGAAATTCCTATCGGGAGGGGCAAAAAGGGGACAAAAAAAGTACCTTTTCCCAAAAAAGTACCTTTTCCCAAAAAAAGTACCTTTTTCCCAAAAAAGTACCTTTTTCCAAAAAAAGTACCTTTTTCCAAAAAAGTACCTTTTTCCAAAAAAAGTACCTTTTTCCAAAAGAAAAGTATCTTTTTCCAAAAAAAGTACCTTTTTCCAAAAAAAGTACCTTTTTCCAAAAAAAGTACCTTTTTCCAAAAAAAGTACCTTTTTCCAAAAAAGTACCTTTTTCCAAAAAAGTACCTTTTTCCAAAAAAGTACCTTTTTCCAAAAAAATACCTTTTCCCGAAAAAAGTACCTTTTTCCAAAAAAGTACCTTTTTCCAAAAAAAGTACCTTTTTCCAAAAAAAGTACCTTTTTCCAAAAAAAAGTACCTTTTTCCAAAAAAAGTACCTTTTTCCAAAAAAGTACCTTTTTCCAAAAAAGTACCCTTTTCCAAAAAAAAGTACCTTTTTCCAAAAAAAGTACCTTTTTCCAAAAAAAAGTACCTTTTTTCAAAAAAAGTACCTTTTTCCAAAAAAGTACCCTTTTCCAAAAAAGTACCTTTTTCCAAAAAAGTACATTTTCCCGAAAAAAGTACCTTTTTCCAAAAAAAGTACATTTTTCCAAAAAAATACATTTTTCAAAAAAAGTACCTTTTTCAAAAAAAAGTATCTTTTCCCAAAAATGTACCTTTTTCTAAAAAAATTTTCCTTTTCCCAAAAAACATACATTTTTTCAAAAAAATACCTTTTTCAAAAAAGTACCTTTTCAAAAAAAAGTACCTTTTCAAAAAAAAGGACCTTTTCCCAAAAAAAGTACCTTTTTCTAAAAAAATGTTCCTTTTCCAAAAGAAGTACCTTTTCCAAAAAATGTACCTTTTTCTAAAAAAATGTACCTTTTCCAAAAAAAAAGTACCTTTTCCAAAAAAAGTACCTTTTCCCAAAAAACATACATTTTTCCAAAAAAAACACCTTTTTCAAAAAAAGTACCTTTTTCTAAAAAAATTTTACTTTTCCCAAAAAACAAAAATTTTCCTTTTCCAAAAGAAGTACCTTTTCCAAGAAAAGTACCTTTTTCCAAAAAACATACATTTTTCCAAAAAAAAACACCTTTTAAAAAAAAAACCTTTTCCCAAAAAAAGTACCTTTTTCTAAAAAAATGTTCCTTTTCCCAAAAAACATACATTTTTTTCAAAAAAATACCTTTTTCAAAAAAAGTACCTTTTCCAAAAAAAAGTACCTTTTCCCAAAAAAAAGTACATTTTTCTAAAAAAATGTTCCTTTTCCAAAAGAAGTACCTTTTCCAAAAAAAGTACCTTTTTCCAAAAAAACATACATTTTTCCAAAAAAAACACCTTTTTAAAAAAAAATACCTTTTCCAAAAAAAGTACAAATAAAGTACTTTGTAAAAACAAAGTATCTTTTTCTAAAAAATTTCGTTTTTCCAAAAAGTACCATTTAAAATAATATATAATTTCAAAAAAACTACTTTTTTTCCTCCTCCCACGGATATCTCCACTAAAACAAGGTTTCTTGATATTCGGCATAGACGTGCGCTAAGACGGGATTTTTGGAAATTCCTACCAGAACGGGCAAAAAGGGGAAAAGTCTCCCCATAAACAGTCTCACAAATTGGAAAAGTGCCTGCCCAAACCACTGGAGGTAAGAAGTTGAAATTTGGTATAAAGGTTCCTCCACTGTAGTAGACATCGACTAAGTTTGTATTTTTGGAATTCCCTACAGGATATCCCAAAAGGAAACTCGGTATGTGAGTTCCTCCTTCTGTGTAGGCGTCCGCTTAGACGGAATTTTTGAAATTCCTATCGGGAGGGGAAATAAGGTAAAAGTCTCCTCCTGACGGCTTGCCCAATCCCTTTTGGCCAACCTAAAATTTTAAATATGTATTCCTTGGAGTAGGACTAACTCACCGGCAACGTAATTTTTCTATTTTGGAACAGGAACATAGTAAAAGTGGTGGTTAAAAGGGAAAAATGTCCCCACTAACGGCCTGCCCAAACCGCTTAGGCAATGCAGTTGAAATTTGGTATGAATGTTCCTCATCCATCGCAGATAGCCGCGAAGATGGAATTTTTGTAAATTCCTAAAGTGAGGGACAAAAAGAAGAAAAGCCTCACCTTGGGGGCCGGTAAAAACCCCTTCGGCTAGAAACCTGAAGCTTAAAATGTGGGTCCCTGGAGTAAGGGCTAACTTATTAGAAAGATACTTTTTTGAATTTTAGACAGGGTCGTTATAAAATGGGGGCTCAAAAAGGGAAAGTTGCCCCTTAACGACCTGTCCAAACTGCTGGAACTAGGAAGCTGAAATTCGGTACTTAGGTTTCTCTTCCAGCCTAATTCCAACCGGGAGGGACAAAAAAAGAAAAAGTGTCCCAGGCTGTGTGAGCAGGCTGTTCAAACTGCTGCAACTAGGAAGCTGAAATTCCCTGTCGATGGATTTTCGGAAATTCCTACCCAGAGGGGCACAAATAGTAAAAGTTGGCTAGAAACCTGAAATGTAAAACATATGTTACTTGGAGTATGGGCTCACTTACCGGGAAGGTGCTTTTTGGACAGGGACATTGCAAAAATGGGGATTAATGAAGCGAAAAGTGCCGCTTAAAGGCCTGCCCAAACCGCTGGAGGTAGGAAGTTGAAATTTGGTATTAAAGTTCCTCCTCTATTGTAGACATCCGCTAAGATGAGATTTTTGGAAATTTCTACAGGTAGGGTCAAAAACAGGAAAAGTCTCCCCCTTAACGGCCTGGCCAAACTGCTGGAACAAGGGATCTTAAATTGGGTTCCTTCTCCAACGTTGACGTCCCCTAAGATGGTATTTTTGGAAATTCATACCGGGAGGGGTAAAAAGGGAAAAAACTTCCCCCTTGACGGCCTGGCCAAACTGCTGGATATAGAGACCTATAATTATGTATGTAGTCGGTTCCTCCTCCAACGCAGACGTCCTCTAAGACGGAATTTTTGGAAATTCCTACCGGGAGGGGTAAAAACGGAATAATTCTCCCCCTTGATGGCCTAACCGAACCCTTCGGCTAGAAACCTGTAATATATAATATTTTTTCCTTGGAGTATGGGCAAACTTATCGACAAGGCATTTCTAGGACTTTGGACAGGAACGTGGTAAAAATAGTGGTTTAAAAGGGGAAAATTGCCCCCCCCCCCCCCTTAACGTCTGCGTCTTTAGCTAGAAACCTAAAACTTAAAGAACAAGTGTATATGAAACACTAAAATTAAGAAACTAAATAGGAAATGAGTGGAATTGAAACACTACACAAGTGGAATGAAATGGATATAAACGTTGAACGAGTGGAATTGAAATTATAGACAATGCAAATGGATTGGAAAAGGGAATTACCTGTTCAAACACTATCAACGGAATATTAAACTTATGTAGCATTGAAACATACTCTCCAAAAAGTTAAACAAATTTTCTAAAAGAGAAAAAACCTTAGAAAAGGAATGGAACTTATATATTCCGATATTTAAACTTCATGTAACGAAGCACCGGTGGAAGAAACCGACGCAGTAAATTATCCAACTGAATTTGTGAATTTACTTGAATTGCCAGGTCTACCTTTATATAAACTGGAATTAAAAAAAAAACTTTAAGACACGTTAACAACGTAGCGGGCTTTGCCCGCTATTTTTAATATTATAAAATGCTTTCCAACTCTGCTTTACGTTATTTATTTTCATTCAAAACACAAATGAACAAAACTACTTACGGGTCTATCTACCTAAGTTCGCACTTTACCATATTATCTTGACATACACACGTATATTGCAAATTATTATGGATTCATTACTAACAATCCACTTTCATGAGAAAAAGTGATCAAATATTTATTTATTTTAAACCCATTGTTGTGCAGAATTATTTATTTGTGGTGGCTGGGTGAAGGCTTTAAATAAAAAAACTTTAAATAAAAAAACGAATTATATAAAAATTGTGGGAGGGCGCAGCCCCCCCCCCCCTTAACCTTTAAGGCACGCTAACAACGTAGCAGGCTGCGCCCGCAAGTATATACATATTTTTAAAAATTAAAAATATTAAATTTAAAACAAAATTAGTAGATTAAAAAATTCCAAATGATACGAAAATCACTTTTTACTAGAGATCGGCACGTGAGTGAATTTTCACTCACTCACGCTCACGAGAAAAAAATTCTAATCACGCACAATCACTCACTACAAAAAAATTACTACTCACACTCACTCACGCTCACGTGAGTAAATTGAACCTTCAGTCACACTCACGCGTGATCACGTGAATCACGCAAATTCACGAAACAAAATAATATTGAAAAATTAATAAAAATTGAACTTGAAAATGTTCCCAGTTTGGGGTTCGGAAATTCCCGGGCGGTATTTCCCGAAAAAAATTTTTTTCAATCGGTTTCAAATCACACTAGTTCTGCAACTGGTTCCAATGCAACCGATTCCATGAAACTGGTTCCGGAACCATGAATGACGTAGAATGAGTTCTAGAACTGATTCTATTGCAACCCGTTTCACTTTGGTGCTATAGAAGTGGTTGCTTTTGGGACAATTTCAAACAAAAATCATCGGTATTAGAATTGAGAGTGGAACGGTCTGTAAAGAAAAGGTAGCTATTCTATAACCGATTTTTTGGAACAGAAACTTTAGTGGGTAAGTAATTATTAGGGCAAGGAATTTCATGCACTTAAAAATGGAAAATATGCGCTTAAAATATGCGGCTAAAAAATATAAGAAATATGCACTAAAAACTATTATTTTTGCAAAAATAATATGTTTTTAACTTTAGCATAAGTAGATCGTCATCAATGATTAACCCATCAAGGCAAACGACACTGATGATGGTTTTGTAGCGAAAGCCGAAATCAAGTATTCTGTTTTGCTGGCCTTATCGAATTCTTTCAAAATTTTTTATTCTTTGTAATTTACTTATGAAAATTTTATCATCTTTCTTTAATTTGAAAAATAACTTAAACAGAAAGTGATATTAATTTATGATCTAAAATCGATCTAAAAATATTCATTTACCAAATAAAAAGATCAAATAAACATACCATTCATTCAAAAATAATGCACTTTAAAACTAAAAAATATATTTAAGTTAGTTATTTGGCAAACAGGCACACAACTCGAAGATTTTCCATAGGTCAATAAGGTTTTTAAGAATATTTATATTGATTGAATCAAAATCAAAATTTATTTAGTCCATATTAGTTTTGGACTATGGAGAAAAAACATGCATTTGCATGGAATTCCTTGCCCTAGTAATTACCAATATCACATATAAACCCGTATTCATATAAACCCATATTCTACTCGTAAACCTGTATTTTTAACTTGGCAAATTATATTTTAGCTTGAAACTTGACAAGACCTAAATTAACTTGGCATAGATTTTTTTGACTTGATAAGAGAACTGTTTAAATGTCTTACAAAAAGTAGACATTTAAACCGAAATTCATTGATTTAAATATTTCCATTCTATCATCCTTAAAATTGACGTTCTACATAAAATACGACTTAAATGCTTTCCACAATATATTAATAAAGCAAATAAAAATAAAAAATGTTACCAAAAAACTCATACTTTTCGATTTTCATTCCCTTTGCCCGGGAACCCTAGTCGAGTATGAAATTTTGCCATTTATTTTGTATTAAAAATACCCAAAAATATAAAGTCGCCTAAAACAATTACTTGAAAATATGAGTAAAAAGCCAAAAAAAAAACAGCGTGAGTCGTTAAAATTCGACTCACGCACACGCACTCACGCAAAAATTCTACTCACGCACACTTACGAACAATTTTCTTCTACTCACGTGAGTAAATTAAGGTTTTACTCACACTCACGCGTGATCACGCGTGATTCACGTGAATTATGCAAAATTCTGCTCACGTGTCCATCTCTACTTTTTACGAACACTTTTAGAGCAATTACTCCTTAGAAGCAATACTTAAGTGACTTTTTGGATGTTGTTCGGAAGTAATTCTAAAAAAACTGTAAAGATATACTAACGGATACGTTAGAAGCAATGAAAGATGTGATTTGTTGATGTTGTTCAGAATAACTTCTAAAAAAGCAATAAAAATACACTAACAGATACTTGTGAAGCAGTGGAAGAAGTAGTTTGTAAAGCATTACATCCAAGTTTTTTTGCTGGGACTTTTCAAAACTAATATCGAACAAGGAAACCGCACAAATAAATTAAAAATTTGTCCAAAAAGTATTAAGATATAATTTCTCTGTTAAAATCAAGTAACAAAACTATGAGATACAGTACTTAAATTGGTTAATCCATTTTTAAGCAACATATCTCTAAAGACACGTCTACCTATCCTTCTACGAAGTTTTGTCAGAAAATAAGCACGGAATCCATGCTTGGCAGAAAATGGGTAAAATAATATACTCCATATCACAAACGGATTGCAGAAAATGTTAAGTATTGACAAAAAACTGAAATTTTTGTAAATTGAAATCGTACTTTTGGGTAATTTTGACTTCTAGATAGAGGATTTTGTGATAACTCTCATTTTATTGAAATTTACACAAAAAGTAAAGGAGTTTTTTTTTAAATCTTATAAGCTTCCGCAGTGAAAAAAAACCGGTAAAATTAAACAAAAACTTTTTGAAAAATCCCCCCCCCCCAAATAAATTCCTAGCTACGTGCCTGATGGAACCAACAACCTTTTAATGTTGCAGTGGGAAAGGCATGTTCTAGAGCTTTTCTTAAAGCTATTTCATAATCTGTATAAAATGCTAAAGCCTCGAATTGGAAGAAATTGTATTAAAAGTAAGAATTTGAACTTTTTCAGGAATCTTCCCACAAGCTGAAAATTATATTTCAAACTCTCCATTTTATTTATTTTTTTGTTTATTTCTAATCTTGCACTTTATGAAGACCACTTACATACTAAAATATTATCACTGAAATTTTAAGTGGGTTATTTTGTAAAACGCAACGCCTTGCGTTGCGTTGATTTATGTGTAAATTGTTATTGTACAAAAACAATTTGTATGGAAAACAACGCAACGCAAGGCGTTGCGTATTACAAAAAAAACCCCTAAATTTCTAACGGAAGTCAAAAATTCGCTTAGATTTTAAAATATTTGCTTTTTAATTATTGTGGACTTCATGGGACATCATAAGGTGTCACAATGTCGATGGACATTATGACACATTTTAAAGTGTCGTAACGTCCATAGACTTTATGACACTACATTTGTGGACGTTATGTCACGTATAGGTGTGTCATAACGTCCATGGACATTATGACATTGGACGTTATGACATGCCACCGTTTATTTCCTCTGTGTAAGTTCTAAACTAAATTATATATTTCAAGTGTAATTTGATTTCTAGGTGATTTAAGTTTTCAGAAATTTTTGTTTTTTTCAATATTTAAAATTTTTGCAATCTGTTTCTGATATGGAGTATGTGGTTTTACCCATTTTTTACCAAGCATGGATTCCGTGCGAATTTTTTGACAAAACTTTGTAGAAGGATAGGTCGGTTTCGCAGTAAGCATTTTTTGTATTTTTTATATCCTAGTCGCGCCCTCAAGTAGTGGTATAATAAATTCAAATTGAAAACTTGAGGCTTTGTACGCACTTATAACGTTAATATTTGATAAAAAAAAAACTTAATTTTTATATTCTGATAATAGCTGTATTTTGTCTCATGCCTATCAACGTTAAGTATTTAAAGCAAATCTACGTTAAACCGATTGTAGTACAAAAAAATTTTAAAAACGTTATGTTTATAATTGTTTCGTTATAATCGAACGTGCCTCAGTAAAAGTTTTTAGAAAGTAACGCGAATAAGTTACGTTAGATGTGAAAATGTATAAACGTTGAGTTTTCAACGTTGATAATTATCCGTGTTGAAAGTTAACGTGCATACGAAAAGTCATATGTTAGTTTTCGTCTTAAACGCGATTTTACGCACTTTAAATTTTTTTATGAGTTAACGGATATAGTTAAGTCGAAAACACGGCTAATATAAACTTCTGTGAGAAATTGCAAAAAATTTCAATAATTTCCTTCGCAATATTTTTACTCTGGTTGCTCAAATTTGTATGCTTCTTTGCTAGTTGAGAGAAAATATCCCAAATTTATTTCTTAAAGTACTGAACGAAGATTTTTTCTTCCCTTATTTATTTTTTCACATGTTCTTATCAAAATGTTGCTCATGTTTAGAGTTAGGTACTCTCTCGCATTCACGAACAAGTTAAATTTCAACTGTCCTTTTCGGTTCTTTTATTTTATTCAGAATTATCAAACAAACCATTTACATAATACAGTCTTATACTGAAAGAAGAAATCCTGTAAAAATATCAAAAAAGGTACTCAAAATTAGATAAAAGGGGCCCTGCACAAAAAACTGCTGAAATTAGTAAATCCTTTTGGCTAAATATTAGTAAGATAAGAACAGCAAAAATGCAACAGTTAAAAATACGAAATTTTAATAATATTTGAGTTAAATTTTGTTTAATTGAATTGCAAATTTACCTTGCTAATGTCGGCAAAAAAAATGATGCTAAATATTAGAAGACAAAAAGAGCAGTAAAGAAATTGTTATAAAGGGTGGTTAAATTTTAAGGGCCGATGTTGAATATGAACCACACCTAAACGTCAAGTTTTTTTCTGCATTTCATTTGACATTTCTCAATTTCAGACTAACTCAATTTGGACCATGGAAAGATACACAATCGAGCAACGCGTTAAAGTTATTTAGGCTTATTATGAAAATGGGCGTTCAAATCAAAATGCATTTCGTGCACTTCGTGATTTCTTTGGTCAGCATAATCGACCAAATGTGTCCACAATCGAGAGAATTGTGCACAAATTTCCGCAAATCGGGTCTGTAGGAAATGTGAAAACACCTGTTTTTTGTGTTTGGTGCGGTTTACGGGCTGGCGGCGTCATCGGGCCGTACTTCTTCGAAAATGAGGTTGGCCAAGCAATTACCGTGAATGGTGTTCGCTATAACGGACTTCTTGTGGCCAGAAATTGAGAATGTGGACCTGGACGATATGTGGTTTCAACAGGATGGTGCCACTTGCCACACAGCCAACGAAACAATGGCTCTTTTGCGCGAGAAATTCAATAGCCGTGTTATCTCACGTGGTGGCGATGTCAATTGGCCGCCAAGCTCATGTGATTTGACACCGTTGGACTTCTTTCTTTGGGGTTATTTGAAAAAAGGTGTACGTCGATAAGCCAGCAACAATTCAAGAGCTAAAGGATGAGATAATTCGGCACATTAACGGCATAGAACCTCAATTATGCGTCATCAAAAATTTGGACCATCGGATGGTGTGCAGGCGAGGTCGCGGCGGCCATTTGGCCGATATTTTGTTCCATACATAATTGAACCATATCAATATTATCATATAAAAAGAAATGACAATAATTTCCTAAATAATTTGTGTTTTATTCAAAATCAACATCGTCCCTTAAATTTACCCACCCTTTATATTCAAAAATTAATTTACTTTTAAATTTAATTCAGTTGAATACAAATAACGAAAAATAGTAGATTGTTTTCTGCAGTGTAGATTTTTATTCGCATTAAGAAAATCAAAAAAAAAAAAATAATAAAAATTTAGAGTTTTTTGTGATTAGTCTGCTACTAATATCCAAGAAAATTTTTGCTGATGTTCGCAGGGCAAATTGTCATTTTCGATTAACTAAAATATAGCTGAATTTTTGTAAATTGAACAGATTAATAATAACAGGTTAATAATTTTAATTTGAAAAAAATTATGAAAAGCCAAAATAATGATAAACTTAGGGTGGAAAAAAATTCTAAAATGTCCAATTATGCCAAATTACCACCACCCAATCAGAAATCGCCAGTGGTACAAAAAATCAAGCAGTGGCATACCACTAGGTAACCACGGTGTTGAAAATAAATGACCGGAAGAACACTCATTTAGGACGCTTTGCCAGTGTTTGCAAAAAGCGTTTTTCCAGTATTTGTTTTACAAAAATTTCGGTGGTTTATAAAAACACCAGTGGCGAAGAATGGTCTAAGAGTGATATGCCAAGGTTTGCAACCAGAGGTTATCCAGTGCTACCTATAGCCAATGCTACCAGTGGTACAAAAACCAATTCACTGGTAGAGCAATGATTTTATAAAAATGTTGACTCTTCGCTAAAAACGGTTAGTAGTCAGAAGGTTCCGAGTTCAAATCCGGTTGCAACCAAAAAACTTTGTTTGTATTTTTTTTAATTTAAAAGTTTTTTTGTTCTATAAAATCAATTTTTTTGTTTGTGGACAAGCTCCATTAAGACCAACTTTTTTTTTGCTCTCCCAAAGCAGGCTTATTAGTTCCAAAAAACTGTTTGCCAGTGCTAGCATTTTAGCACAGCCAGTAGTTTTCCAGCTACTATCACTCATTTATGTGTTTAACCATCAAGTATTATATGTCTCGTTAGCTCGTTAGTGGGTAGAGCAATCGTCTGCCAATCTGACTGCCTGGGTTCAAATCACGTCAGGACCAAAACAAAATACATATGAACTTTTTTAAACCCTCCATCCTACTGTGCAGGAGGGTATATATCAGTTTGTCATTCCGTTTGTAACTCATCGAAAAAAAATTTGGGACATTAAAAAAATATATATTCTTGATCGTTATCAATAGCGAAACCGATATAGCCGTGCCCGTCTGTCTGTCTGTTGAAATCACGATCACGCTCAAAATAGTTGTTCTAGGATGTTAATTTTTAGTCAAAATTTTTGTCCAATTTCTTAAGCAGTTTGGAGTTGGAAATGGGCATATTTGGTCCAGACGTTGAAAAGTTATGAATGAAAATGTAAAAGCACCTCTAGAATTTTCCATATTAACATGAAAAAATATATTAACTGTGTGTTGTTGTTGTTACTGAATAAGAAAAAAATACATACATACACACCCAGACCTTGAAAGAGATAATTCTGTTTTTGAATTTATATGCATAAAATTGGATTCATTTTATAAATTACTGAATAATTCATAATGCCTTTAAATCAATGATTGGACATTGAATAAAGTGATATAAGATTTGTTCCTATTTGTGTTGATTCAATTTTGATTCGATTGAATAATTTGGACGTACATATGTTGGCTTTAGAGGCACCTCACCGATTGATTCTAAATTTTTACTACTGATATAACTCTCTTTTGGGGGCCCGAAGAAATTTTTTTTCACCGAAAAGCCTGTATGGGGAGTTACTTCGGTTAAAAGTTTAAAAATGAACTTAACTATATTTTCTTCATTTATGATAGGGTTGGAACAATATGTACACCATTGGAGAGGTAATAAAAATATCTTTAGGATAGCATTTTGTTGTTGACCCATTATGATTCGGCGTAGGAATTTTAATTTTTTTATTTTTTTAATGTTTTTATTCCATAAAAAATCTATATAAGAACAAAAATTGTGCTTATTAGTATGTTATCAAGACGTAAAGCTTTAATTTGATATATAGATCAAGTTTTTGTCGCTTCAAACAAAGATATTAGAGGTCAAAATCGTGAGATTTTTTTTCTTTCAAAGTATGGCTAACTTTTGACAAATGAAACATCTCAATACCGACAATAGCTTTAAAATGTGTTTACTCCCAAAATATATTCTATTCCCGATGAGTTAATTCAGTATAATTGTTGGTTAGAGTCAAAGTTGTATCTTTTGTACCATCTGCAAAAAAATTAGGTTTGACTTCTAATATCTTTGGTGTTTGAAGTGATAAAATTTTAACTACAGCTCAAAAGTTTTTAATCTTGAGAATATATTAAAAAGTAAAAAATTATGTGGTAGTATACGGTGGTTTTTTTAAAAAATTTTAAAAATAAATCTCATTCGCCGGTAATGGGTAAGCAAACAAAAAAAATGTCGTCCATAAGATATTTTTACTATCGTTCCAATGGTATATATATATTGTTCCAATCCGACTATAAATGACTTAGATATAGCTAAGTCCATTTCGAAACTTTGCACAGAAATAAACTCCCTCCAGAGGTCTTTCCGCGGATTTTTTATTCAAATCAGCTTGAAAAGTACTACATCGGGGTAAAAAAAATTCACTGAGATCAACTTATTGCAAAATTGAGATTTAAAATACGAATTAAGGAATAATATTTTTAAAGGTCTGCACACATATATATGAATAACATAAGCAGTGTTGCCACTTTATGGGTAGGGCATGGATGATAGCAATTATTAAATTGTTTAGTTTTTCACTTAAATTTCATTTCAAATGAATGAATTGAGAAAGTTATAAAATTTGTTAATAAAAAAATATATTATACATAAAAAAAGAATTTAATTCATAAACTAGCCAATAGATAGTGGTTCTATGAATACAACTTAGCAACTACTTCAAAGCATTGTTGGTAGCAGAAACGGTGCGATTATCGGTGAGGGTAAGTAACGCTATTGTAGATTATTTCGGTTACAGTATTTCAAGGATAATTTTATTTCGATTATTTCGATATCGTTATTTTAAGGTTAACTGTATTGCAATTATTTCGATAATGGTATTTTAAGATAACCGGTATTCAGTTATTTCGGTGCATTCCGCAAATTTTTTTTTACAAAAAAACAAAGTAAAGTAAAATAAATTTATTAACTGTGTATGTAAAATTCACAATTACGACGTGGAATTACAAAAAGTTTATACTAAAAAATAATGGTGTTGTAAGGATAATGGTATTTCATTAATTTCGGTACTGGTATTTTAAATATATCGATATTTGAATCTATAACAGTATTTTATCGATAGAGCCTACCAACCCTGCCTCAATGTATGTAATTACTTTTGGCTTGTGAATGACTTAACATATCTGATCTTATCGAATTCTTTCAAATATATTTTTATTCTTTGTAATTTACTTGTAAAAATTGTATCATCTTTCTTTGATTTGAAAATAATTTAAACAGAAAGTGATATTAATTTATGATCTAGAGTCAAACTAAAAAGAACATTCATTTACTTAAAAATAAGAGATCAACTAAATATTCCCCCATTCATCTTAAAACACATTGACACGGTGCAAAAATATAATTTAAATAATATACATTTAAATTTAAAATTAACGGTTCGTTGTAATTCAAAAATCTGTAGTTATCATACACAGAGTTGAATAGAATCAGCTGAGATATCTTAAGAATTAAGGTTCAAAGCTAAATAGAGTAATAATAACAAAGGATAAGAATGGCATTGTTAAATTTCGTTGATATTAGTCTAAGTTGAGTTGTTGATAAGATATTAGATTTTCTTTCAGCGGTCACATAAGTAGACAACATTAAAAAATATTAGCCCACACAAGACGAAATACACTGATGATGGCTTTGTAGCGAAAGCCGAAAATACGTATTCTGTATTGCTGGTCTTATCGAATTCTTTCAAATATAATTTTATTCTTTGTAATTTACTTGTAAAAATTGTATCATCTTTCATTGATTTGAAAATAATTTAAACAGAAAGTGATATTAATTTATGATCTAGAGTCAAACTAAAAAGAACATTCATTTACTTAAAAATAAGAGATCAACTGAATATTCCCCCATTCATAAAATTCATCCGTTGACTTGTAGAAGAGCATGAAATATTAATAAAAATAAAAATTTTAGACTACTCGCAAACTGACTAAAATTGTGAAGTTTGCATAAAAATTCCAATATCTATTTTTTATTCATACGAGTTAATGAATTGATTCACAGCGACTAGGGAATGTATCCCGGGATTTCCCGTCCCGGGATTCTCGGGAAATTAAGCATTTTTCAGTTCCCGCATTCCCGGGAATTCGGACCGGGATTTCAAAAAGTACAGTTTAAAATAATAAAGTTTATTATTTCAATTTTTCTGATGCAAAATTTTGAAACGTTTTGAAAATGATAAAAATTTTACATTAGGCTTGTTCGTTCATTTACTACAATTTGCTACTTTTACCACAACTGTAAAAATTCAATAAGTAAACAAAACAACAATTTTAGTAAAGGTAGAAAGATTTTAGAGTAAACAAATACACTGATTAATTCGTATACTTGATCGAACTTAGTGCCTGTTTTAAAAGGCACTAAAAGGAACTTAAAAAATATAGTTTTTAAGAAAACCACTCAATTAAATAGTGTTTGTATAAAAAAATTTGAATAGCACTTATTCTGTACAGAATTAAAGACAAATTTGTCCATTGATTTTGAAAAATTTTCTAGTAAGTTAAATTTCCCATAGTTTTTATAAAATTTTCTAATTTTCTAAAATTATTTTCAATGATATATCAATTTTTTTATTTTTTTTGAAGGACAAATTTTTTAGTCTAAAAAGTAGAAGTAGATTTATTCAATTTTTAAAAATATATAATTAGACTTACATAATTTCTAATATAAAATTAATTATTTTCTACTACGAAAATTCCAAGAAAAACCACCTGAGCTTTTCCACGATCATGAAAATTTGAAGTCTTTAAGACATTTTATTAATAAAAGTTTTTAAATTATAAAATATTTTTTAATTTATTTCCCTTGCGGGATCCCGGCAATTCAAAATAAATTTCCCGCTTTCCCGGGAAATCAAAAAGTACGGGATTTTGCATTCCCTAACAGCGACTGATCATCCACGAATTAAAACGATATATCAGGAAAGTGTATTAATCTATACATGCTTTGAAATTCTTTCGTTATACAAATAAGCTATTAACGTACACAAAAAAATCGTTACCAAGTAATTGAGAAAATTTCAACTAATAAAGTTTTATCGAATAATTTATTATATTGTATATGCCACAAAAACATTATTTTAGTTAAAGTGCTCCCAATTGCTTGCCAAAGATTTTTTGTGTGTATTTAAAAAGCGCAAATAAAACTTGATTTTTGAAACACTCTAAAATAAGATTATTTTTAAATCGTTCACATGTGATCGTAACTGACTCTTATTTACAACCCTACGGGGAAAGGGACCGGTCCCAGATGACACGCAGGATAGGTCCAAAAGGGCAGAGATAGGTCGTTGATTGGTCTTTTTCTTTGAAAGAGACCTATCACTTTAACATGGCGTTGTCATTGGAAATGACGTATTGCCACAGATTAGACACCTTTCGACATGTCGCAGGTCTAGCCCCAAAGGACATGTCGCCTAACTGACTTAAAGAGACATGTCACCGAACTAACCCAAAAGGAAGAATGAGTCACACTTTGTATATTTTGTGACATGTCACCCAACTAACCTAAAAGGAACTGATACAGAACCAGTCCCATTACAAAACTGACAAAAACAGTGACAAAACTGAGGTAAATGGAAATTGTTATGGTTTTGGTATTATAAGTAAAATTGTCACAGCAAAACCTTGACAAAATTGTTATGTAATAAAAAGCACAAATATTTTCATTTGTCAACAAATTAAAATATAAAAATTTGTTTTTTTTTTGAAGAATTTTGGTATGTTTTTTCACAGAAATAAAATATGAAATATATATTCCTTTTTTAAGATGTTCTTCTAAGATATAAGATATATGTATGCGTCGAACCTTTTACCGATTCTAAAATTCCTGTAAAATCCTCCAAAAGCTTGGAGCTGAAGTTGTTAGCAATAAGCTCAGGGTTCTTGATGCTAAAATTTAAAGAAAACTCCAAGTGCTTAGAGCTAGAACTAAAATTATCAAAAAAACGTAATTTTTCACAAATTACGATTTTTTGATAATTTTTCAAAAAAACGTAATTTTTCACAAATTACGATTTTTTGATAATTTTATTTAACAAAATTCTTCATTCAACTTACGAAAAAAATTCTATGAAATTGTTCATCATGAAGGATAATTCTATCAGTGTACTGGGAAACCGACCAATTATGGACGTGAGGTTGCGGATCCGATCCCCAACCAAGGCAACATCAATTTATGAAAAATATAAATATGTATGCGTTTTTCTATCCCTCATACATATCGCAGCGTCCTCCTTCGGTGTTCCCATAGCACTTAACCCCACCGAAGTAAAATAGTATAACAGGGCTATGAACTAAAAAGCTTCAACAAAGTTCGCCAAATCACCATCAGATGGAGCGCAACAACTGTTCTAAAATTCAACATCTCGCGCAATTACAGTGTTGCCATATTTGAAGCCCTTCATCTTTCACCATCTTTCACTTCTTCTCTATCCCCTTTCCAAAGGAAGCAACACGCTAATTAATAGGAAGAATTTCCTGAGTGTTGCTTCTCTTTAAAAAAAAAAATAAAGTCTTACTTGTGGGTTTTTTTATAACACACTTATCCAGTTAACTGATATGTCCTCTTTGCACCAGTCTTGGGGCCAGTGCTTTAAGTATAATTGACAGAGCTTAACCCATAGAAATAAGAAATTATACCTGTCCTGCGACAAGACCATCTTTAACCACTCACGGGATAGGTCCTTTGAGGACAATTCAGTGGTATGTCATCATTTCACCAGTCACGAGACCAGTCCTTTAAGTATAATTGACACTGCTTAACCCACAGCAATAGTAAATTATACCAGTCCTGCTGCAAGTCCTTCTTTAACCAGTTACGGGATACGTACTTTGAGGGCAATTTAGTGGTATGTCCTCTTTTTACCAGTCACGGGAAAGGTACTTTGAGGACGATTAAGTGGTATGCCACCGTTTCACCAGTCATGGGACTAGTCCTTTAAGTATAATTGTCACTGCTTAACCCACAGCAATGGTAAATTATACCAATCCCGATGACAAGTCTTGATTTAACCACTCACAGGATAGGTATTTTCAGGGCAACTGACCCCTCATTCCCCGTAGGGAAGCTTTTTAAGTGTTTTGTTCTAAAGTTAATTTTTTCTCTAAATTTTATGAAGATTCATATGAGCCTCGAAAGTTCATCATAAATGCTGCATATTTAAGGAACTTTTCTTTGTAATAATATAACGCCCAGAACGATGCGACAATTGAAATGGCCAAATCACTATTTTTTAAGTTTACTGATGAGGTTATTACCTTTTTTCGGAGTTCAAATTGTAATAATTAGCGTGTTTTTTAATCACCTGGATTTAGAATTTTTCATACAAAAAATGGATTTATTAAATCCAAATAAAAAGCTGGATTTAATAACTCCACAATAAAAGCACAAATATATGAAACAGCCTATTAATTTAATGTCAGAAAAAAATACGAATAAAAATTAAAAGAGAAACAAAAAAATTGAAAAACTAACAAATAAAAGGTTTTTCTTAAATTTTTTTTATGAATTATGTTTAAAAAAAAAACTACACCTCACCAAATACATATTTTTCATCTTGGACATGGAGAAGTAGCTCAAATAGAAATGGCAATTTTTCACTCTACAGTAAGTAATTTAATTAAATCCAATTAGTGAATATTAAATATTGCAATGGAATTTTTCAATTGTGTAAAAATATAAATTGAAGTGATAAAACTGAAAAGGCAGACTATTTATCGCTGTTTTATGTAAAATATAATTATAAATTAAAAGTTAAAGTTGAATCCTTCATCATCGAATTCGGTATTAAAAATAAGGGTGAAAGAAGTGTCGAACAGAAATTTTTTTTAAAACAGGAAAAATCTAACCCCATCTGTTGAGCACTTTTAGAAATACTTTTTGGATTTATTAAATCCAAGTGATTAGAAAAAACGGCTAATATGTTAATTGAAGTCATTTATAATTTCATATTTTTTGGGTAATTTTGTCTACACTGTTGGGAATTTTGAATCTTGCTTGTGGCAGCACTGAGATTAAACAAGATAAAACTGAACTATTTACTTGTGGTGGTGGAAAAAATCATACACATTTGTTGCACAGTGGATTGACCGAATACAAAATGGGTAATAATTCATACTTGTTTGTACTTAGTAGAATCCCCGAATAAAAACACTAGGATGGAGGGTATCTAAAGACTCGGCACAGCCGAATTTAATCTTTGGTTTGTATAAGTCCCCAGTCATCTGGGGACTTTAGCCCGCTTGTTTAAATTTTATTTTGGAAAATATATTTCCAGCCACTTATTTATTGGTTTTGCCAACATTCAAAAATTTTGTTTCTCCAGTGCTTTTCCGGCGGTTTTTGAACAGCCGGTCCTTTTGTCTAATGATGTTATCATTTTGGGAATGGGAAAGCACTTTTTGCCAATACTTGTGCAATCTGTTAAAGTGCTTTACCATCGCTTTCCCGTTTGTAATTTTCTGACTGAGTATATATTAATAGCTTGTGCCTGCAAGCAGAAAACCGACCATTTTTCATGAAAACCAAACCCTGCAAACAAAGATGATCATTAATGACTCGGAAATGAGATCCAAAAACATAAGCATTTTTCCACTTTTTCCTATGAAAGTGGTCCGTCCGTCCTTGTACTCAGAAACGACTCAGAAAAAAGTATAAATATATTGAATAATTTTGGAATCTTTTTTGAGTCTGAAAAGTGAACACTCATTTTGAGACAGCTTTTTAGATAGTAGAGACAACTTTTTGCGTTGTTTTCTGAGGGTTCATATTTTATACCAAAAAAAGAGTGTTTTAAAAAAAAACAATAATCATTTTTATGAGTCACTTTAAAACCTTATTTATGAGCGCTCCGAAATTGCTAGCTGGGAAGGTTAATTTATCAATTTTATGTTTAAGTTATAATAAATATGACAAAAATTATTAGTAGTAACAATAAAAAATAGCCACTTATCAATTAAAAAGTGTCAAAAAATTTTGAGTTTCCTATTTGCAACCATATTTTATAAATTTTTTCTCAGTAAATAAGAGGAATGCATTCTCTTTATTTTCTAACCTCTTTGATTATGCATAGCACATATAGCTATTCAGAATTTTTACAAAAAAAAAACCCATAAACAAAATTAGTCACCAATTTGTTTAAAATTTTTTTACAAAAGAGTTTTCGCGTCTATTTTATTTATGAAAACTTCAGAAATTTTGCCATTTGCTATTTGATTTTAACAAAAAATAAATATTTTTTATTCGGTTTTTTAAAAAAAATTGCTACTTTCGACGTATTTTGTTACATTTCAAAATTTGCCAAATCATTTCGGGGGGCTTGAGTCCCCTAGCCCCCCCTAGCAACGTGCCTGACACTGGGTAATTAATATTAACTTTTTATTGCAATAAAATTAGGAATACAATGAATAGAATAAAATAAACAGGAAATCTAAAGTAGAATGTTTGTATATGTATGTTTGATCACTTCTGAAAGTATTCATATAGGGACAATCTGACAATAAAAATATAAACAATAATACAATTTAATGGAAAATCACTGATGAAGCCTGTCCATAAAAAAGGCAGAAACTAGATCTAGTCTGATTTGCAAATTTAATGTGTTTATAACTTTTGAAGAAAATGTTTATTCTTCTTCTTAACCTCAAACCTACTAAATTAGAATTAATAAAAATACATATTAATTACAAAATTAATTGTATTTGGTCTATACGACGCGTTTGAAAAAACAACACTTAACTAAAAAAAAAAAGATTAGTTAAAAAATAGATAATTCACAATATAAATTATTTGAAAGCTAACAAGTAAAATAGATTTAAATTTTAATCGGAAAGTAAAACCCAAAATTTTAAATTTCTGATATAGTGACCATTTTTCCGGATTTTGATTTTAATTAGTGTTTTCCTATTAATTTTGTGAAATAGAAAAATTACGCAGGCCAACGAAAAAAATGTTTGTAAAAACTTTTTAAACTAATTTCCCTAAATCTTAGGTGTTAAAAACTGATATCGAATCAGTTTTTTTATCACCCACAATTCTCTCACAATATAACAATAGCTGTATTTTCGCTTATACCTATCAACGTTAAGTATTTAAAGGAAATTTACGTTTATCCGATTAATGTATAAAAAAATTATAAACAATTAATGTTTAAAAAAGTTTTGGTATAATCGAAAGTATGCCAGAAAAATTTTTTAGAACATAATGGGAAGAAGTTATGTTTGATGCGAAACTCTGCTAAAATCTTTGGTATCTTAAAACGATACTAACCTCCCGTGTAAAAAAGTTTAGATCTGATCAGATCTTTTTGGATCTAAATAGATATGATTGAATCTAATTAGATCTCATCAAATATGATCAGATCAGATCTAGTTCCAAATCTGTCCAAATCTAAAGTGATCTGGACAATTGCGCCAGATATGCCTAAATCTGATCAGATCTATTTAGATCTCAAATTTGTCCCCAATTTTGAGATCTAATTAGATCTGGTAAGATCTTCTAAGATCTGGCCAGATATGCCTAGATCTGATCAAATCTAATTAGATCTCAAATTTGTCCCCAATTTTGAGATCTAATTAGATCTGGTAAGATCTATTGAGACATGGCCAGATCTGATCTTTTTTACACGGGTATAAAACGCTAAGTAATGGTTTAAACATCAAGATTAGCACAAAGCATTTATATCGTATATTTGGCCACAGGTCCTGTGCTTACATTTTAACATAAAAAAAATTCATATTAATGGAATTTGAAAAATTTTTATATAAAAAACTGAATGGACAACCGCCAAACTTTAAAGACATTTAGCGAAAAATCTGTATCATTGATCGAAAAATGAAGTACGCCATTGTAATCAGCATGTCCGAAATATATAGAACTGATGGTCAGATGTCCATTAATTTTTTCAGTGTCATGCAGTGTAATTAGTAGCCTAAAAAATCATCAAAAAAATTTTAAATTTTCGAAGTTTTTTTTCGATTTTTTTTTAAATGCAAATAAAAATCGAGCCTTTTTAAAACAGCAGTTTACAATTTTTTAGAAAATATTTCTGCTGATTTTAGCAGAATAGACTGATATTTGCATTCAACTAAATTTAGCTCAAACATAGCAACAATTTTGTAGATTTAACAGTTTATTTTTGCTATTTTTAGTCTACAAATATTTAGCAAAATTTTCTGCAGATTTTACAGTACAATTTGCTATTTTCAATTAACTAAAAGTTAGCCTAAATATAACTAAAATTCTGTAAATTTAACAGTTTTAATTTTGCTGTTTTCATTTTACTAGTATTTAGTAAAAAAAATCTGCTAATTTTAGCGGTTTTTTCTGCAGCATCATTTTTAACTAATTTTTAGTAACTTTTTCTGCTATTTTTACAGATTTATTTCTATGTGTTTGGAGCTCTCACATTACCCAAAGACTTTTTTCACAACGTTTTTAAATAATATCCAAGCCTGTTTTTCCTTTATTAAACGTTAAAATCGAACATCAATTTACGAATATCAGGTCCAACGAAAATCCCTTCTTTCAGTTTAACTTCTGATAAATGAAGAAATTTTCTACACAAATATTTAAAATCTTTTAAAAATTGTTTCGTTAAGCCTAACTTAATTTGTAGTAGTTGTAGAAGAATCTTTTCAACCAAAGTTGTATGCAGAATACAACCAAAGTTGTATGCAAAATATTCTTCTGCCGGGTGTCAAAGATTTTATTAAGGGCCATTGTTTTTTTTACCAATATTGATCCCTTGCTCTGCTGTTCCAATCGTATATAAAACATGGGAACTTTGTGAATCCCTTTTGTTGGCATGGAGATAACTTTTAAATATCTACACAGCATCCAATCATGAGCTGTATATTTAATGTTTTCTAAAATTATGTTAAGATTTTCGTAAGTTTCTTTCATATGGACCGAATGAGCAATAGGCAATGAGGCATAAGTATTCCATTGTGTAAAGATACACCTTTTAAACTCGATTTTGATGAGTCTATAAAAAGTCTGCAATCTTCTTTTTGTATTCAATACCAAACTAATTTATTAGACCGTTAATATCATGGCAGTAAACCACTGTTCATCTCTTGTTCTATAATGGTGAATAGATTTCAATAAATGTTCCAGATTCCAATAAATGTTTTTCCCTTAATCTAGAAACCCAAATATCTCACTACATCATTTAACTCAGCTTGTATAAACAACTGTGGTATTAAATTTTCTGTAGAATATTGAAACTTGACATCAGTCGGTTCCCTTTCATTAATTTCTGGACTGGGCTGTAGAACATCATCGATAGACTCAAGTCGCATAGAGACATGAAGTTCCGGTCCATGTCCAACTGGCAGATCGGCTGAAGTAATTTTAGGATAAGCAGTTGTTTTCTTATTTTTAGAGTTATGTCCAGCATAGATGTTATACTGCAAAAATAACAATCGTTTGAATGTTTTTTTGCTCTCTCCATACCATAGGTACTGCAAATTTCAGCTTTCTTCTCTTTCTTGTACCATTTCTTTAGATTCTCGACACAAACATAATATACTTTGTGAGGAACCCAACACTTGTCTTGATTACCGATTTCTACACCAAAATATAAATAATAGAGTTCATCAGAAATATATAAAATTTCTTTGATTTTGGGATATCATCACTTTTTTTTTAGTTTCTGCATCAAAAAAAGGAATGGCGTTTTTTATTTTTTTATTTCAACTCCTTCCACTGGCGCAAGTCGGCCAAAACCGCTGATTTGGAGACCCATTTTCTGCAGAGCAAAAACGGCTGCATTTCTGGGAAATCTGGGGGGTAACCCCGTAACTCGATTGGAAAAAAAATTTTCGAATTCCTAAATCTTGAAAATATTGTTAAAAATATAATTCTGTATAAAAATTCTACTTTTTAATTTATTTTTATCCTAAAACTTGTACACTACACATAAAAATTAAAAAGTAAGATTTTTGCTAAAACCTTTCTATTTATGAAAGGTACAAAATTTACGAATTCGAAAATTTTTTTTCGAATCGAGTTACGCGGTAACTCCCCTGACTTTACCATTCCATTTCACAGCAAAAATTAATATAAAAAACATTTTTTTTGTGTTTTCTGAATACAGCAGATAGTCATTAGAGTAGTCCAAAAATCCCCTTTTTCAAAAATTTCAAAAAAGTTACTTTTTTATTACACACAATGAAAATGTATTCCCTGCGGAGAACTTGTTGATATACCGCGACCCGTTAAAAAGTTATTTAGTACTCATATATGTTTAATAAAAAAAATTTTTGTAATAAACATTACAAAAATTACAAATTATTTTGTCTTTACTAAAAAATAAGTTTATAATGCGGCAGCGAGTATTGAAAGCTGCATTTTAATTAGCTGAAATACTTTTTAAAAATCCAAATTGGATTAGCTAATAACTTTTTAACGTTTTGCGGTATATCCAAAATTTATGTACCCATGTACTCAGCCGGAAATATATTTTCATTGTGAATAATAAGAAAGTAACTTTTTAGATTTTCGTGGATTTTCAAACAACTCTAATGGCTATCTGGTGTATTTTGAAATTGCAATTAAAGTTTTTAACGTTAAATTTTGTTGTAGAATCGAATGCTAAAGTCAGATTTCCTATAACTGCAGCTGTTTTTGCTCTGGAGGAAAAGTGTCTTAAAATCAGCGTTTTTGGCCGACTTGCACCAGTGGAAAGAATTGAAATAAAAAAGAAAAAAAAAACGCCATTCTTTTTTTCTATGCAAAAAGTTTCAAAAAAGTGATGATATCCGAAAATCAAATTTTTATGACGATCTCTAATAAATAATTTTTACTAAGTCAGTAATGTTCTTTTGATGATTTTTAATTACAAAGTTACCATATATACATATAGCAAAAAGCGTTAGGAGAATTTTTACAACCACGTGTATCCATATTAAACAGTGAATAAAAAGCACATAGATTAAACATTGCAATGTGAGGCTATACGAGGGGTACTCTTTATATTTCGGGAACTGGCAACATTAATGTCAATAGCTAAAATCTGGCAACACCATAATAAAATTTGACATTTTTTAGCATAAACGTACTCACAAGGTTTTGATGTACAAGTGCTATTTGTTTTGTTTACAGTGAGTTAAGAAAATCAATTTGGCCAAAAAATGGAAATTTCAAGAGAAGGTTTTCGTTGGATTATTTTTCACTACTTTCGCCGTGTATTATCTCAACAAGAATGTGTCGATGAACCCAGTTCTTTGTATGGCGATAAAGCAGCATCAAAAACCACAGTATATCGCTGGTACAGTGAATTCATTCGTGGTCGTAGTTCGGTCGCCGACAAATTCCGTGAAGGTCGTCCAAAATCGGTTGTTGTGCCACAAAACATCGATGCAGTGCGTGAACTGATAATGCAAGATCGCTATGTGACATATTGTAAGATAGAGGTATCCTTGCAAATTAGTTCTACTTCAATACATTCGATTTTGCATGAACACTTAGTTGTAAAAAAAATTTGCTCTCGTTGGATACCCCATAATTTATCGCTCAAAAAAAGGCTCACGTCGATTTGTGTAAGGGAATGATTAAAAAGTTCGAGCGTGGTGCTTCAAAAGACGTGTATAAATTCGTGATAGGTGACGAATCATGGATATATGCGTATGAGCCGTAAACAAAACAGCAATCGACCGTGTGGGCATTCCAAGACGAACGAAATTCAACAAAAGTTGTTCGTGGAAGAAGCACATCGAAGCAAATGGTCGCCTGTTTCTTCGGCCGAATGGGTCATGTGGCCACTGTTCCGCTTGAACAACGTATGTCGGTCAATTCTGAGTGGTACACCACCACTTGTTTGCCGGAAGTCTTCGGAGAAATTCGTAAACCCAACCTCCAAAGACGAAAGATTCTCCGTCATGACAATGCGAGCTCTCACACATCAGGTGAATTTTTGAGCAGTCGAAACATCGAATTGATGACTCAACCTCCATACAGTCCTGATTTGGCACCCAATGACTTCTTCTTGTTCCCGAATATCAAAGGTAAACTGCGTGGTCAACGATTTACGAGCGCCGAAGAAGCAGTTGAAGCGTTCAAAGACCATGTTTTGAGGTGTCTGAAGAGGAATGGAAAAACTGCTATGACAAATGGTTTGAACGAATGCAAAAGGGTATTGATCATTAAGGGGAATATTTTGAAAAACAATAAAGCAATTTTATTGCTATTCCCGAAATATAAATAGTACCCCTCGTACTAACCGGAAGAAAACAAACAACTGTGTAACTTATCAGAACTACCAACCTGATCTGATATTATTGCCAACCTTATAACATTAGAATATATTGCCAACTTAAAAATATTTAAGCGGTTAAAAATATTTGATATACATTTTGATTAAAAAAATTTATTTTTATTTAATATTGAAATGTGAGAAATGGGTGGGTTATACGACGTTTTTGTTGTTTTTTATCGGAATCAGCACTACAAATTACACAGAAACTAACTAAAGTTATTGAAAAAGTTTTTTCATCGTTGGCCTAAATAATTAATCTATCATCAGATTCTCTCTAGGCTATAACGTAGATTTAAGTTTTTGTATTTATATAAACTCCCAAGGAAATAATAAAGGTATTCATTTAAAGTATTTACGCCTCGTATACTGTGTATATGTATATGTTGTCGATTAATGTCAAAACTAGTTTACGAGCCTTGGTAAATATACGCTTACATTTTTGTGTGTAAACTTTTTCGTATTTATACATAAATTTCAATATTGTCAAAATTAAATTATTTTGAATTTTTTTGTGTGATGTTTTTTATTTTCTGTTTTATTTGTTTTTAAATAATACAAATTAAAAAAAGTCTATGTTTAATTTATGAAAAGATCGAAAAAGTGGTCAAATGCAAAATTGAAATTTGGATAGTTTGAAAAGGTGCGTGCATTCAAATAAACAGGTAAAGTAATAAATATACGCGATTACAAAAATACACGGTTTACGAGGGCATAAATCCAGTTAGATGAATACCACTACTGTAATCAGAAATAAATTCGAACATTTTTACTAGTTATTTATGTTTTTTATATTTATAATATTTTTCTTACAAAGCTATTATTTTTTTTTTCTTCTTTGTTATACCCAGCAAAATCTTTCATTACCAAATAAGTGGTTATATAATAGAAATTCATAGCTCCTAACAACTTATTTTTTGGCGTCATTTTTGGTAATGTAGATAGTAATGAGGTGTCATTGTCAATATTTTGCTGGGTAGTTTTTGCTTTAACCAAAGTTCCTTTAGTAGTAAAGCAAATGTGTGTATTTTGTATTTTAATATTCAAGCTTTTAATTACACAGTACAACAAAATAAGAGAAATTTGATACATCGGGATTGCGACACATCATTTCTAATAGACTTTGGGACGTAGATCACGAATATGGCCCCAGAATTTTAAAGTTAGCTATAGTTTAAGAAATATTTGCAAAAACGTTTTTGTAGGAAAATAAATTTTAATAAACTTTTTGCAAAAGAATATAAAATCGAAAGGTAATAACGCTATTTTTTGCAATATTTTAAAATGATGAAATATGCCCTTTAATTTCATATAGTGCACGTTTCGACAGCTGCGATAATATTCCCTATATATTAGGGCGGGTCAATTTGTACGGAGGCAAAAAAAAATGAAAAATCGTAGGGGGGGGGGGGGAAATGATTCTACGAAGAATTCTAAGCAACTTTGCCCTAGAAATCATAGGTGTAAAACGGATTTCGAGCTTGCGGAAATTCAAAAATATGTTGTTAGTAGTGCTTCACTGCAATTTTTGTATAAAATATGTAAGTATTATTAACCAGGATAATAGTTCTGGACTTTTTAAATAGGAGTCTTCATCGGCTTTCCTTATTATAAGAAAAAAAATCTCAAAACTTTTTTTATATTTGATTAAACTGCTAAGCTGATGACATAAATCAGCCTAAAAATGAGCGCACGCTACAGGTTGGAAATGTTAGGATATTTTGATAAAATTCGGTTTACCGACTTATATCATCCCAGGGACGAAGCATATTAATTTTGGTTGAAATCGGTCCACGTTTGGACTTAGTGCCCATACAAAGTACCCCCAAAATTGGTATTTTTGCACGCTACAGATTACAAATACGAAGTTAATGAAATTCGGTTCATCGTCTTATATCTGTCCAAGATCGAAGTCTGTTGATTATGGTTAATATCAGTCCATGTTTAGACCTAGTGCGCATATAAAGGTTGCTCCCAAAATTGTTCTTTTTTCATACTACAGGTCTCAAATACGAATATATTTTAATGAAATTAGGTACGCTAATTCACATGGGCATACGGACAAAGCCTATTGATGTTTTTTACAATTGGTAAATTTTTAGGTTTAGTGTTTGTATAAAGGTCCCCCAAAGATTTGCATATCCGCAAGCTACATATATTGTGATGAAATTTCGTGCACCGATTTATAATGGCCCAAGAAAGAAACCTATGCATTATAATTAAAATCGGTCCATGGATACACCCAGTGCCTATATAAAGGTTACCCAAAAATTGATTTTTCGCATGATACAGGTCGCAAATACGAAGGTATTTTAATGAAATTTGGTACGTTGACTCATATGGGCTCAAGAAAAAAGCCTATTGATTCTAGATAGGATCGGTCCATATTTGAACCTATCGCCCATATGGACTATATTTCCGATTTTATCTTAAATACATCTAACTTTAGATGAAATCAAAATTTCTTACCGTTCTTCTAATTTTTTATCATTTTATAGACAAATTTTGACACAAGTCCATGTCAAGCCATTCCAATTTCAGATCAAAACATTTTAGACTGGTGTAGGGGATCATACAGTCGGGCATGCCGACTATACGATGCCCTACACTAGTCTGGTTGAAAGCCAAAAAGCTTCGTCCTTGGGCCAATATAAGTCTGTGTACCAAATTTTATCAAAGTATCTTAATATTTGCGACCTTTAGCAAACGAATATGCCCATTTTTGGGGGACCTTTATACGGGCACTAGGGCTAAACATGGACCGATTCCATATAAAATCAATAGCCTTTATTCATGAGCCCATTTGAATCCGTGTATAAAATTTCATTAAAATATCTTCGTATTTGCGACCTGTAGTGTGCAAACAATATAATTTTGGGGGAACCTTTATATGGGCACTAGGTCTACCCATGGACCGATTTGAACCAAAATCAATAGGCTTTGTCCTTGGGCCGAAATTAGTCGGTATACCAAATTTTGTAAAAATATCTTAATATTTGCGACCTCTAATATGCGCACAAAAATATGTGGATATACAGACAGACGGATATCGTTATATCGAAACAAAATGTTATTCTGGGTCAATCGGTATACTTAAAGGTGGATAGTTTCAATATTTTTTGGAATTATAAACATCAGCACAAACTTATTATACCCTATCCATGTACTGGTGTAGGGCAGAGATGGGAGTAATTAATTACTTTGTAATGACCATTGCGGGTTTTCATTACCATTAAATCTATAAATGAAAATTAAAAAAAAAATTCATTACCATTACAAAATGTAATTGCAATGAAAAAAATGTTATTTTCATTTGTTTTCTTTACATGTAATGAAACGTTTTTATAATTTTGATTACAATACGCAATGGTAGTAAAAACAAAAAATCATTTTCATTTTTTCGACACTACCCAGGTAGAAAAATACAAACGGCACAATGTTGGCCCGGTATTGGAGGCGGTAGTACATGTACTGGCAATGCGTCGGATTTTGAACTTTCAATTTACTGGCATGTTGTCGAAATGATAACACCAATAGACGCTTGGCCGTAGTTAGTTCCCAACGTTGGCGCAGGCTTGGGATTTTATTTTTTTGGTATTATCCCAGTACATTTAATAACAAATTTAGTAGTTTTCTAGAACTTTACTGACCTCTTAGTGTACATCACAGATTTTTAGTGTATTCTTTCGAAACTTCACAAGAAAAGAATGTCGATGTCTCTCTTACATAAATAATTGTGTAATAGATGTAAAAATACGTAAAATTTATAAAAATTTTAATTTTAATAAATTAAAAAAAGCTCGTTAATTTTCAGTAAACAGTACTGGCAAAGCACGTTTTAAGTAGTACCGGCATTTCGTAAAAAACAGTGCTCTCCCAGTACAACTTTTGTTGTAACGTTGGCAATTTCTACCTGGGTAGGTAGACAAATGAAATTCCATTACCATTACTTAACATAATGTTGTAAAGAACGTTTTGTTCTACACTAAAAAATTTTGCTTTATGGAAATTTTTTTCGCAATTTTTTTTGGCAACTAGCCACCAAACTTTGATGTATGTATCTAGATTATAAATTTAAAAAAACCGCACTTAAAAATAGCAAAATTATGGCGGAACGTGAAAAAAGACTTTATGGCAGAAAAATTAAATTAAAAAACTTAATCAGCGATTAACATTCTTAAACAAATATACTGATGCAAAAAGTTTCGTTTTGGCAAATTTTTTTCGCGATTTTTTTTTGCAACTATATATATATATATATATATATATATGTCCTTTATTTATTTAAATTACGTAGTAAAAAAAGAGATTACACATAACACTTAAATAAAAAGTTCACGAAGAACATAGGGCGTCAACGAATTCTCTCCATTTATTTCTGTCTCCGGCAAGTGATTTAATTTGGTTCCAGGTTTTACGAGCTGTTTCATATTCTTTTTTGGTACAGCGTATCCATGTATTACGTGGCCTTCCTTGTCTTCGTTGTCCCTGGGGATTCCACTAAAGCGCCGCTCTAGCGATTTCAGTTTGTGGTCGTCTTAGGATATGACCGATCCATGTCCATTTCCTTTTACGTATATCTAATTCGATTGGACAACAGTTTGCCTTTTGCCAAAGAGCTTCGTTTGAGATCCAATTCGGCCAGTATATTTGAAGGATTTTTCTCAAACATCGATTAATAAACGTTTGGATCTTTCCCAATGTCAGTTTTGTAAAGCTCCATGTGGTACAGCCATATAGCAATACAGATTTTACACTGCAATTTTTTGCAACTAACCACTAAAATTTGTTTTATGAAATAGGCATTAAGTCCCTAGATTATAAATTTGAAAAAACCGCACTTAAGAAATTGCAAAATAATGGTGGAACGCTAAAAAAGACTTTATGGTACAAAAACTGAATTAAAAAACCTAATCAGCGATTAACATTCTGCAAACAAATATATTGATGTAAGAAATTTCCTTTTTGCAAATTTTTTTCGCGATATTTCTTCGCGACTTTTTTTTAACTAGCCACCAAACTTTGTTGTATGAAATGGGCATTATAGTCCCTAGATTACAAATTTTAAGAAACCGCACTTAAAAAATTCAAAAATAATGGTGGGACGCGAAAAGACTTTATGGTAAAAAAATTTAATTAAAACACTTATTCAGCGACTTACATTCTGCAAAAAAATCTATTGATGTAAGAATTTTCCTTTTTGTAAATTTTTTTTCGCGATTTTTTTCGCGGTTTTTTTTAACTAGCTCCCAAACTTTGTTCTATGAAACGGGCATTATAGTCCCTAGATTACAAATTTTAATAAACCGCACTTAAAAAACTCCAAAATAATGGCGGGACGCGAAAAAAGACTTTGTGGTGAAATAATTTAATTAAAACACTTAATCAGCGATTTACATTCTGCAAACAAATATATTGATGTAAGAATTTTCCTTTTTGTAAATTTTTTTCGCGATTTTTTTTGCGGTTTTTTTTTAACTAGCTCCCAAACTTTGTTGTATGAAACGGGTATTATAGTCACTAAAATATAAATTTTAAGAAACCGCAGTTAAAAAACTCCAAAATAATGGCGGGACGCGAAAAAGGACTTTATGGTAAAAGAATTGAATTAAAACACTTAATCACGATTTTCATTCTGCAAGCAAATATATTAATGCAAAAATTTTCCACCAAACTTTGTTGTACGAAATGAGTATTATAGTCCTTAGATTATAAATTAAAAAAACCGCACTTACAAAATTGCAAAATAATGGCGGATCGCGAAAAAAGACTATTGTACTAGAATTGAATTAAAAAACTTAATCAGCTATTTATGTTCTGCAAACAAATATATTGATGCAAGAATTTTCCTTTATGCAATTTCTTTTCGCAATTTTTTTTGCAACTAGCCACCAAAACTTGGTATCAAATATGGATACCATAGGCCTCGGATTATGAACTAAAAAATGCTTTTAGTAATTTGTAAACCTAATATTTTTAAAATAAAAAACTTCGACAAAAACGGCATGTAATGAAAAACAAATGGGTGTTTCATTACTATGTAAACATTAGGTAAAAGTAATGAAAATTAAAAAAAGTTCATTTTAATTTTCAAAACAAATGAAAATTAAAAAAAATATTCATTACCATTTTTTAAAAAACATTACCATTTCTTCAAAAAATGGTAATGACAAAAAAAGCTCCATTAACATTACATCAAGTAATGGTAATGAAAATGTAATGGTAATGATTTTAGCCCATCTCTGGTGTAGGATATAATTAATAAAACTCATTATTCAAACTTATAAAGCACCACTTACAACCAAGGTTGGCAACCGAAACGAATAACCGTATAGGTATCGGTATTGGTGTCGATTTTTTATTTGTTTCGGTAATGGTATTTTAATCATATCGGTATAACCGATATCGAAACATTAATACCGGTATATACCGGTATTATTGAAAAAAATTACAAAAATATAAAAAAAACGTTCTTATATATAAAAAACTCAATTTTATTAAATTTTTATAAAGGATAACTATAGTTTATGGAAATGTTTTTATAATATGAACAAAAAACAATAACTTATTCAAAATTTCTAAGGCCTGGTATCTTATGTAATATTAAAGAATGATTAAGAAGAAAATTGTTTAGCACTTAATTACAGTAACTCATCAAATTTTAATCTCTGATTTTACTCTAAACATTGCTTAAATTTAATTAAAGAAATTTCTGTGATTAAGACCTTAAACATAGATTTTCTACCCTACAAATCATGTTAGTATTAACATTTTTTTCTAATGTTGGTAACTTTTTAAAAAGTTTTATGTAGACTAATTCATTTGTAAATAACCACCGTACAACATCTTTATGTGCCATCTAAATAATGAACATCTTTAGTAACTTGCACATATATATTCTCTAAAAATACCAATTAGAATTAAGAAAATATTTGGGTAAAATTTTGATAATATGAGATAATATTGGATTCTGTACTAATAGTTTGTTAGAATCGGTCATAATTTTGATCTTTATTTAGCACAAATAAACCATGATTTGTGGAAGGAAAATTTGACCAAAAAAATGTGTTTAAGGTGTCTGACAATAATTTTTTGAATTCTGCCGTTTTTAATTACAAATAATTTAAATTTTTGAATTTTCTGGAAAAATATGAGATATATAAAGATATAAGACATACTTCACGTGCTCCTGCAATATCTTAAACTAGCGGGCGCAGCCCGCTACGTTGTTAGCGTGCCTTAAAGGTTAAGGGGGGGGGGGGCTGCGCCCCCCACAATTTTTATTAAATTCGTTTTTTTTATTTAAAGCCTTCACCCAGCCACCACAAATAAATAATTCTGCACAACAATGGGTTTAAAATAAATAAATATTTTATCACTTTTTCTCATGAAAGTGGATTGTTAGTAATGAATCCATAATAATTTGCAATATACGTGTGTATGTCAAGATAATTTGGTAAAGTGGGAACTTAGGTAGATAGACCCGTAAGTAGTTTTGTTCATTTGTGTTTTGAATGAAAATAAATAACGTAAAGCAGAGTTGGAAAGCATTTTATAATATTAAAAATAGCGGGCAAAGCCCGCTATGTTGTTAGCGGGTCTTAAAGTTTTTTTTTAATTCCAGTTTCAGTTTCAGTTTTCATTAACAATTTTGTTCAAAAATATTTACCGGGATTCCCGGGGATCAAATTTTTTTATTCCCGTTTCCCGGGAAATAAAAAAGTCCGGGAAATCCCAAACCCTAAAGAGTACCCTTACATTAATTTCTTACACGAAAATGCCTCCACTAAGATATTCAGGGAGATCATTTATATATAATGAGAATAGAAGAGGAGATAGTAAGCACCCCTGTTTAACGCCTGCGATTGTTTCAAAAGGTTCTGAGAGTTCTGATCCATTCCAGACAGTAGATTTCGTATTAGAATAAACACTAGCTAAAAAATTCACCATTTTGGTAGAAACTCCAAGAGTGTGCAGCTTGTATATGAGTGAACTGCGAGAAACTTTGTCAAATGCTGCCTTAAAATCGACAAAGAATGCCATACATGGGACTAATTAATTAGGTGGACTAATTAATTGATGATTTTATTACCATTACATTGATATCAATTGTAATGAAATTATTTTCATTACCATTTGTTTAATTAATGGTAATGATTCTAAAATTTAATTTCATTGAATAATGACAATGATTTTAAATTTCATTACCATTGATAATGAATAAATTAAAAAAAATAATTGCCATTGAAAGAAAAACGTAAAAATGGAGTAAAACTCGCAGAAATCGAAGATGGAATATGCTCATTCAGGCTCATGCTCATTTGAAATTAAATATTACTTTCCATTCCGTTGTTATTTGTATCCAGGTAAAGTTTAACGGAATTAAATGGATCATCCTTAATAAATTATGTTTTATAACTTCCCTGGCCAAACCAGTTGTTCGTTTTCATTTGTCTGAATTTTTTGTAAACAAATGGTTTTTAATCAATTGTAATTACTTTTTTTATACTTTAGTGTAATTTCATTACCATTAGTAATGATTTTTCTAATGAAAAATATTTCATTACCATTAAATGGTAATGGAATTTTTTTCATTGTCATTAGTATGAACTAATGGTAATGAAAATTCAATGGTAATGAAAAATTCCCATGTATGAAGAATGCACATACTTTTCTTTTTTGATTCAGCTTTAGGTGAACAATAGCTGCTAAATTGTAAATATTATCAATTGTGGAATATCCTTTTCTAAATCCAGCCTGATATTCTGTTATAATGTTGTGTCGTTCTGTCCATTCGTAGAGCCGGTTATTCAAAACACCCATCATAATTTTGGCTATGCAATTCATAAAAGAAATACCCCTGTAGTTATTTGCTAAATTAGCATCACCTTTCTTAAATATGGGATATACTAGCGGGCACAGCCCGCTACGTTGTTAGCGTGCCTTAAAGTTTAGGCGGGGCGCCGCGCCCCCCCCCCCGACAATTTTTTTAAATTCGCTTTTTATTTAAAGTACAGTTTTTATATAGTAAAAGCCTTCACCCAGTCACCACAAATAAATAATTCTGAACAACAATGGGTTTAAAATAAATATTTGATCACTTTTTCTCATGAAAGTGGATTGTTAGTAATGAATCCATAATAAATTGCAATATACGATGTGTATGTTAAGATAATTTGGTAAAGTGCGAACTTAGGTAGATAGACCCGTAATTAGTTTTGTTCATTTGTGTTTTGAATGAAAATAAATAACGTAAAGCAGGGTTGTTAGCGTGCCTTAAAGTGTTTTTTTTTAATTCCAGTTTATGTAAAGGTAGACCTGGCAATTCAAGTAAATTCACAAATTCAGTTGGAAAATTTACTGCGTCGGTTTCTTCCACCGGTGCTTCGTTACATGAAGTTTAAATATCGGAATATATAAGTTCCATTCCTTTTCTAAGGTTTTTTTCTCTTTTAGAAAATTTGTTTAACTTTTTGGAGAGTAAGTTTCAATGCTACATAAGTTTCATATTCCGTGGATAGTGTTTGAACAGGTAATTCCCTCTTCCAATCCATTTGCATTCTCTATAATTTCAATACTACTCGTTCAACGTTTATATCCATTTCATTCCACTTGTGTAGTGTTTCATTCCACTCGTTTCCTATTTAGTTTCTTAATTTTAGTGTTTCATATACACTTGTTCTTTAAGTTTTAGGTTTCTAGCTAAAGACGCAGACATTAAGGGGGGGGGGGCGCAATTTTCCCCTTTTGAACCACCATTTTTCCCACGTTCCTGTCCAAAGTCCTAGAAATGCCTTGTCGATAAGTTAGCCCATACTCCAAGGAAAACATATTATATATTACAGGTTTCTAGCCGAAGGGTTCGGTTAGGCCATCAAGGGGGAGAATTATTCCGTTTTTACCCCTCCCGGTAGGAATTTCCAAAAATTCCGTCTTAGAGGACGTCTGCGTTGGAGAAGGAACCTACTACATACATAATTTTAGGTCTCTATATCCAGCAGTTTGGCCAGGCCGTCAAGGGGGAAGTTTTTTCCCTTTTTACCCCTCCCGGTATGAATTTCCAAAAATACCATCTTAGGGGACGTCACCGTTGGAGAAGGAACCCAATTTAAGCTCCCTTGTTCCAGCAGTTTGGCCAGGCCGTTAAGGGGGAGACTTTTCCTGTTTTTGACCCTACCTGTAGAAATTTCCAAAAATCTCATCTTAGCGGATGTCTACAATAGAGGAGGAACTTTAATACCAAATTTCAACTTCCTACCTCCAGCGGTTTGGGCAGGCCTTTAAGCGGCACTTTTCGCTTCATTAATCCCCATTTTTGCAATGTCCCTGTCCAAAAAGCACCTTCCCGGTAAGTGAGCCCATACTCCAAGTAACATATGTTTTACATTTCAGGTTTCTAGTCAACTTTTACTATTTGTGCCCCTCTCGGTAGGAATTTCCGAAAATCCATCGACAGGGTATTTCAGCTTCCTAGTTCCAGCAGTTTGAGCAGGCTGTCAAGGGGGACACTTTTTCTTTTTTTGTCCCTCCCGGTTGGAATTAGGCTGGAAGAGGAACCTAAGTACCGAATTTCAGCTTCCTAGTTCCAGCAGTTTGGACAGGTCGTTAAGGGGCAACTTTCCCATTTTGAGCCCCCATTTTATAACGACCCTGTCCAAAATTCAAAAAAGGGACCCACATTTTAATCTTCAGGTTTCTAGCCGAAGGGGTTTTTACAGACCCCCAAGGTGAGGCTTTTCTTCTTTTTGCCCCTCACTTTAGGAATTTACAAAAATTCCATCTTCGCGGCTATCTGCGATGGATGAGGAACATTCATACCAAATTTCAACTGCATTGCCTAAGCGTTCCTGTTCCAAAATAGAAAAATTACGTTGCCGGTGAGTTAGTCCTACTCCAAGGAATACATATTTAAAATTTTAGGTTGGCCAAAAGGGATTGGGCAAGCCGTCAGGAGGAGACTTTTACCTTATTTCCCCTCCCGATAGGAATTTCAAAAATTCCGTCTAAGCGGACGCCTACACAGAAGGAGGAACTCACATACCGAGTTTCCTTTTGGGATATCCTGTAGGGAATTCCAAAAATACAAACTTAGTCGATGTCTAGTACAGTGGAGGAACCTTTATACCAAATTTCAACTTCTTACCTCCAGTGGTTTGGGCAGGCACTTTTCCAATTTGTGAGACTGTTTATGGGGAGACTTTTCCCCTTTTTGCCCGTTCCGGTAGGAATTTCCAAAAATCCCGTCTTAGCGCACGTCTATGCCGAATATCAAGAAACCTTGTTTTAGTGGAGATATCCGTGGGAGGAGGAAAAAAAGTAGTTTTTTTGAAATTATATATTATTTTAAATGGTACTTTTTGGAAAAACGAAATTTTTTGGAAAAAGATACTTTGTTTTTACAAAGTACTTTATTTGTACTTTTTTCGGAAAAGGTATTTTTTTTAAAAAAGGTGGTTTTTGTTGGAAAAATGTATGTTTTTTGGAAAAAGGTAATTTTTTTGTAAAAGGTACTTCTTTTGGAAAAGGAACATTTTTTTTAGAAAAAGGTACTTTTTTGGGAAAAGGTACTTTTTTTTGGAAAAGGTACTTTTTTTGAAAAATGTATTTTTTTGAAAAAATGTATGTTTTTTGGGAAAAGGAAAATTTTTTTAGAAAAAGGTACTTTTTTTGGGAAAATGTACTTTTTTTTGCAAAAGGTAGTTTTTTTGAAAAACGTATTTTTTTGTAAAAATGTATGTTTTTTGGGAAAAGGTACTTTTTTTGGAAAAGGTACTTTTTTTTGGGAAAGGTAAATTTTTTTAGAAAAAGGTACATTTTTTGGAAATAGGTACCTACTTTTTTTAAAAAAGGTACTTTTTTTGGAAAAAGGTACTTTTTTTGGAAAAAGGTACTTTTTTTGGAAAAAGGTACTTTTTTTGGAAAAAGGTACTTTTTTTGGAAAAAGGTACTATTTTTGGAAAAAGATACTTTTTTTGGAAAAAGGTACTTTTTTTGGAAAAAGGTACTTTTTTTGGAAAAAGGTACTTTTTTTGGAAAAAGGTACTTTTTTTGGAAAAAGGTACTTTTTTTTGGAAAAAGGTACTTTTTTTGTAAAAAAGTACTTTTTTTGGAAAAAGGTACTTTTTTTGGAAAAAGGTACTTTTTTTGGAAAAAGGTACTTTTTTTGGAAAAAGGTACTTTTTTTGGAAAAAGGTACTTTTTTGGAAAAAGGTACTTTTTTGGGAAAAAGGTACTTTTTTTGGGAAAAGGTACTTTTTTTGGGAAAAGGTTCTTTTTTGGAAAAAGGTACTTTTTTGTCCCCTTTTTGCCCCTCCCGATAAGAATTTCCAAAAATGCCGTCTCAACGGACGTCTACATAGGTCGAGGAACCTACATACCAAATTTCAACTTCATAGCTCCAGCAGTTTGAGCAGGCCGTCAAGGGGGAGACTTTTTCCCCTTTTTGCCCGTCCCTGTAAAAATTTCCAAAACTCCCGTCTTGGTGGATGTCTACGATAGTGGAGGAACCTTTATACCAAATTTCAACTTCCTACCTCCAGCGGTTTGGGCAGGCCGTCAAGGGGGGCCTTTTCCTCTTTTTAACCCCCATTTTTACAACGTCCCTGTCCAAAATTCCAGAAAGTACTTTCCAGAAAAGTTAGCCCATACTCCAAGGAACACATATCTTAAATTTCAGCTTTCTAGCCAAAGGGGTTTTGGCAGGCCGCCAAGGGGGAGACTTTTCCCCTTTTTGCCCGTTCCGGTAGGAATTTCCAAAAATCCCGTCTTAGCGGACGTCTACGCCGAAAGAGGAACCTACATACCAAATTTCAACTTCCTAGCTTCAGCGGTTTGGGCTGGGCGATGTTGAGTCAGTCAGTCAGTCAGTCATTCAGTCAGTCAGTCATTCAGTCAGTCAGTCATTCAGTCAGTCAGTCATTCATTCATTCAGTCAGTCAGTCAGTCACGTTATTCTTTTATATATATAGATTGTAGTTAATGAGTATAGTTTTTTATTAAATTTTTTCTTATTTTGCTTATTTATTTAACCAATTTTTACTATTTAATAAAATTTAACCATAAAACTTAATCTACCACATTCTATTAAAAATTGTTGAAATGTCGGACAGTGTCAGTTAACAGAGGTTAAGATTTATGCATACTGCTAAGATTCTATAGTAGTTGTTTAGACCAGTTATAGGCTCACTTAAATATTTCCTGCAGTAGAATTTTTAAGTACGCCATATATTTTCCTCCGAGGAATATTTTTGGATTCATATATTTTATTTTCCACAAAATTCGAAAATTCTAATTTGTTCAATTAACACAAAATTTCACAGACATGACTCTTCAGAAGATTTTTGCTTTGTACACAAAATTGTTGGAAGATATCCTAAAAATAGAATCAAGCGTTTAGTTTCGCGGTTTGCAAAAATTTACTGCTTTAGGAAATATCACTGTATGCGTATATTAAATTTGATCCAGATATATTTACCTAAACGAATAACAAATAATATAGAGGCATAGCTATTTTACTTTTCCTTTGAACATAGTTTCCTAATAAATTCTGACTTTAAAATTTGTATTGAATGTATCGAAAACATCAAAAATCATCTTGTCCTTCATATTTCTTAATAATACCTTCCTGGACTAAAAACAAATTTATAATTATACACACTTACCCAATGAAAAAAATTAAGATATGCACGTAGCATGCATAAAGACACTTCCTATTTGAGGCATTTAGCGATTGATGATTTTTAAAACAACAATTTGGTCATCTATTTTATAATTTTATGACCCCGTATCATGCGAAAAATTCAATAAAAAACTCTTATTTCGCGAGTTTCCAAACTTGTTTTATTTTCTTTTATTTCTTATTCGTATTGTCAAATGAAAATATCTAAAATTAACAAATCATTGATTAAATTTTTATAAGTTACCGATATTATTTTAAGCAAGTTAAAGGGCTAATCAATGATTTCTATATCAATGATTAAAGTAAACTAAGCATTGGAGATTGGATACCAGCCCTAAGTGTTTTATTTTTTAAACACAAACATTTTTTTAAATCTATTAGGAACACAAGTTGATTCACTACAAATATTTTATATTTGTATTGAGATCATATAATAAAATAAAAAGAAATAAGTTTATAAAATTAATAAAAGGATTCTCTAAAAGAAACTGTAAATTCAATTAAATGTTTAAGAAACCGGTTTATATATTAAATTTTATTTACAAATTTGTGGCCCTTTGTTCCTAATGGAACCATAGGACATAATATATATATATATACATTAGGGTGGCCCTTCGTTATATGGGCAAAAAAAAAGCGTTCAAATTTTAGGTCTCACCCCCCAGAAATATGCGAATGGCCAAAAAAGTGATAAATACGAAGTTTTGGGCCAATCGAAAAATGTTTAGAGGTCGCTCAAAGCGATTGAAAATTGCAAATGCGTTTATATGGGGAAAAAATGACTTTTTTCGAGACTTATGTAAATTTTTCAATTATGGGAAAAAATTTTATTCTACATGTTAAATTATTTAATATAAAGAGATAATTATCTATTCAAAAAGGTATAAAAATTCAAATTCGGTTAAGAACCAGCCCAGTAATAAATAATGCCCCAGACCAACAAAGGTTAAATTATTACTTCATTGAGAAATTCGACCACACGTCATAAATATTTTTGAAATCGATTACTAAGTTATAATTTTTTTACTTAAAAGACTCAAGACTATGAGATATGAAACAAGATTTTTTTATTGGATGTCGTAAACCTGTCGTCATACGCGGACAACATTTTTGGGACGTTTTTGAAATCTCTAATTTCAAATTTCAAAATTTTTTCTTCAACGAAACCGAAAAAATTGAGGTTTGGAGTCCAGTAGCTTGTTTAGAACACCTTAGAGAATGAAAATAAAAAAATTTAAAAATATCCACTGGCACACTTGGGTAGGGCAACGATTTGATTTTTGCGGATTTCGAGGAAATTGCGTTTTTTGGTGATAACACGGCTTATTTGCTGTCATAAAATATTTAAAAATAAAAATTAGCTACTTCTATAATGTTAGTTGTTTTTTTTTATCATCGCTACCCAAGGTTGACAAAAAAAAATTTTTGGACATCATTAACCCATGTGGACCTGGTGCCCAAAATGACCCCAGATTTTTTTTTTTTTTTTAATTTAGAAAAGAAGTCAATTTTTTGCTTACTACCACTTAATTTTAGGAAATGTGATTTAAAATATTATAACATAATGTTTGAAGTTACTATGGTAAAATTTTTGGACGAAATAATTAACGTTAACCCTTACCTTGTCTATTCGATTTTTGCGGATTTCGAGGAAAATGTCGTTTTTGGTCATGATAAGGCTCATTAGTTTAACAAAATATTAAAAATAGAATATTATATTTCCAAAAAAATAAATGTTTGTATTATTAAGTAAAAAAAATAAAAATTTAGCGAATTATACTCACAAAAAAAACTGGTAGACAAATAAGTAAAACGGCTAGTGTTTCAACTTTAAACTGAGATTTTTGTAAAAAAATATTTATTTTAACATGAAAATCTAAATGTCTACCTTTTTTATAATAATATTAAAAATATTATGCATTTTGGTTCGATTATTTTTTGCTATTTTACCATTTAGTTTTTTATAAACCAATAAACAGTTTTAGTTATTATTCCATAAGTTTTTGGCCTTAATTTTAGGAGTGTAATAAGTGCTTTTGGTGTGCACAAATAATAATTTAAAAAAGTAAGCAAAACATTTTTTTTTTTTTTTTTTTTTAAAGAGAAGCAACACTCAGGAAATTCTTCCTATTAATTAACGTGTTGCTTCCTTTGGAAAGGGGATAGAGAAGAAGTGAAAGGTGGTGAAAGATGAAGGGCTTCAAATATGGCAACACTGTAATTGCGCGAGATGTTGAATTTTAGAACAGTTGTTGCGTGCCATCTGATGGTGAGTTGGCGAACTTTGTTGAAGCTTTTTAGTGGGGTTAAGTGCTATGGGAACACCGAAGGAGGACGCTGCGATATGTATGAGGGATAGAAAAACTCATACATATTATTATTTTTCATAAATTGATGTTGCCTTGGTTGGGGCTCGAACCCGCAACCTCACGTGTAACAGTCCAACGCGCTAACCATTACACCACAGCGCCCGCAAAAAAAATTTGTTTTAAAGAAAACCATAAACAATTGTATTTATACTATTATGAAAATAGCAATGGTTTTCTTTAAAACAAATATTTTTTAAATTTTTTGCTTACTTTTTTAATTATTATTTGTGCACACCAAAAGCACTTATTACACTCCTAAAATTAAGGCCAAAAACTTATGGAATAATAACTAAAACTGTTTATTGGTTTATAAAAAACTAAATGGTAAAATAGCAAAAAATAATCGAACCAAAATGCATAATATTTTTAATATCATTATAAAAAAGGTAAACATTTAGATTTTCATGTTAAAATAAATATTTTTTTTACAAAAATCTCAGTTTAACGTTGAAACACTAGCCGTTTTACTTATTTGTCTACCAGTTTTTTTTGTGAGTGTAATTCGCTTAATTTTTAGTTTTTTTACTTAATAATACAAACATTTATTTTTTTGGAAGTGTAATATTCTATTTTTAATATTTTATTAAAGTAATATGCCTTGTCATGACCAAAAACAACATTTTCCTCGAAATCCGCAAAAATCGAATCGACAAGGTAAGGGTTAACGTTAATTATTTCGTCCAAAAATTTTACCATAGTAACTTCAAACATTATGTTATAATATTTCAAATCACATTTCCTAAAATTAATTGGTAGTAAGCAAAAAATTGACTTCTTTTGTAAATTAAAAAAAAAAAAATCTGGGGTGATTTTGGGCACCAGGTCCACATGGGTTAATGATGTCCAAAAATTTTTTTTGTCAGCCTTGGGTAGCGATGATAAAAAAAACAACTAACATTATAGAAGTAGCTAATTTTTATTTTTAAATATTTTATGACAGCAAATAAGCCGTGTTATCACCAAAAAACGCAATTTCCTCGAAATCCGCAAAAATCAAATCGTTGCACAACCCAAGTGTGCCAGTGGATATTTTTAAATTTTTTTATTTTCATTCTCTAAGGTGTTCTAAACAAGCTACTGGACTCCAAACCTCAATTTTTTCGGTTTCGTTGAAGAAAAAATTTTGAAATTTGAAATTAGAGATTTCAAAAACGTCCCAAAAATTTTGTTCGCGTATGACGTCATCTTACGACAGGTTTACGACATCCAATAAAAAAATCTTGTTTCATATCTCATAGCCTTGAGTCTTTTAAGTAAAAATATTATAACTTAGTAATCGATTTCAAAAATATTTATGACGTGTGGTCGAATTTCTCAATGAAGTAATAATTTAACCTTTTTTGGTCTGGGGCATTATTTATTACTGGACTTGTTCTTAACCGAATTTGAATTTTTATACCTTTTTGAATAGCTAATTATCTCTTTATATTAAATAATTTAACATGTAGAATAAAATTTTTTCCCATAATTGAAAAATGTACATAAGTCTCGAAAAAAGTAATTTTTTCCCCATATAAACGCATTTGCAATTTTCAATCGCTTTGAGCGACCTCTAAACATTTTTCGATTGGCCCAAAACTTCGTATTTATCACTTTTTTGGCCATTCGCATATTTCTGGGGGGTGAGACCTTAAGATTTAACACTTTTTTTTTAAGGGCCACCCTAATATATATATATATAAATTTGTCACAAGTTAGAGAATATTTATGAAGTTAAATAAATTAAAAACAATGTTGCCAATGCAAATTAAAGGCTGATAACCGCACTTTGAATTTGTAATACGATTTTCTATTAACAATGAATAAAAAAGTTTAATTGTTTAACAATTTTCGAAATTTTATATTAAAAAAATTAGTATTTTTGCTAAAAACGTGAAAAAAAACAATTTTTTTAAAAGCGATTCCATACCGGTACGACACCGGTATTAAGGGAAAAGGTTTTTGAATACCGGTATTTTTTGAAATCAAGAATTTCGGTATTGGTATCGGTATCGGTTGTCAATTTGAAAGGGTTTTGAAACGGATAGCGATATTATAACGGTATCGGTTGCCAACCTTGCTTACAACATATTTTGGAATTTCCGCAAGCTCGAAATCCATTTTAGACATATGGTTTCTAGGGCAAAGTTCCTTAGAATTCTTCGTAGAATCATTTCCCCCAGAAATTGACCCTCCCTACTATATATGCATTTAAAATTGAAATTTCTCTTTTTTCACGATTTCGTTAATAAATAATCTGCGGTGAAAAGAATATCTAATATTTGAATTTGTGCCTTTAGTAAACATCTCATGTTACTTAATTTATCAAAAAAAATTTACATTTCCTGTTTTAATTTTAAGTTAGTATTGACTAAACCTGAAAAAGACTGACTTTTTTAATACCTAATAATTAAGGAGTCTGTGACAAATCTTAAAATATAAAACCCAGATAAAACCATTCAGAAATATAAAACATATATTTTCTAATCAATTTCAATGAAGTTTTAGTTAATTGAAGGACGAATTTCTAAAAAATAACGACCCGACTAAAAAAGATGTAATATAGTCATATATCACCATATATAAACCCATATATACGTCCATATCTAATTTGATCCGAATATTGGAATATATAATTATATCAAGCGAGATAAGCATGTTATCTCACCTGATACAATTTGATCCGAAAAATGGGTCTATCTAACTGCATCAAATTATATATAAATACATATAATTTTATGCAGATTTTCGAAGAAAATGTTAGTAAATATTATTGAGATCACTTATTTCATTCATATTAAATACTAATGCTAGATGTTTAGAACAATTTTTGCTAATAAACTTGGAAATAGCTGAGAAAATAAAACATTACAAAAATTTGTCGGAACAACTTTTTCTAGGTTAGAGTTTTGGTCTTTCTTATAAAATGTATGTCTTTCTTATAAAATAAAAAATTAACTAATTAGAAATTTATTAATTCAGTTCGAGGCCAATTTCCTTATTATGAATTAACATAATAAGTACTTTTTTCAAACACTGATATTTTTCTTCATCAGGATACTCTCCTGACAAATACTTCACAGAGTTTTTGCTTTCAAAAAACCTCTACACATTCAGGAATGAAAAGACGATCGTTTCGGGGATTACGCCACCACTTTCTAAAGAAAACTGATGAAGGGGACCTGGAAAATCCCCGAAACGATCGTCTTTTCATTCCTGAAAGTGTAGAGGTTTTTTGAAAGCAAAAACTCTGTGAAGTATTTGTCAGGAGAGTATCCTGATGAAGAAAAAAAAACAGTTTTTGAAAAAAGTACTTATTATGTTAATTCATAATAAGGAAATAGGCCTCGAACTGAATTAATAAATTTCTAATTAATCAATTAAAAAGGTCAAAAAAACAATTTTCATTTTTTAAAATAAAAATTAAAAACCAACATGATAAAAAATTAACTTTCACAATTAATTTTTTTTTACGGAAAAATAAATGAACTTAAACCATATTTATTTCAACATATGTTTGTCTAATTTTTAAATTTAAAGTAAAAATAATTATTTCGACCTTTAATTCCACAACGAAAAAAAATTTTTCCCTTATTTATTTCTTTAAAATTATTTTTAGTTTCATAAAGGGTATTTCGCCAACTATTTGAAAAATATATGATAAATTCAATTATAATATAAACATTTATTTATATGTCAAAGTGCAAAATTCAAAACCAGATCCACAATTTCGGAGTTTTTTTTTAATTTTTATAGTGAAATTAAACTTTATAAAATTTTGTATAATTAGATATCATGTCAGATAAATTTATACATAAAATTAATACAATTTTATATTAACTTTGTTATATATTTTGATATAAGATTGTTTAGAGAAGCTTATACGCCATTATATATAATTATCTATAAAATATATTTGCAGATCTCTTAATATATGGCTGGAGACCAAATCGCATATGATTATATATAACGTCATATCAAACATATTTATAAAACCAAAGTGTTAATATAAATGTATATGGTCATATAAAGCCACACATATAAACATTTATAATTATATCAAATCATATAAGATCATATGAAAACTTTTTTAGTCGGGGAGTTTAAAATATGCATGTTCAAAAATCTACTTTTTTCCTTTTGCTATAGTAAATACATATAAGATTAATTTGAAATAAAAAAGATATAAAATTTGTATTTCAGATTGAATTTTCTGCAACATTTGAAGTTAATATGCTTAATTAATTATCCATGGTTTAGTCAGGTATATGAATAAATAAGAAATTTTAACAAAAAAACTGTCTTTTTGCTAAAAGTTAAATTAGCAAATATTTCAAAAACTAAAGCTAATTTTGAAATTTGGTGTTCACATTCGTGATATTCATCCTAAAATCTATCATAATTGATATGTCGCATGCCCGATGCATTTTTAGTGTTTATTTATAGTCATTAGAACGAAAGCAAAGAACTTTTACAATGATTACTTGTTATTTTTTTGTATTACACCCTAACCCAGGGGTGGCAAAACTTTTTCCCTGCGTGCCAGAAACGGACAAATTTTTTTGTAAAAGTTTCTCGCTTGCCACCTTAATTTTATTTGTCTTTTAAAAGTCGTTTTTTGAAAAAATTTTAAAATTTGGAAAATTTCTTTTAAAAATATCATATATTTATCAGCGCTACGGATAACCCCCATGAAATAACTCCCAAAGGGAAAAATTAAATAACATCCAAGAAATGACGTAAAAATGTTTAAGGGTTATCTAATTTTTTTGAGTTTATTTTATCTTCAAATGTTGAGATTATTTGATTATGAAAAAATCCCCAACCAAGTAAAATTAAAATAGTTTGAATATTCCATTTTTGCTGGTTATTTAATTTTGTTAAAAAAATTTAATTTTTGGACGCCATCAATTATTTAAGTACGTAAGAAACTAGCTGAAAAATGTGCCTCAGGCAAAAATTGGATTTGGTTAAAAAAAATCGCGCGATTTTTATCATCATATTAATGAATAAAAAGCGAACATTAGGGATTTGAACAGAGAAATTTCTATTTCAGATGAAATGGCTCTGCGAAACACGATCAAAATCCAATTTCAAATTCCAACAAAAGTTATTTAATTATGAAACTATTTTCAGCCTATTTTCCCTTAAAAAAAAACCTAATTTTTTAAATCCAATTTTATTACAAGTTGTTTTCCATTTTTGTGCAATTTTCTGGTACTTTTCATTTCTCCGATTATGAGGAATTTTCTCTTTAAAACAGATAAACTTCTTTCAATCTAGAATTTTAGAAATTTTAGAATTTGCGAGTTCTGTATTAATCATATTTCTTTTAACAAAAAATGGTTTCAATACAGAGTTTTTAATCATTTTAAAAGACGATTTAAAAGCTCTATGAAAAATTTCACTATTATGGAGTTAAACCACACATTTTTGTAGCAAAATTTAACATTTAATTGAATTTTTTGCTGGTTTTTTTAATAGTTAAAATTTTTTGAAAATATCCAACAAAACGTCGCGTGCCACCGAAAATTCACTCGCGTGCACACACATAATAATCCATGCATAAAAATACGAAAAAATGTCAAAATAACAAAAAAATTTGTAAAATATACGAAAAATGGTTTATTTGACGAAAGTTTTTGTTGTTTTGACATTTATTTCGTATTTGTATGCATGGATTATTATGTGTGCAACTACTGACACGCGTGTCATATTTTTGCCAGCCCTGCCCTAACCCATCATACCGCAGTAATGACTAACATGTTGAAATTAAGGAATATTACTTAACAATTTGGACTGTACCTCGTCTGTGAAGTATTTTACCGTAGATTTATAGTTGATCTGAAGATTGTTACATTGAGTGTAACTTTGATTTTTAAAACAGGCCAGTCACCCGCGGCTTTTAGACTTAAAAGTGGAATAAAATTAGTTCAAAGTATATTTGCGGAATAACTCTTAAAGTAAAGGTTTTGCAGAGAAATACTAAATAAGCATATCTACAGACAATAATGTGGCTGTCATTTTTCTCATACACATTTTTGACGGTTCAATGACGCGTTATGGTGATTAAAAGTGGTTAAAATCAAAATGATTTATATGGTTAAACACAAATTTTGATTTTAACCACTTAAATCACCATGACGCGTCATTGATACATCAAAAGTGTGTATGAGAAAAATGCTAGCCACTTCATTGCCCTTTTACATAGGGCCGCCACAAGATTATTCGAATAAGTTCGATCCGATGCACGATGTTTAATTTCATTCCAACGCAGGTGTAAGTTGGATATTTCGGTTTCAATTTGCCGTTTCCAGGTGTGTGATGGTCTTCCTATACGTCGACTGCTTTGCGGGTTTCAATATCGTTGGGTTGTTTACGTAATGTATGTCCAAACTAATTCCATTTACGTTTGCAGATTTCAATTTGGATAGGTTATTTATTGACCAGTTTCTGGCCAGAGTTGGCAATTTGAAATTGTTCTAGGTCAGAATATATGTAGAATCCCAGCAAAAAAGTGAGGAAAAAGAAGTAGTTAAAGCACTGCAACTGTTGAATAGGGAGTTGTCCTTTTTCGGATTTTTTACCGATGAATTTAACATTGGCTTGATGTAAATGATGTATATTTGAACCAATGATAAGAAAGTTCTTTTTCACTTCTTTTTATTTTAACTTAATTTAAAAAAAAGAAAATCATCAAGCAGCATGTGGGGTTTGAACCCACACTTGTTTGCATTTCAAGCAGATGCTCTACCCCCTGTGCTATCGCTTGTTATACATGATAGCTGACTTTTAGCAGTCTTTTTCAGTAAATTGTTGTTATCTTCATTTCTTTCCTTTTTTATTAACAAAAATATATAACATTAGACTTGTCCAAAAAAAAAAAGTTGGAATTTTCACGCTCCACAACCCTAAAAATATGCTACTTTGAAAAAAAATGTGGTCTGATAAAAAAATCAGCAATAAAGTTTTGTTTAGAGGTAGCACAGCGCAATTGAAGTTTCGAGGTTGTACTTGTTCTATTATTTTTAATTAAAAATAATGGAAAAAATGAGAAAAATTAAATATAATTATTATGATCGCGACATATCAAATTTAGTTTATTTTTAGGTGTACATTACGAATATGAAATCAAAATTTAAATCGGAGTCGCGGATTTTCATACAAAACAAGTGCTCAGTGGGCGAGTTATATATCGGAATGTGAGATTGTAGCAATTTTAGAATTTGTCACCAAAATTTTACTCCATTCTACAGCCTGGAAGCATCCTATAAGCTTGAAATGGAATTGGTGCATATTGTAGCTGTTAAAAGTTAGCTAAAAGTTGAATTTTTCGAACCGAAACCAATGTTTTAGTTGAAATTTTTACCTCGTATCCTATTTATCCTATCCTCGTATCCTGTAAATTTTAAAATATTTTAAAAGTAAGTACTTAATATGTTCGAATCCCGGTTTTCGAATGCCGTTAATTTTCGATCAAAAACTTTAAAAGGCGTAAAAGAAAATATTTTGAATTTAAAAAACGTCATTTGAAGTTTATCATCCTTAATCTACGTAACAAAAAACTTAAAAGTCCTCTATCTTTCCATTTTTAGATCGTCAGTAATCGTCAATAGTTGAGGCTTTAACTATAACCATAAACTTGATGTCGGCCCAGTTATCAATGTAACTAGTGATTTATAAATTTTACGAAAAATAACGACTTACAATGATTTACAATACCCTTTTTAACGCTAAATAAAAGTGTATATAAATATAACTTTATAGTTATAAATAAAACTTATCTGCAAAATATGCGCCTTTTTCATGTTTAAGGGCATTGCATATAAATGTGCAATTTCATTTATTACTATTAAATACACATAAATTTGCCAAAAAAAACGTAGTATAAAAATACACACATTGTGTGTATAATTATTACACACAATGTGTGTAAAAATATTAATTTACGCACATAGAGTAATTTTACCCTATTTATAGTAGGTAAAAAATTACCTACTATAAATAGGGTAAATTTCAACAAAAATTTATTAGAGTGTAGAGATAAATTACTAATTCTTAAAAGACAACTTTTTGCGCTACCTCTAAATAAAAGCGGATTTAGCTGAAAATTTTCACAGATAGTTTTTAGATATTAAGGAATAGGAGCAACATTGTGGAGATCACGAATTCCAACTTTCATGTTTTTTTGGACCACTCTAATATAACATATTGGAAAAATATTTAAAGTTGCTTTTTTTTAAGTATTATTTTTATAAAACATAATACACTCATAGAAAGAAATAAAGCTGTAAAAATAGGAGAAAAAGCTACTAAAAATTATGTAATTAAAAATTACATTGCAAAAAAACTGCTGATATTAGCAGATTTGTTTGCTAAATACTAGTAAGATAAGAACAGGAAAAATAAAACTGTTAAATTCCCAAAATTTTAGTTACATTTAAGTTAATTAAAAATAACAAATGACTTTGACAAAATTCGCAAACAATTTTGTAGCATATTAGTAGACAAAAAATTGTTTTTTCTGCAAGGTAATTTTTGACTTATTTTTAGTAGTTCTAACTAAAATGTTCCATCAACACTTACCCGGATTACTCAATTTTGCAGTAATCACAACATTCCATTTAATGTCAATCAACCACTCACCATTAAAAACCCAAAATGGAAAATGTACATATCTACGATTGATACTTCACTCAATAGCGAGAAGAAAGCTTGAACTAATAAGGAAATATACCAACACAGATTCAATGAAATTAGGTTTAAATTAGATAATTATAAATTCATTTATACAGATGGCTCCAAGACAAAAGGGAATGTTAGTTTTGGCGTTGTAGATAACGAAAAAATTTTAATATCTTCCATTTTACCCGAATACAGCACCAATTTCTCCGCTGAAATTATTGCTATCTACGAGGCTATTAAACTAATCAAACACTCAAAAAGTAGTTACGCAATTTGTACTGACTCGCTCTCGGCTTTAGAGGCAATCGGAAATCCAAACAATGACCAATTATATCCCAGCTTGATTCGAGAGACTACAATCGATAAACAACCGAGCATCAAACTAATTTGGATCCCAGGTCACTCAGGAATTAAAGGTAATGAGGCTGAGGATAACTGTGCAAAATTGGCACTTTCCGTTCCCCTCATAACTACACAAAATCTTTCACCAGAGGACATTAAAAACTTTTTAAAATCTAAATTTCAATCGGAGAAAATTGACAATTGGGACCAAACCACTGATTGGTATAAGAGAAATAATCCTAATAAACTCAACGCTTTCAAAGTATTTAAATATGTTAACTACAACCTTCTTTCAAGAAAAGACCAAATAAAAATAAGCCGTTTAAGATTAGGACACACACTTAGTTCACACTCACACATTATTGATAAAAACCTATCAAAACTATGTCCCTTCTGCGGATTCAATCCTATAAGCCTTAACCATCTGTTTTCAAATTGCACTCACATAGAACATTTTAAAAATACCATATTAAAAAACAATGACTTTTTTCAACTAATTGACACTTTGACTACTGACAATATCTAATTAATAATAAGTTTCTTAAAACAATGTAACCTTTACAACTCCATTTAAAATCTTACAAATCCATTGAGCTTAAGACCATCGTTGTCATAGCTCTTTTCCCTCTATTATACTAATAATTTAGTTATAAGTATAATATGTAAATAAATAAATAAATAAATAAATAACTAAAATGTTTACAGGGATTTTCTTTTTCTGTTAGTGTAATAATAAATTTATTTCGTAAAAATTTATCAAAAAAGGTTTTTTAAATTACAATTTTTTAAATACAAACAAAATTGTAATATTTACCTGTTTGGTATTTTAACAAAAAATATTTTTAATTAAAATTTTTACATTTCAATAAAATTAAATTAAAAATTAATAAAAAAATTAAAAAAAAAATTTTTAAATCGTTTCAAAAATTGAGTGTACAAAAATAAAAAAATAAAAATTTTGCAGTGAAAATTATAAAAAGTTATTAATTGTGTAAAAAAGGTTACAAAAAAATTTTTTCGACCTGCTAGGATTCGAACCCGCAACCCTCGGATTTCTATGCCAGCAGCCATGAAAAAGAACTTCTGACTAGCATATATTTATTGCAGCATTAGAGCTTGTTTAAAACCAATGCCTAAGGTAGTAATTCTTTGTGATGTAATGAAGGACCCCTACGGGGAATGAGGGGCAAATTGCACTCAAAGTACCTATCCCGTGACTTGTCACAAGATTAGTATAATTTACCATTGCTGTGGGTTAAGCAATTTCAGTTATATTTAAATGACTAGTCCCGTGACTAATGATACGATGTCATACCAGTCAATTCTTAAAGCAGGACTTGTGACAAGAGTGGTGTAATTAACCATTGCTGTGGTTTAAACAGTGTCAATTATACTTAAAGGACTGTCTGTCTGACAGGTGAAACGAGGACACATCATTTAACTGGGTAAGTATGTAATAGAAAACCCCAAATTAAATTAATTAATTAAAATTTTTGTGTTAGTTGGGTCACATGTCACAAAATGTGATTCATTCTATGGGTTATTTTGGTGACATGTCCCTTTACATCAGTTAGGTGACATGTTCTTTTGGATTAGTCCTGTGACATGTCAAAGTATGCCTAATCCGTGGCAATTGGTCACCTCCAATGACAACGCCATGTTAAAGTGATATGTCACTTTCAAATAAAAAGACAAATCAACGACCTGTCTCTGTCCCCTTGGGACCTATCTTGCGTGTGATCTTGGACCGGTCCCTTTCTCCGTAGGGAAGTGATTCATTTAGAAGTCATTCCATTTATTTTTGCTGGGATCTTTCTTAAGCATTTATTTACAAAAACTTGTATGGAATGTACGTCGCTTGGTGCTGCATTCCACGTCTCGTATTCATACAACATTGGAGTTGGATATCTTTAGCTTCGTCCTTCTTGATATATGTGAAGAGTTCCACACTGACTTGAGTTGCCGGACTTTGTTTATACGGCTAGAGATGTCAGCTTTGGCTCCACCACTTTTATCCAATATGCTTCCCAGGTAACAGAATGATCCTACTTCATCAAGCGATTGATTCTGAACGGTTAATGTTTGCTCGTTATTCACATTTACTCCCATTATTTTTGTTTTGCCGATAGTTATTTTTAGGCCAACATGTGATGCAGTTTCCTGGACTAGTGATAACTTAGATTGTATGTCTGAAAAGGTGTGGGTAAGTAGACAAATGTCATCAGCATAGTGAAGGTACTTCAGTCTGCCTTGGAGACCCCAAGTAATTCCTCTTCTATGGGATGTTGCCTTATTCATTACTACGTCAAGCACACAGTTAAAAAGCAATAGCGATAATACACAACCTTGACGTAAACCGGAGTTAATGTTTATTTTGTTGCTCAGTTGTCTTTCGTGAAGCATTCAACAGGTAGCGTTTTCATATAGACCTTTAATAAGTCTTATTAGCTTTTCAGGTATACCTTTACATTCTAATGCGTCCCATATGACTGCGTGATTTAGGGTGTCAAAAGCCTTCTCGAAGTCTATAAAAGTTAGGTTCAAAGGTGATCTCCATTCTACAGATTGCTCTATGATCACTCTTAAGCTGTTAATATGATCGACACAGGATTTATGAGCACGGAAACCGGCTTGTTCCTTTCTAAGCTCAGGAAGAAGAGAGCTTGATAGTCTTTTATTTAATACGTGTGCGATCACCTTGTTAATCATACTCAAAAGCGTAATGCCTCTCCTATTTTTACGAGCTGTTAGGTCCCCCTTTTTTGGTAAATTTATGATCACACCTTTAGCAATTTCCTCTGGGAGGAGCTCTGTACACCACAACTGGTTTATAATAGGAGTGAGTAAATGTGCACTCGTTATTGCGGCAATTTTCAACAACTCTGGGGATTTGTTGTTTTTTAATGATCAAATTTCAATAATATTGGGATAATCGATGGAGATATTTGTGTTTGTAGTGTGTGATTCACAGCTGCATATTGTCTGCTGTGTTGGTAGAGACGATGATACCATAGTCGCATAGAACTCTTCCCAAAGTTTCAGTTGTTGTTTGGATATAACGAGTTCTCCAGCATCGTTTTTCAATGGTTTAATAGTGGGTTAATTTCTTTGCCGCTCTATAGAGGTCTCCCATATGATACGTTTCTGCAGCAGCCTGTGCCTTTTTTTTGACAAAATGTTTTGGTTAACAGATGGGATTAGATTCTCCCTATTTTAAAAAGAATTTTCTGTCCCACACTTCTTTCACCCTAATTTTTAATACCGAAATCGATGATGAAGGATTTTACTTTAACTTTTAATTATATTTTATATAAAACAGCGATAACCAATCTGCCTTTTCAGTTTTATCACTTCAATTTATATTTTTACACAATTGAAATATTCCACTGCAATATCTAATATTCACTAATTGGATTTAATTAAATTACTTACAGTAGAGTGAAAATTTGCCATTTATATTTCCATGTCCAAGATGGAAAATATGTATTTAGTGAGGTGTAGTTTTTTTCTTAACATATTTCATACAAAAAATTTTAAGAAAAACCTTTTATTTGTTAGTTTCGCAATTTTTTTTTTCTCTTTTGATTTTCATTGCATTTTTTTTTGCAAAAAGGTAACCCCTCTTTTTGCAAAAAGGGGTGTTCAATTTTATATCCAAGTTTTTAAAAGCTTTTTAACATTTTTGGACATTTTCTTAAAGAATGAGCTTCAGAAATGCTTTATAATCTACTTCAGAACATTTTTGAGAAACATTTTTGAACAAAATTTTATGTTTTTGAATGTGGAAAAAGAAAGTTACGCCACTTAGTAAAAGTTTTTTATTTTGAACCATAAACAAACATACTCTAAAGGATTTGCCCCTAAATTTCCCGGAATTTAGGGGCAAATTTGTGGAATAGGTCATATTTTCAAAAGCATGGTAAACAATTGTCATACACTAAAAAAATTGTTTCGTGCACACAGAAAAAAAATTGCCAACCGAATTGCTAAGTCTATTTTGGTTGCTACAACCAATAAAGTCGGTTGGTGCAACCATATTCGAATGTGATTCCTAAACATTTTGGGTATTGCAACTAAAATTCAGTTGTATAAACAGAATTTTGTTGTGATAACCAATATTCAGTTGCACCAACCTATTTTATTAGATGTAACCGAATTTCAGTTGGAAAATGGCATATTTTTTCTCTGTGTGTGACTGTTAATAGTTATTTTTACATAAAAAGTTAAATATCTATGTAATATTTTGAAATAAAATGGATTGTAATTTTTTTTTTTGGTTTTTTACCGGGGTGTTTAATATTTGAAAAAGTTTTTAATATTTTTTTATGTATTAACAAATAAGACTTATTTATCTATTCAACGATATATAAAATGTTTATATAATTTATTCCAGGTCAAAATTTAATATTCGATATTTTTTCATGCTCAGTAGACTGACCCTTATTTGTAAGGTTGTTCCGAATTCCGCTCCCCGAGACTTATTTTGTGAGGTTACTAGAAAAACTATTCCAGAAAAAATTTCAGCTCAATCGATGAATTTTTAAGAAATCCCTGGCCTTTCAAAGTTTTGAATGCGATTTACAAGGGGGGGGGGGGGAAATAGCTGTTTTGGCTTATTTTGAAAATACTGGCTCTTAAATACATAACTGTATTTCTGGAAAATGTTAATAGAATCGTAATCTAGACTGAATTACTTTTCTTAAAAGGCATAAAAATCCAAAATTGGTTGGAAAATATTGAAGTAATTGTAATTCGCCCAGACCATTGTAGGGTTAAAATGGCATGTATTATGAAAATCGCAAAAAATAAAATATTTTTTTCAAAAACTTAAAATGTTATACTCTAGTTTCATTTCTGAAATCTATGAGTATTCAGATACACCGCTGTGCGCCCCAATCCATGCGTTCCCATTGTGCTATCTACGCTACTGTTGTCTGCTCCAACTTGAGCGTTAAAATCACCCATCATTAAGCGCGTTCCCGTACATACCAAAATTTACCCAGACTTTTTCTTCTGGTAAACTTTGGTAACACAGCTGATGTAAATATAAACAAAAAACAATTATGAAAATAAATTTAAAATTTTAATTAAGGGGGTAATTTTCTAAAACACTTCGGTGAAGTGTTGCGTTATTTCTATAGAAATTGTTTTTGTTACAAAAACAATTTACATTAAAAGTTCCCTTCACTTCACCCAAGTGTTTTACGAAATTAGGTAGTAAATAAAGAATAAGCAAAAGAAACTTATTTTTTTATAAGAATTAATTGACTAAACTCAAAAACAACTTTAAAATGCGAATAAATATGTGTATTTGTGTCAATTTGCAAACTGAAATTATACTCATTTTCACATCAGTGAAGGGATTTGTGGCACAATTGTGCCATTTTTGGCACAATCGAAGATTGATTGGTACAATGGCACAACCGATACATATTTTGGTTATCTACAAAGTTTAATAGAAAATGAATTTAAAAACTAACAATTCTTTAAAAATTCCTTAGTTTTTAAGTATTTATTGGTATTAAAATACCTTTTCGAACAAAGCAAACTAAAAAACCCATATAATTTTAAAAATTCAAATGCTTTAAATTTAGCTCAGAGCTTCGAAAGAATCAATTTAAGATTAATTCACGAAAAATTTAATTCAGTTTTAGAAAATGTTTATATGTATACCATTCCGTGCAACTATGTATTCCTAAAGAATTCGTTCATTGTTTTGAAGGTGGGAAACAAAAAGCAACACTGGTAAAAAGATTTTTAGTTTTTACTAAATTTTTAATAAAAAAATTTTTGATTTTAGAATACTTTTCTTTTAAAAAAAAATCATAGATGTTGGACTTTGCTAGTAAAAATATATATATATATATTTAATCCTTTAATTCCCAGTGGAACATAGGGCCGCAACAAATGTTCTCCATTGTATTCTATCGGTAGACATCATTTTCATCTCACTCCAGGACACACCATGCGCATGCAACTCGTTCTCTATTTGGCGTCTCCAAGTGTTCGCAGGTCTGCCAGGTCTCCTGGATCCTTGGTGGTTATATTCAACGGACTGTCGAGTTAAATCATCCGCTGGCTTTCTCATTGTGTGCCCTAGCCAACTAAATTTACGTAATCGGATATTCATACTTAAAGGAATTTGATTGGTTAAGTTCCACAAATTCCGATTTGATATCGTGGCAGGCCAGAATATCCTATGTATACGCCTGAGGCAGCGGTTTACAAAAGCTTGCATATAACTCATTTCACGACTCGAAATATTCCAGGTTTCACAGCCATACAGAAGCACAGATTTCACGTTGCTATCAAAAACCTTGATCTTGGTGTGATTGGAGACATTTTGCGATCTCCAGAATTTATTAAGCATGCCGTATGCTTGCTTTGCCTTGCACAGTCTATTCTGTATATCTTCTTTGCTGCCCCCTCTTTTAGAAATTATACTCCCCAGATAACAGAAGATTTCAACATCATCAATGGGTTGGCCCGAAAGCTGGAAGTTCGTGTCGCATGAAGAATTCATGCGCATTGATTTAGTTTTGTTGATGTGTGGGGCTTACAAATTAGCCCGCTTTGGCCGCACGTGTAGCAAAGGCTTGAATCTTGGTTTGCATGCTAGAGAAGCGGTGGGATAGAAGACAGACGTCATCTGCATAATCAATATCATCTAACCTATCATGAAGGCCCCACGAAATACCATGATGCATGTCCATACAGTGGTTCATAACTACGTCAAGTACTATATTAAACAGTAGTGGAGACAAAACACAGCCTTGACGAACACCTACGTTTACTCTGATGGGTTTGCTTGCTCAACCCTCATGGAGTATGGAACAAAATGCGTTGTTGTATAGCTCCCTAATGAGATTAATTATCTTCCCGGGAACTCCCTTGCATCTTAGAGCTTGATTGAAATGATTACTGAAACCTATGCTAGTAAAAATGAATACCTTTAGTTTGTGAATATATTTAGAGAGCTTTTTCTACAAAAAATCAAAAATAAACACGATATTTTCTTGGTGTTATAAATCGATAGCACAGAATTCTAGAGAAACAAAGAAAGATATATCAACAGGCGGTATTCGTCGCTCTCTTTCGAAGATTGACAATTTATATCGAAAATTTTAAGGTATAATTAGTTTGTACGTAACGTGCCGTGACGAATCAGCTGATTTGTTTTTGTTCTATGAAAAAGCATTTGAGTCGTTAGTTTGTCTGTAATGTAACGTGCCATGCCGGATGAACCTGTTGAAGACAGAATTTTTATTATCCGTTAAGTGACAGGGAGTTGACAGCTGATATTTTTAGATCTGCGATGAATGGCTTAAACCGGCTAAGCCGAGCCGCCGTCTAATTTTTTCACCGCCGCCGTCGAAAATTTTTTATACACGATAAAAATCTAAAAAAAGTATATTTTTTTTAATTTTCTTTTTTCAACGTTAAGCCGATGTTTTGTATGTGTCAACTTAAAGTTGGCTAGCCGATCAGCGTTTGGCCCACAGCCAGCTTTAAGCCGCCGCTGCAATTTTTTTATTTAGCCACCGCAACCGATTAATCTGGTTGGCGCAGATCTCTGCTAAGAAAAACAACATTAAACAGCTGATATATTGTTACGGAAAAGACTAACGTCACGGCACGTTACGTATAATCAGGCAATTCATTCCCAAAATATAAATTCAGTTCAAAAAAAGGGAATTAGGGAACTAATTCTTCGGAGCTCTGACTATAGCAATTGAATTAATTCGTAACAAAAGAAATCGAACGAAAACAAATATGTATTAATTCCGTTCAATGTATAGTCTTTTGTGAAACAATTCATTGAATTTTTAATTCAGAATACAAAAACTGAATTAAATAATTAATTTAAAGCTCTGCTCTCGACTTTACTTTTATATCTAAATTTTTTACATGTGCCACTTGTTTCACATCTATGTGACTGAAGCTATAAAAGAGTAACTGCCAGCACAATTCGATGGAAATCTCTATCTTTAAGCCGTTTGCTTCCAATCCGAAGAATAGCGGTACAGTATTGCAATCATTATCTGCTTCGGAATTTTACTTGACTGCCCAAGTTTACCAATAATTTGTTTAAGACATATCGTCATAATTTCCACTGAAATTGTTGGCATACCAATAAAAAATTATATCGAAAATCTCACAAACCGCAAATTTTCCAATCAGATACAAGACTGTATAAAAATAAATTTTCCCCCTTTTGCGTGTTCTTTTTTAATTTTTGTACGATAGAGCCGATGATGGTTCGTACGATACAAACGTTCATAACCAAAGAGCAGATGCTTTGGTAACAGTGTTGCCACTTTTGGAATAATTATTCTTATTATTATTATTTTTGTGTAATTTCACTTTTTATAGAAATTTTCGTGAATTTCATAAATATCAGTCGATATTTAAAGTAGATCCATTTGCAAATGTAGCGTAAGTTTGAAATTTGGGTTTGTTATGATTGCGACTTTTTAATGACTGAATAGAAAATAGTAATAATAATAGACAAAGATTTTGTAAATATAAAACAGTGTGGCAGAATAAAAATATATTGAGGTAATTCAGCAACTCAGACATTTAAGCTAGAGTTCAGTGCAGTATATTGTAGTTAATTTTAATATGTCTTGTCTTATTATAATTAATTTATAAATTCAAAAACCAGTTAAATATCATAATATATAATGCCCAAATATATTTAAAAAGTTGAGTTAAGGAAAAGATCGATAACATGAAAATACACTAAAGAACCCATATCTAGCTTAAGTCAACTTTAGAACAGATCCATCTCTATTGATTAGGTAAATTTATAACCTTAATCGCAACTTAATCGATTTAAAAGCATTTTAAACAAACAAAATAAATTTAAAAATAACAATAAAGCAATTAAAAAAATATAAAATAAATTCGCAATCTGGCGAAAATTTCCAAATTTGAGTAATTCAAATATGGACGCTCTTTAATTTGGTAAAAAAAAATAAAGCTAATTTTCGAACAAACTTAAAAAGCTGTAAAGGCCCAATAGGTGCCCAACTATATTTAGCAAAGGCACAACAATATTTAGCGAAGTGAATTAAGGAAAGTGGCTTAAGCTTAATTTAGCTTAAGCGAACTTTCGTAAAGTTTCATCTCAACAAATTTGGTTAATTTTAAATCGAAACTCATCGTATCCAAATTAATCAAATTAAAAACATTTCAAACAAACAAAAGAAATTAAAACATTACAATGAAAAATAAAATACACAAAAAACCATAAAATGATTTCGCAACTAGTGAAAATTTAAAAATTTCCTTGGCCAAATATCGGCGCTCTTTCATTTGAGTAAAAATTCAGGTAAATTTTGAGCAAACTTAATTGTGATTTCAGCTTAATCAATTATGGTTACTTCTTTATTTTGAAGTAATATTAAAAAAATATATTTTTTTGTGTAATTTCATACGGTTTTGGGTAATTTTTACCTTCAGATGTGTGTTTTTTTTTTACTTGTGGCAACACTGTTTGGTAATCATAAAAAATACTAAATAATACATATAGGTATTCATTTAATGCAAATGTAAAATAAAAACACATAATTTAGTTACAAAACTTAAAAGAAAAACAACAACGAACTAAATATGTATCTTTCAGTTAAAGATAAATGTTAAAGAAACAAAAACTGGCAATGCCAAGAAAGAGAGGAAGTTGAAGATATCCCTCTTTTTCCACTCTCGGCCAGGCCGGAGAATATTTGTGGGATTTATTGAGCGACTATGAGTAACAAAACAAGATCTTTATAGATACTTTTTGGTTAGTTAATTGGACAGAAGTATTATTTTTTACAATTTCTACACTAAACTCAACAGTTCATTTAGTAAACGGCTATACGATAAAACGTAAATCGGACAATTTTATGTTAATAAACGTGTATTTTTAATTTTAAACAAAAAAAACTTTTTTTTTAATTATATTTAATTGATATTAATAGAAGTTCGAGTTTATTTGAAAATTGATTTAATTATTAAATAAAATAATTGGAATGTTGGAAAAAAATTTTAAATTGATTAAAAATGTAAAATATTAAATACATAATACAAAATTTTTATATGGCATACACATTTTTACGTTGAAATATATGAAAAAATTGAAAGAAAAAAAATTGTGAAAAAAAAAATTAGTAAACATTTTTTTCGTGGAATGGAATGCAGCAAAAGAGATAGCGAGCGTTGTACGCCGCCGTTTTAATTGTGTTTAATTGTATGAGTTAGAAAGAGAGGGAGATACACATACGTTATCATACTACAAAATATCTCCTCACATTGATTAAGAGCATACAAACTACATACAAGTCGTCGCCCGTTTTTTTTTTTTTGTTAATTTTTTGTTATAAATTTTTTTAAAAATGTTGAGATACACTCTACGTAATCACCGTATTGGTATGTGAGATTATAAAGTGATTTAAAAAATTAAAAAAATCCAATTGAAAAAATATGGATTATTAAAATTATAGTCAAATATTAAATATATGAATTTTTTTGAGAATGTATTGAAATGTTCAATATCCAAGTGATATGTGTGAAAATTTAAAAGGAATTTTAAAAGAAACTAGATATAAAAATTGTGAAAATTTAAATGAATTTACTAATTATGTATGAAAAAATGTAAATTTCAACTGAAATAAAATTTAAATAAATTGTTTTTACCATTACAATTTTTTGAGTGTACGATAATATAATTTCTTTAAACCCATTAATCTTTAAATGGAGAAATTAATATAATAATAAAACCAACACCAAAAATATTTACAAAAATAACCTTAAAAGTAAATAAATAAAATAACGTTAAAATATCAAAAAATACTCAAAATTACAAAAAACAATGACAGATAACACTAAAATATTTCAAAATTCAAATAACGTATAATATGATCTAAAAACAACGTGGAAATAACAACAACGAAATCAACAAAGAGTCAACGTGAAATAACCAACCATCAAAACAACAATACAACAACAAAAAATTGCCAAAACCAGATTAAAAACAACAAAAACAAATTAAACAACAAGTGGACACAAATGTGGTTATAAAAAAAACACTCAAATATTTGACAATTTCAAACACGTTATTATGGGAATAAAACAACTAAAACCAAACGGTTTTTTTAACGAAAAACAACGGCATATTAAAAAAAACATCATTAAATAAAATATCTTACATTTCACCAATCATCATTATAATAAGGTGTTATTAACAACAACACCTTAAATACAAATTTTTAATAAACCCGCCACAAAAGTAAAATTTCAATAAATTTTAAATTATGCCCAAATTACAGCAACTAACAGGTAATAGCAACTTACAGCAACAACAACAAAATCAAACGCATTATCAGCAACATTATCAACAGCAGCAACATCACCATACTCCGCTGCATCATCAATCTTCGCTGACAAATGTAGCCGTAAATACCCAACCACTTCCTACACCAACACCCCCTGCTCCCCTCTCATCATCCACCTCCTCTATACAACATATAGCTCCACATCCTTATCAGCAGCCACCACAACATTATCATCATCATAATTATCAGCAACAATCCCAACATCAGTCCCAGCATTTACATCATGGTGAATATCCTTTGCCCGAGGGTTGGGATATTGCTAAAGATTTTGATGGAAAAATCTATTATATAGATCATAATACGAAAAAGACAACATGGTTGGATCCAAGAGACCAGTAAGTATTCAAAAAGAATTTTATTATATACTTTTTTAGGGAAATATAAAAGAATTTCCGGTAACTAAAACAAACACATACACAGAGAGAATTTTCTTGGACGAGTTTTAATGAAATTTTTCGTTAAACTAATGAAGTTTTCTTCTTAAATTTCATGCAAAAGCTTCATAATTTTTATGAAACTATTTCTTATGAAACCTTGATTTTTTTAATAAATAATATGGAAGTTTTCACAAAATAATTTTTCAATGAACGAGTTCCAGCGAAACTTTATTGAATTAATGTAAAAATCCATGCATGCACATAAATCTCTCAGTGTACTTATACAAAATCTTCATATTTGCTACGCTGATCAGATACAAAGTTCTAATATTATAACGAATATATTTCTGACCAAAAATGGTGATATGACATAACCCCAATGGACATTATATAAATTTCTGGTTTTGGGGTTCTCCTCTGGGATATGCCTGCATATTTTCATTAAAGGCTGGTTTACACTATAAGATTTTCGGTACGATTTTGCTTTAGTACACATGCAAAACATATAGGCAAGGTTTCAAAATCTTTCGGAAAATCTTATAGTGTAAACCAGCCTTCAGTAAGATTATGAGCGAAAGGTTTTCGGACATAATCCCCAAACCGAATATTGAGATAATGACAGCTTTTGAAATCGCCGGACATTATCCTTATCTATTATTCTAATCTGAAGTATGCCCAAACCCGGCTCAGCTGATGAAAGCTTTTTTGTTGCCGGCCTCGAAAAGATTCATACGGTTAGTGATAATTATGGTCTGGGACTTCTAGGACTCTTTTATTTCCCGGGAAATGGTATTGAAAAAATTAATTTCCCGGGAATGAAGCTATTGCCAGGAATTATTCCATGCATAAAAACCAAAATATTTTTGTAAAATGTTGTTTGTTTTCACATGCTTAAATAATAGGGGTTTTCATATAAACTCGTATTCTACTCGGTGTAAACCTGGTATGTTGATGAGTTTAATGTCAAACTCCATACATAAAAAATATGGTTTGTATTTATACAAGGTTTACAAGGAATTTGCGAGTTTATATGAAAAACCCCTAATATAAAATGAGCTAAGGTTGTATTTTTTGATAAACAATGTGATAACTAGGGCAAGGAATTTTATGCACTTAAAAATGGAAAATATGCGGTTAAAAAAGAAAACTATGCATTAAAAATATAAGAAATATGCACTAAAAACTACTATTTTTGCAAAAATAATGCACTCTATAATTTAAAAATGTATTAAATTAGTTATTTTGCAAACAGACACAGAACTCGAAGATTTCCCATAGGTCAATAAGGTTTTAAAAATGATTATTTTGATTAAATCAAAATATGAAAACGTATCAATTTTTTATATTTTTTTACAAAATAAATAATGCTCCTAAAAATGAAAAATATGCACTAAAAACCACAAAATATGCATTAAAAAGGAACCAAATATGCATTTAAAGTCAAAATATGCAAAAAAAAATGCATTTATGACAAAATATGCAACTCCAAATCGATGCCTCTTTGTTCTAAATTTGATGATTCGGATAAATATTTAGTCCATATTAGTTTTGGACTATTGAGAAAAAACATGCATTTGCATGAAATTCCTTGCCCTAGTGATAACAATTTAAAAGATACGAGCAAAAACTAAAAGTTTAAATAAAATGATTTTTGCCATTCTCCGATTTTTAGGTCCTTAGCGGCAGACGCAAATTTGGGACTATATATGACAAACGTTTTTTATATAAAAAATATTTTTTTATGAATTCCGATTTACGTCTCTTTGGAAAGGGACACAAACCGGAATTCGTTTGCATATCGTTAACTTAAACCATTTGTTTTATTACAACAATTTATTTTAAATTCATTTTTTTAACAATTGACAACAATTAAAAAAATTTACCCCTCAATTCATAAATGCTTTGTAAAGTTATAGCAGGTTTACAAAACGTCATTTTCATACAAAATTTGTTCAATAAACCTCCTAAGTATAATTTAACAAAGCGTTTATGAATTTAGGGGTTAGTATTTAGTAACCTTTTCCAGAATTTTGAATTACCGATTTATTGATTTTGGCATTTTCACTCACAATTTTTAAATCTCTGCACCGGTATTGATAATTGTTAAGCCAAAGACGCTTGGAGGAATAAGAAACAAACTGGTTAAAAAAATCGCTTTCTTGGGGTGCCTATGACCATAATTTTCCAATTCAAATATCTTTTTTAGGAACTAATGGAAGAACGGTTAATTTTCAAATTCAAATATCTTTTTTAGGAACTAATGGAAGATCGGTTAACAAAGTATGTAGAAATAAGTCGTTTAAAAGATTGTAGTCAAAATTTCTTTAATTTCAGTAAATAAATTTTAAGGAGAACTGAATTTCGTTTGATATACATACAGTTGTGGACACGCCTTTAAGTCAATTCAAGTTTTTTTCTAATTTTATTGTTGTTGCCTTTATTTTTAAAGATCAAAATAGTGGCTAAATTCGCCACGAAAGGCAAGGAGATGGTTCAGAAAATTGTACAGAATTTTAACGTAATGTTTGTTTTTTCATTTTGTCACTTGTTTTAAGTGAGCGTGGCTTTTAAAGAAAAATTGGCGATATCAACCTTTTATTAAATTACATAGTAAAATTTAGGCAGTACTGATCGGTTCTGTGCAAACTGTATATTTTTGGAAATCCTATAAAATTTCCTTAAGTCTTGCATTATTTTTATCTACAAATAGTTGCCAGACTTAAAAGTGCAGCACTTTAAACATGACCAAATTTTTCTTTGTTTTTAGCGATTTTAAAAGAAAGTTAACAACACTGAAATTTTAACAAGTTATCCAAATGTGAACCAATATTATTATTGGAACTAATTAAATAGAAATGTAGACGACTATACCATCAAAATGCTTTTTGAATTATTAGGATGCGACAAGAACTATGGAAACTGTGGGTGTTCAAAATCAAACAAATTATACTTTTTTTTATTTTTTTTATTTCGCAGTTTAAGGAAATAGAAATGGATTCGTACAAGCGGAGTATCTGTATGCAAAATATAACAAAAATCGGGAGACCCTCGGCCAATTTTTTCTTTTTTTTTTAAATTCCATAGAATTTTTTATATATAAAATATGACTTGAAAATGATTTGTTTATAAAGCAGTATATACATTGGTATTTGTGATCTTAACCCTCTAATGCTCTTTCTTCTGATTATGATAATACACTCACAATATTTTATCCTTAAAAACAACCTAAAATACATATTAAATTAATTGAAAATACAATTAATTAAAGGACTACAGATTTTTCATTATATTCTAACAATTTTGCTATTTATTTTCAAACATTGTTTAAACAATCCATAAAAGAAATAAAAATAATTGAAAAGTCTATTAAAAATCATCAAAAAACACGATTTTGTGGTTTGTTTTTTCATCTTTGAAAGTTTTTTTTTTGTTTGGATTTTCAAAACACTCACACACAACAAACACGTTCATATTTTTATTGGCTATGTTTGTGTGTATGAGTAAAGAATTTCTTGTAATTTGAATTGAAATAATTTTGTATATAAACAAACTATTTTAACAAAAAAGAAAACCGAAAATATTTGCATTTTTTGTTTTAAAACAGAAAACAACGAAATTATTTAAATTATTTTTTCTAAAAATAGAAATCTAAAAATAGAATATTTGACTGAAAATAACAACTCCTACAGACGATACATATTTTTTTTTTGTTTGTTTTTTATTGGCGAATATAAAAAGTTAAACAATATGTTTCAATGTATTTTAATTGGTTCTTCAATTGAAAACAAACTTTACCTATTACTTTTCAAATAAACCTCAATCGGTTATGGAAAATATATTGCGAGTGTGTTTAAACTATATATTTGGCGTTGAAAATCTACTATGGAATAAACATTAAAATTTTAATTTAGGCGATATAGCACAACAAAGGTTGAAGATGTATCTAGAAACCCAGTAGTCAAATAAGTTCAATTTTTGCTATAAATAACACCATCAGTAACATAAAATTACGTACCGAAAATTGTTGATCAATTTGGCGAATTTAGCACTAAACAATAATAGATTTCGACTAAATTATGGCGTTTTATTTTCTGAAAAAAATGTTGCCTTTTTTTGCACTTTGCTTTTGAATTGCCTTTTTTGGTGGCCTAGGGGGTACTATCATGGCTTCTGATGTAGTAGGTCACAGGTTCAAACCCCGGTTGGAGCACAATATTTTTTTTGTTTTTTTTTTTGTTTTTATAAAATTTTAATTAGATTTTTATAGTTTTGCTGTTATTTAGTATTTAACAATTTTTAAGGCTAAAAATAAATAAAAAATTATACAATTTGTTTTAAATATGAAAAAAAAAATTTTGATAGGAACAAGAAAATACATAAAAAAATTTATTTTTTACTTTGGCTGGAATTTGAACCCGTCCAGCCTATGTCAAAGGCAGGCATCACAACCACTAGGCTACAATTAGTAATAGTCTGCGTAAACAATATTGCATACGAGTATACAATACACATATATGTTTAGAAAAATGCAACATTGATTTTATTGTGTTCTATTCTGATTGGAAAAATTGAACATTTTAATGGGGTGAGGGCAACATTTTTAAAATGTTGCCTTTTAACAAGGCAACATTTTTTTTCAGAAAAGAAAACGCCAATAGTTCTGCTTACTATTTACTACCTCTGAGTATATGATCTTTGTTTAATTTCAAAAAAATCTGTTTGCTAGTTTTTCAGTTAGAGAGATATTTGTATCCTGCGGTTATCCTGTGAGTCCTGGAGCAATTTTTTTAACTGATTTTATAATTAGAGACTCTAAACTAGCTTTGTTATTATCGATAATGTACGCCAGATCGTAAATGTATTTTTGGCGATTTTTCAAATATTTTTTTCTTTTTTAAAAGTTAATTTTTTAAATTTACTAAATTTTAACTTTACATGCTTCTCTCTTGAAAACCGTTCCTTATACAAAAAAAGTTTCAAGGCAAAAAAACTAGGGAATTAAGTTTTCTATGGATATAAACAACTTGTTTAATAAAATATTGTTATTTAGCCAAAAACTATTTAAAATCTGAATACCGCCTTTTGGCGGCCTTGGGTATTAGAGGGTTAATTTACAGATAACTAAATTTTATGTTGAACTATATATAAATTAGTATGGATTATATATAAAGTTATATTGAACTACAAGAAAATATTTTTAGTACTATATCGCATATATTTTTACTTAAATTTGCATGGAACCGTTTGTAATCATATCGGTCAAACATATATGGAGTAAGATTTACGGACATATGACAATATCAATCAAACTAAAAAAAAAAATTGGATCAAAAAACAATATCAGATGTAGTTGTATATAATGATTTGTGTCTTAATGTGACTCTATTCATTGCCAAATATAGCTCAATCACATTAACTATTTTTACTCGGGTAATTTGAATTTCGTAAAATACACGAAAGTTTTCGTACGAAAAAAATAACTACAAAAGGTTTGAATTTGGGTTCTAAAAACTTCATCGAAACTTCATAGAAATAAGGTATCGCAAGAAAATGTATTTTCCTTTAAGCAAATTGTGTAAGTCCATAAATACAATCCCAATACAGATACATTTTACCTGACATTTTTTCAATTACAATTACTTATGAAGTTAATTCCAATGTAATTAAAATCTGTCAGATCTGCTTTATACTGCCCCAAAATCAGCCGCTTCTATAGATCCAAAGTAGAACTGGTTCCCCTAGAATCAGGTCCAAAACTAGCTCTAGAACTGATTCTCCGTCAGTTAAACCTTACTTTTAAGGAGAAGAAGCTATTCTAGAACCGAAGAAGGAAAATACATTTTTATTGTCGCTGGCTGACATGTGCTATTATGTATTTTTAAAAAGTCGTAAAAACAGCTTTCTACTGACTTTTCGCAGTATTTTCGCAAACATTTCTTGTCGAGAAGCGTTTTTAAACTTTCGAGGAGCAATGATAAAACTTTTTAGAAACAAGAAATACAATTAAAATAACTTACAATACCGCAGCAATAACTAATGAAAAAATAAAACCCTTCACATTTTTGTTAAGACCAACCAAATATTTTTGAATTACATATGTACATACACAAAACTAAAATATGTAATTGTAATTTGTTTACTTTCAAAAATATTTTTTTTATTTCAAAGATCCATACAAATACAGAAAACATAAAACATTTTCCATATTACACTCATACTCTACACATCAATGTAATATTGTAAACTTGTGAGTTTTTTTGCAAGTTGTATGTAGTTTTTCATTTTGGTTTAATTTTAGCTCTATTTTAGTCTTAATCATCACATTGGAATGTTTTGGCTTTAAAGTTTTTTTCTTTTCAGTTCGTTAAATTTTTTGTTTATTTTTTTATAATTGGACTGGTGTGTATGTTTAAATATATTTTTTTATTTTTCAGTACTCAATTATATTTTGTAGTATTTGTGAGAGCTCAAAGAGAATGAAATTCCGCAACATTTTTTTGTATAATTTTAACTGTCAGCCTATTTTGGTTGTTAGTTTGAACATTTAAAAAAAATTAAACTTTTTAATTAAAAAAATTTTTTTTGTTATATAAATTGCAAAAATACCGAAATAAATTTTAGAGGTATACTCAAAATCAGTCAAAAATTTTCGCTTGAAATATGCTAAATAACCAAAAAAAATATTATAAATTCTGCTAAATATACCAAACAAAAATATCCAATGGAATATTCATTATGCTAAAGATCTACCTTGTAAAAGATATTGCAATTTGTACTCTATTTTTGTTAAGTTTTCTTATTAGACAAACATTTTTGGCAGTTTTTTAACGTAATCATTTAGAAAAGTAGTGCAATCATTGTTGAAAAAAGAATAAAAACTGAATATTGTTTAAACAAAAATATATATGCTTATCGTAAAATATAGTTTTGTCAAAAGAAAAATGGTAAAAAGCATTTAAAAATTTATGAACTTAGTCTGCCAAATCTAGCAGAAAATATTCTAACATGGCAACACTTCTCAAAACAATATATTTATCTGTAATTTAACAGAAATTGCTTTAAATTTTAAGTTAAAATACAATCAATATAAAATCTTTAAATTAAGTTAAAACTTAATTTTTAAAATAAATGTATTCACTTAGAATATAAGTTCAAATTTTAAAATTTTTTTACAATTCGAAATTAAAAGCAAAAATTATTTGACGCCCATCCTGGGGCCTAAGTGATTTTACACAACTTGTTACACTCAAATTATTAGGAATTTTGCAACTGTTTGCACTTCAATGTGCTCACATTGTAATTTTAAGCACAACAAATACAAAAAACTATTTTTAAATTTTCAAAATACACATTTTCAGTTTTGAAAAAGTGATAAAACAACAAGGTTAGATTTTCAAATAATTAGGTCATTAAAACTAATTTAGTTAATTTTCAACTTTTCAATATTTTAGAATAATGTTAAAAAAAATACAAGTACATATTATTTTATTTATAACTGTTTCATAATTTTATAAATTGGTCCTTAAAAACATGTTACATTTTATCAGATTTTTCTTCAACTGATAACTATCACATAATTACTTCCTTCCCCTTTATAAAATTAAAATAACCATATCATAAACATAACTAAAAAAGCATTTAACCCATTCACACCCACTTTCACTTATACATATCGGGCAAAATTCGAGGGTAAAAGAGGTAAAATTTCAGTTTTAATAGTACAGAAGTTGTTAGTTTAAATTAATTTAGTGCATGACATAATAGGTCCGTTCCTTTACGTTAGCGCAGGAACCCGAGGAATCCCAATTGGGTGAATGCGCGCGCTCAAGAAAATGTTTTTGGGTTTATCTTTTTAATAAAGTTACGAAGACTTTTTTAACTTTGGTAAATTGTAAAACGAACAGATGATGCAATGATAAACAAAAAAACAATTGTGAAAATAAATTGAAAATGTGATTTTAACAAAGAACTACATAAAAGAAATGTCTTATTTATAATAATTAATTAAACGAAAGCAATAAGAACTTTTAAATGCAAACAAATATGTATGTGTATTTTTAAAATTTTTCAAACTTAAATTAAATTAAAGTAATTTTGTCATTTTGTGGGATGATTTTTTTCTAATTCTCATTTTACAGAACTTTACCCAAAAAGTAAAGTAACGCACTTAATATTTAAGGCCTACAAAGAGTGATTTATTTAGTTTCAGCCTTGGTGTGCTAAAACTATACTAAAAATGAAATAAAATTTTGGTACCCCGAGTAAAAAAAATAATATGATGTCATATGTAATGATATCTTATTTAATATAATTGGAGATACATTATGATCCGAAAAATGGTGGATAAAATTACATCGGATAAGATCTAAATATATTGAATCATTGGAATCTTATCCGCATTTTGACCCACTATAATCATATCTAATTAGATGTAGAAAGACATAATTAAATAACGCTTTATCTTTCAGGTTCACATATAATTATATTTTCAATATAAAAGTCCAATAATAAAACAAAATTTATTTATATCGTCGGCTTGCCTGTAAGTAGAGCGAAAAAACTGTTAAAAAATATCCTTTTAAAATATTTTATTGACATCATATGCCTTAATGATGATTTTAGTAAATGAGGTCGTGAAAATGAAATATCTTAAAAGCAATTTTTTTAAAGTTGTTTCACTATCCTCAAAATTTGTTAAAAAAACACATAGCACTACTTGTAGGCAAGCCGACGATATGTATTGATTTTGTTTCATTAAGACTTAATTTTTAATATAACATACAAAAATTAATATTAGTTTTGATCAAAAATAAAAATTGAGTATTGTAATTATTTTTAGCTACGTTTTTGAGCTAATGATTTACAAAAGATATTTTAAAATATTCCAATAAAAAACTATTGAAAAAGTACTGAAAAATAATACCCTTAAGTTAAGAATTCAAAAGTTAAATAAAAATTAAAGTCTTTCATTTCATTTATTCAGTCTATGGGTATAAAATTTCTTACAGAGTATGATGTTACAATTTTAGAATAATCTAAATATTAATTTATAAATTATTTTATTAATTTACAAATTTAAATCCATCAAAATAGAATATAAATATTGCTTAAAGGCAGATTTTGATGCACAAAACTCTATTTGCGGTTTCAAATGAATTTGTAGGTGTTGATTAATATCATTCAGTTGAATAAATTTGCGGGTCAAAATGCTATTAAGACCATAATTGGTACATTAAAAATATTCCTAACAATTCTAGGTGGAACATGAAATCTAATAAGAGAAAGCAACTCTGAGCAGTCAATACCACCACTAATAATACCAAAAACAAATAAAGCAGATTGCAATAACCTACGAAACTCAAGGATAAGCTTTTAGATCAATAGGAGGGTATAGGACAGGGATGATAAAGTTAGTACTATAGTAATTTTTGTTGTACTATTGGAGCTTTAAAAGTACTATGGTACTCCTCTGACTCATTTAATACTATTTACACATTTTTCGATTTTTAAATTTTTTGTGCTTTTTTAATTTTCAGAGACTTTATTGGGTTTATAGCGAACACATCAAATATCAGAGTTTTAAATAAAAAATACTTATGTTGAAAATATTTAAAACATTAGATGTTACTATTGAAAACTCAAGTTAAACACATAACAAATGTTCTTTCGAATTTTTTTTTATTAAAATAAAAAAAAATATTAAAAATTAGGAGAATTAAGAAATCTAGAAATTTTTGTATTTTTTGAAACGAGCAAAATGTTTTTCCCCATCAGAGCTCCTAAAGAATTCACTCATTCGATTTTCATTTCTGAATAATTAAATACCTAAAACCTATTAGCAGATTTTTTTACATATTTTTTAAATTTAACTTTTACTTTATTGAAAATAACAAATTATACTATAAAATCTGCAGAAAATATTAATTTTAGTAGAGTAAAAATAGCAAAAATAAACTGTTATATCTCAAAATTTTTGTTACTTTTAAGTTCAATTTAGTTGAATGAAAATAGCAGTCTATCCCGCTAAAATCAACGGAAATGGTTGCTAAAAATAGTAAACTGCTGATTTTAGAAGACTAGATTTTTATTTGTATTAAAAAAAAATAGAAAAAAGCTTTATAGCTTTTAAATTCTTCCTGATTTTTAGTCTACTAATTATTATTTATTACTAATTTTAGCAGGTTAAGTTGTTATTTTCTGTTAACTAAAATTTATTCAAACGTAACTAAATTTTTTTATATGTATTTAACAGTTTGGTTTTTTGCTGTTCTTATCTTCCTAAAATTTTACAAAAGTAATCTGATAGAATTTTTTTATGCAACGTAATTTTGAACTAATTTTCAATAGTTTTAACTAAAATGTTTACGTTTTTCTATTGCTGTATGAGTTAGATATAACAGAACTCTTTATTTTTTATGAATTTTTATTTGTTAATTTATAATGATAAAAAAAATTAGAAGAAAAAAATATTGGTACTATAGAGGTCGAAAAAGTACTATTTTTTATGCTGGTACTATTTTAAAAATCCCATTTATCATCCCTGGTATAGGAACGACAAACGTAAAAGATGAGATTGCAAATAAAACAAATTTCCTCTCAATACGCGAGATATGAGTTCCACCAACGAGGATAAAGGCTAAAGAGTTCCCATAAGAAAAAAGTGCACTCTTTGGTTCCCTTAAAGTTTATATGGATTGTGATTCTGTTAATTCCCGTGAAGAATAAGAGAAACAAAAGGAAAACCGAAAAAGTTAACAGTGCACTGTTTTTATTGTTTCTTATGATTATTGATTAAAACGGTAACAAAAACAACTTTAAGAACGAAATAAATAATAAATAATCAATTTTAATTATTTTTTTATTGTTTTTAATGTTGTTTTTTGCTTGTAAAATCGTTTTTTTTATTAAATTTATTGTTTTCGCGACGTCCTTCATTTTCTCTCGTTCGCTGATAAATTTCTTCAAATTCTTTGTGTTTTTCTTCTCATTCGTGTGTGAAATTTTTTGGCAAACTACGAACTCTTAAAACTCTTTAATGGATACCCCCTGGTTCCACAATGTGGAGCCCATATAATAGATGCATACTTTAATATGATCTAACAAAGGCAGTGTAAATTAACTTCAATGTCATAGGATCCGAAAACTCAGCACAATTTCTATTTAATAAAGCTAACATAGAATAGCTTTCGGAACAATATAGTCCACAGATTCCAGAAATATATATATTAAAGGTAGTATAATATAAATAGGATTTAAAGACCTAGAAAACGAGATGTGGAAACATTTGCTAAGATTTAAGTGGAGCTTGTTTAAAAGAAGTTTGGAACAAGTTGTACATAATTGTAACCAAGAATTTTATATTTTGAAATCATACATAAATATATCTCACAAAAACCTAGAATTTTTTTTGATATTTTATATTATTTGGTTTTATGTGCAGTGTAACCTAAATAAAATTTTAGACTTCTTTCTCGCTGTGGGCATAAATGGGTTAATAGAAAACTCTTCTATATTTTTATTAAATAAACTTCGAGGTTCTTAAAAATATTCTATGTAAAAAGCAATAATTTAAACAACCTTTAACTATCAATCAAATCTCACATTACATTAAAGTAGGCAAAAGAAAAAATGTATACAAATTTTTATCTATTTTCAATATATTTATGTATATATTCATTCAATGCTAAATATTAAAAATTTAATAAATATGTTTTTTAACAATAAAAAATAATTATGTTAATATGTACATCAGGGATGAAAAATTAGATTTTTGAAATGGTACTGAAATTTAACCAAAATGGTACTTTTTCGAAACAGGCGGTACTTTATTTAAATAAAGCTTCAGCGCCAAAACAAAATCAATAAAAGATTTTGTTATCAATAAACTCTTACAAGGGAAGTACTTCAACCTAAACACTCCGATTTTAATAAAATTTCGATATGTGATAGAGAAAAAAATCTAAGATCGACCTGTCTCAGCTTATCGGCCACCTCGGAATTTTAAGGGTCCAGAAAGGGGTTCAAAAATGGGTCCTTTTTAGGTTTTTTTGCTTTTTAAGATATTTCGACCAAAGGAACTATGTGCAAGTGTGGTATTGCTGGAAAGGAATTTTTGAGGGCTTTTCACTGGTACCTTTTTTTGGTACTTTTTTTGTCTTTCGAATTTGCTATTTTAAAATTTTCCAAAATTTTGGCTACTTTATATGGAGAAGTATACTGCTATCGCTGCTGAATTCATATATATTACTCCCTGTTAAATTTAAGCGGACACGTGTTTTTGCGTTTTTCGATATTCGTACTACATAAGGTTTGGGAAAATTTTTCCCGAAATACCTTTTTTGGTATATTTTTAAAGAATTTAGGCCGATTTCTGTGCTAAACGTAGGAAATATGTACATCAAACTACATATTTTGATGGATAAATTAATCCTGTGATATACGCTTTTTTAATTTCGTTAATTTAAAATGTTCTCCCATACAAAAAGTTTCAAAAAAATGCGTTTTTTACATACTCCGTATTTTTTATATAAAATGTTTTACTTATTTCTACATTAGATCATGTATTTTTTTATAAGCTTTCCAGTGATATATAACATGTATAAGTATGTATGTATAAGCGTCGTTAAACAAAATAAGGGAATAAAGGCATTTAAGTTATGCTCTCTTACAAAAAAACCACATGCATACATATATGAATGCATAGCGCATGCTACGGGGACAGTTTTTCGATCAAGGGTTTAGTATGGAGACATTTGGTTAGTTTGGGGACTGTCCTCAAACCTGGGTCTAGCGCATAGTATCAAGACATTTGTGACTCATATACAGCATAGTTTGGGCACATTTTTGGCCATGTGCGCACCACATACATATATATTTGAGGACAGTCCCCAAACTAACCAAATGTCTCCATACTAAACACTTGATCGAAAAACTGTCCCCGTAGCATGCGGTGTGCATACATATACATATATAAATACATATATATAACCGTTGTTAAACAAAATAAGGGATTTAAGTTATGCTCTCTTACAAAAAAAGTACCAAATAGTACTTTTTATCGACGTACACATGTTTGTTTGCAATGATATGATCATTTCCTTTGCAGAGCATATAATAATATGAATAACAAATTTTCTGTTAGTAGATTAATATTTAATTAAAATAAATTTTCATATACAGGGTCCGCCATCTAACGTTTTTTTTTTCAACTAGTGCTTATTTCGTGAATGGTAACACTTAGCTCATGTCTGATTTGACAGATAATCCGCTGAACGGATATAGTTTTGTATACGCTTGAACAACGCTGGGAAATATTGCGACATTACTTTGAAAATCATGGTAATGTTGCAGAATGTGTGCGAAGTCAATGGCGATCGTTATCGGGCCATGTTGAACGAATTTTTGCTCACAAAAATTGAAGAGGAGGATATTAACAACATTTGGTTTCAACAGGACGGCGCTACGTGCCACACAGCTGAAGCTACACTCGATGTTTTGCGCCGCAGAGCTGATGTCGTTTGGCCACCTCGGAGCTGCGATTTGACACCGTTGGACTATTATTTGTGTGGTGCCGTCAAAGATAAGTGTTACGCCGACAAGCCAGAGACAATTGACGCTTTAAAGGACAATATTCGTGAAGCCATTGGTGAAATACAGCTGCACACAATCGATAATGTGCTTAAAAATTGGGCCGATCGTGTAGGCTACAGCATGGCCAGCCGAGGCAGCCATATGAATGAAATTATTTTCCATTATTAACCGGAAGGATTGTACTTTCAAATAAAAAAAGAAATTTGAGAAAATATTCAGTAGTTTTTTTTTTATAGCATTTTCAAAAAAAAAGTTATTTGACGGACCCTGTATTTAGTTAGAATATTGTTCTGCCTCAAGTCCAACTTCTAATTTGATATTGTCATATTAGATTTTATTTGTTGTTTGAAAAAGGCTGACAAAAAAACAAATTCATATTTTTTAATGGCAAAATTAAAATAATTGTTAAAATAATTTTTAATATTTCAGAATAAAAGTAAACTACAATACAAAAACATATGTAATGAATAAAATGTATCAATATTAATGAAGAAGAAATACAATAACTACCCTACGGGAAATTTTAACAAACTGCCACCGAACTGGCCCCTTTATATGAAATATACTGTTCACTTTTATATGGTGTTGTCATAGGAGGGGGAAATTTACCCCTTTTGACTTGCCACAAGACAAATCCTAGGACAGGTTACTGAACTCTCATAAAAAACAAAGTTCAGGGACCTGTCCTGGGATTTGTCTTGTGACATGTCACAATGGGTCAATTTCCCCCTCGTATGACAACGCCATGTAAAAGTGACCAGTCTATTTCATATAAAGGGGCCAGTTCGGTGACAGTTTGTTAAAATTTCCCGTAGGGTAATGAGTACACCCAGGAAAAAGATTGGTTGGAATTCGATCAAAACCATTAAAATGAATTTGCCAGGACGTTATTTTATTTCCAGTTGCCTATAAGTGAATACTACACCAAAAATATTTTACTAGGTATTAAAAATAGGGAAAATGAATTAAAAAACAATCCTTTTAACCAATTATTGGTATCTCCAATCAATTTTAAAATTAGTATCAGTTTAGTAATTCTATGCAGTAGAAGCAGCCATTTATTTAGTGTATATACATGAAAATTTGTGTTCCCTACAAACCTTTATTAAAAAAATTTCAATATTCGAAAGTGGTAACTACAAATACGGGTATCCTAATCAAATATGACCATAAAGTCGAGTTTCTGTAGAACCAACCGAATTGTGGATTGTATTGATAACACACACAACTATTGATTGGTATTGGTAAACGAATTTTTTACTATATTTGTTTTCCAAGCAAAACATATAAATTCAAAACTAGACTTCAGAATTAATAAGTGTTTGTGGTGTAGTCGGTAGAGAGTTGGCCTAGTACGCCGGATTACCGAGTTCAAATCCCGGTCAAGACAAAAATTTATATGTTTTTTTTTAAATTAAAATAAAATATTCATATGTATAAACAGTAAATATGGCTAAGAAACTTAAAAGTAGTTGTGGTGCAGTGGGTAAGAGTGTGAACTATTAACCAGAATTTCCGGGTTCAATACCAGAAAACTCAAAAAGTGTTTTTTAATTTCAATAAAATTTTGTGGAACATAATAATATATATGTGGAACATAATATTGAATAAGACAACCGAATATTGGCTTTCACGACGAAAAATATAATTTAGTATAAAGACAGTTGTCGTAACCGCACGAATTCGATTGGCAACAAATTCGGTGGCCACAACTGAGACTGTTTTCTGGGTGTAATGATAGCAAGAATGACAAATATAAATAATTATAAAAACGTTTTTTTAATTTATTTTCAACGAAAGCATGTTAAGAAAAAAGCTAATAAAATTGTTTAAAAATTTTTTTTGTATTGTAATATACCTTTATTCTGAAATATATAACAGTATTTTAATTAAATATTAATATACTATTCAACAGAAAATTTGTTGTGTATATAGCAGGGATGATAAATGGGATTTTTAAAATAGTACCAACCAGTTTAAAAAATAGTACTTTTTCGACCTCTATAGTACCAAGAATTTTTTTCATTTAATTTTTTTATCACTATAATTTAACAAATAAAAACTCATAAAAAATAAAGAGTTCTGTTCTGTAATATCTAACTCATACAGCAAAGAAAAAAATTTTTGTTAAAACTACTAAAAATTAGTTAAAAAAATACCTTGCATAAAAAATGCATTAAGGTGTTTTAAGAGTGCGTAGTTTCCTAAAAAACTTCACACACGAATGAGAAGAAAAACACAAGGAATATAAAAAAATTTTAGTTGACAGAAAATAACAACTTAACCAGCTAAAATCAGCAATAAATAATATTTAGTAGACTAAAAAATCACAAAAAAATTTTAATTTTGAAAGCTTTTTTTCGATTTTTTTTAATAAGAATAAAAATCTAGTCTTCTGAAATCACCAGTTTACCATTTTTAGCAACCATTTCCGTTGGTTTTAGCAGGATAGACTGCTATTTTCATTCAACTGAATTTAATTTAAAAATTTTGTAGATATAACAATTTATTTTTGCTATTTTTAATCTACTAATATTATTTATTATTTATTTATTTATTTATTTTCAATGAACTAAAAGTTAACTTAAATACAACTAAAATTTTGTAAATTTAACGGTTTATTTATAGAATAATTTCGAATGAACAAATGGATTGACAATTGAATCAAATGAATTAGGTGGATTAAAAATTCATTCGATTCTTCGAAAGAGGGTTGAGGTATTTAATCATTCAAAAATAGAAATCGAATGAGTGAATTTTTAAGAGCTCTGATTGGAAAAAACATTTTGCGCGTTTCAACAGACACAAAAATTTCTAGATTTCTTAATTCTCCTAATTTTTAATATTTATGTTTTTTTATATACGTATTTTATTAAAAATGCGAAAGAACATTTTTTATATGTTTGAGTTTTCAATAGTAACATCTATTTTTTTTAAATATTTTCAACATAAGTATTTTTTATTTAAAATTCCGATATTTGATGTGTTCGCTATAAACACAATAATATGTATAAAAATTAAAAAAGCAGAAAAAATTTAAAAATCGGAAAATGTGTAAATAGTACTAAATGAGTCAGAGGAGTACCATAGTACTTTTGAGGTTCGAATAGTACCACAAAAAGTACTATAGTACCAACTTTATCATCCCTGGTATATAGAGCCTATGCTCTGCAAAATAACCATTGGTACTTTTTTGCAAGAGAGCATAACTTAAATGACTTTATTCCTTTATTTTGTTTAACGAGGGTTATATATATGTATATATCATGTTATATATCACTGGAAAGCATATAAAAAATACATGATCTAATGTAGAAATAAGTATAATATTTTATATAAAAAAGACGGAAAATGTAAAAAATTCATTTTTTTGAAACTTTTTGTATGGGAGCACATTTTAAATTAACGAAATTAAAAAAGAGTATCCGTTAAACATATTTCCTACGTTTAGCACAGAAAGCGGCCTAAATTCTTTAAAAATGTACCAAAAGAGTTGTTTTGGGAAAAAATTGTCCAAACCCTATGTAGTGCGAATATCGAAAAACGCAAAAACACGTGTCCGCTTAAATTTAACAAGGAATAATATATACATATGAATTCAGCAGCGATAGCAGTATATTTCTCCATATAAAGTACCCAAAATTTTGGAAAATTTTAAAACAGCAAATTCGAAAGAGCAAAAAATATCAAAAAAAAACGTACCCGTGAAAAGCCCTCAAAAATCCCTTTCCAGCAATACCACACTAGCACATGGTTCCTTTGGTCGAAATATTTTAAAAAGCAAAAAAACCTAAAAAGGACCATTTTTGGAACCCTTTTGGGACCCTTAAAATTCCGAGGTGGCCGATAAGCTGAGACAGGTCGATCTTGGATTTTTTTTGTCTGTCACATATCCAAATTTCATCAAAATCGGAGTGTTTAGGTTGAAGTATTTCCCTTGTTAGTTTTTTATGACTTTAAAATACTCTAGGACTCTTCGAATCGTTTGGATTTTTAAAGATTTTTTTTCAATTTTCTAAAATTTTAAATTTGTTTTTATCATTAAAATACTACTAAATCGGTCTCGGGGGTACTGCGGTACTTTTGCAAGTGAAAAAATACTGAGAAAAGTACTATTGAATTTTTCATCCCTGATGTACAGTATAATACTAATAAAACAACTTGTTTGTGCCAAGTTTCTTTTTCTTTTAACCAGAGAAACAGAGGTGGCAGAAATTAAAAAATGCCACAAAGCAAGTTTTCGAAATATGAAATACAATTTATAAAAAATATTATTATTAGTTTTTTAACCAAAGGAATGTTTTTTTTATTAAAAAATTCAACAATATATTTTAATATTATGACAGCGTCGCGATGATGATGTTTGGTAATGTTTGGCTTTTCGACTAAAGTACGCTACATAAAATCTGTCCACGTTAAATTTGATACTTACTTTTTCCTCCATAATATAAAAAATAACAGTCGGATTTAAAAAAAAACTTAATTTTATTAATTCTTGATATTTTTAAAAATAACTAAACAAAAAAATAATGCATTATTACGGATTTTGATAAAATGCTCTTACTTTCTTCTTAACACCATTCATTAAATTTTGTACAGTATTTTCATTAACTACCCTGTAAGCTCTTCGCCACTTATTCTGAAAATCTCTTTCATTTTGTGATACTTTTTTTGTATTTTTCAAAGATCTTTTCATTAACGCCCAATATTTTTCTATTGGGCGAAGTTCCGGGCAATTAGGGGATTAGCCTCTTTGGGAACATATTTGATGCTATTAGTATCGTACCACTGTAATAGGCTTCTTGCATAGTGACTGGTAGCTAGGTCTGGCCAAAATAAGACCGAGCCTTCATGTTGTCGTATAAATGTCTTTAAGGGTCCCTCTAAGCATTTTTCTATATAAACTTTTGAATTTATTGACCCTTTAACAATGACCTCCTTGCTTCTTCGACCACACGTACAAATGGCCTGCCAAACCATGTATTGCTTGGTTACTTACTTTTTTTTTGCTTAAATTTATCGCCGACTCCTCCCCTTTTAAAGGCGGTATAAAATTCTTTTCCTGGTAACTGTTTAAAGTCTGCTTTGCAATATGTTTCATCATCCATTACAACACAATCAAATGTTGTCAAATATTGGGTATAAAGTTGTCTGGCCCTGCGTTTGGCAACTTTATTCTTCTCTCCGGACCTATCTGGCATTTTTTGCACTTTATACGTATGAAGATTATAATATTTTTTCACTTTTTGGACGAAAGATTTTGATGCTCCAGTTTTTTTTGCCATGTCTCTTACCGAAGTGTTAGGTTTTCGTTTAAAATTTTGTGCTATGGTTTTAGCCAATTCCTTATTACGCGGACCCTTTTTTCCTCCACTTCCCGACTTTCTTTGGGTTGTTAACCCATTTTTGTACCGACTCATTACCTTTTTGAGGGTAATAATTGACGTACCTACATCCCGAGCTACCTTCTTATAACCGGCACTAGGATTTCCCAAAATTTTGTACAAAATTTCTTTTCCGACTTTTTCTTGTTCGGACGACATTTTTTTAAATATGTTATTGTTTTTTTAGATTTTAAACACGTGTTAATGCTATGAGTTGGAGAAAATTTTGACACATGTTTCACATCTGTTGATTGTAGGGTAGCCAAGTAGTTTGAGAAAATAAAGGTATCAAATTTAACGTGGACAGTCTTTATTATTTAATTAATCTTAAATACATACTAGGGATGCCAATCGGGATTGATATTTGAAAATCCCGGGATTCGGGATTTTGTATGAAATACCGGGATTTTTAGTACTACGGGATTTTTCAGGATCCCGGGATTTTACGTGATTTGGAGATTTAAATTTTCCTTTATTTGTAAAAATTTTTATGTTATATAACTAATTTTTTTATAGAATAAAGCGTTTTATAATTATTTAATAGTAGTTAATTAATAATGTGGTACATTTTATAAATATTGAAACATCTCAGTCAGAAATTGACAGTGGTACAAAAAATCAAGTACCTACATACCACTTGGTAACCGCGATGTTAAAAATAAATGACTGGCAGAAGAATCATTTGGGACGCTTTGCCAGCGTTTGCAAAATCGTTTTGCCAGTATTTGTTTTACAAAACATCACGACAAGGCCAAAAAAAGATACATATGAACTTTTTTAAATTTTATTTTGGAAAATATAATTCCAAACCACCTATTTATTGGATTCGGCAGCGTTTTGCCAAAGTTAAAAATTTTGTTTCTCCAGTACTTTTCCAGCGCTTTTTAAACTGCCGGTCCTTTTGTCTATTGACGTTATCATATTGCTTGCCATCGCTTTCCCGTTTGTATTTTTCTGGCTGGGATAATATAGGAAGGCCTGTCATTAAGTACACTTGCGCCCAGTATTTTGTAAGCAGATTTTAAAACATATTCGTTGCGATAACCTTGCCCACTAAATCGTGTAATTACAGCAACAAAGTTATTTGGTTATCGTTATCAAATGTTTTCATGGAAGAATTCAAACTTACAGTCCCAGCCAAAACTTACAGTCCCAGTTTCAGAAATCGAATTTCGCTTGGAAGAATAAATCGGTAATATAACAAACAAACTTGATTTTTCGCATGTAGTATTATTCAAAACCTTAATATTGTTTACCAAAATTTCAAATTTTTCTGCAAAGTCTTTGCACAGTTTACTCGAATAATCTACTTAATTTATAATTTTACCAATATCTTGGCATCAATTTCTTGTCAATATGAGAAAATTCAAGAAAAAACGTAGGTAATCTAAAATTGCTCACTTTGTTTATTTGCGGTTATATTAATATTAAAAAATAAGAAAATCCCGGGATTTTTGACAAATAATCCCGGGATTTTTGACAAATAATCCCGGGATTCGGGATTTTGCCAATCCCAAAAATCCCGGGATTTCGGGATTTCCCGTTTGGCATCCCTAATACATACATCATAAATTAAATACTTTTATAGGTGAACTTGTATATTGGTATGTATATTTGTTTAGCGTGTTTTTCTATAAAACAGTCGTCTTTTTTATAATAAATTTCAATTCAAATATTTGCAATAGACTGGTCCAAAAAAAAAGTTGGAATTCTCACGCTCCACAACCCTAAAAATATGCCACTATGAAAATAAATATGGTCTGATAGAAAAAAATCACCAAAAAGTTTTCTTTAGAGGTTGCACATCGCAATTGAAGTTTCGAGGTTGTACTTGTTCTATTATTTTTAATTAATTAAATATAATGGAAAAAATGAGAAAAACTAAATATAATTATTATGATCGCGACATATCAAATCTAATATATTTTCAGGTGTACATTACGAATATTAAATCAAAATTGAAATCGGAGTCGCGGAATGCGCGAAATTTGAAAATTTCATACAAAAAATATTCAATTTTGATCAGAATGTTTTCTTGTATTAACACTACGAAATTTTCTTTCCATTAACATATGTATATTAGACCGACTTACCTTATATGGATAGAAAAAAAAGCAAAAAAAGTGCCCCCCTCAAAATAAACCTTGGTTTGTTTTATGATGATTCCCAAAATATTTTGGGTCTAGGAACGAGATCTCACGAGCTGGACCGTTTTTAAAAAAGGTATTTTTTAGTTTTTGGCAGAATTTTGGTATTTAGCTGAGAACAATATACACAATATTGGTATCATAAGAAAGGTTTATTTGAGGCGCGTCCAGCGGTATACAGTCACTTAAAGAACTCTCCCAGTGTTTGAGTAATGCTAACAAATATGAGTACAAAAACAAAGGTAATGTCTCAATCATTCTCATATTTGCATTGTTTGTTCATTGCACTTTTATTTACAACAACAATTCAATAACTTTGTTGTAATATGTACCGTTCTCAAAAATTAGCAACACGTGGGTAATTAGTCATTGGGACAGTTTTTTTGTGTTTAATTACTTTTGGAAGCTTGACGTGTTTTTTCATAAAAAAATATTATAAAAGTTTTCGCAGCTACATTTTTCTTTGTTGAATAACATTTTTAAAAAGGTAAGACTAAATTAAATTTTTCGTTTTAATTTTTATTTAGTTTTTAACGTTTTTTTTAAGTTTAATATGGTTCGTCCATTGGCGTCGTCAAAAGTTAACCAAATTCACCAATTTTTACTCCAAGGTAAAAGTTGCGGTGAGATTTCATTACTTCTCAACATTTCGAAAACCAGCGTGGGGAGAGTGCGAAAGTTCTTGCCAACTTTACCACTTCCATCCCGAGGAGGCAGAAAAAAAATATTATCTGAGACCACAGAACGGCTAGTTTTAAGAGATCTTCGGCAGGAAAAAGTTAAAAACGCAGTTCAAATTCAGAAACAACTTGCAGAAAGTGAAAATATTCATGTTTCTGTTGAAACGGTAAGAAATACACTGCGGTCTGCTGGCTTGAAAGGACGTGCCAAAGTGAAAAAGCCATTGCTCACCAAAAGGCACCAAAAAATCCGCTTGGACTTTGCAAAAGAATATGCCTCGTGGACGGCGGAGGACTGGGCAAAGATGATATGGTCAGATGAGACCAAAATTAATCGCCTTGGATCTGATGGCAGGGTGTGGTGTTGGCGAAAGTCAGGAAGAACTTTGCAAACCAAAGATGTCAAACCAACCTTAAAGTTTGGCGGTGGATCCGTGATGGTATGGGGTTGCATGATGGCTAAAGTAGTTGAAACAGTCCACAGAATAGTTGGTACGATGACTGCGCAATCATACGTCTACATTTTAATTACTAACCTCCCCGCCACTGCACAAAAATTCGAATTGCAGACGGCGGATATCGTGTTTCAACATGATAATGACCCCAAACACACCGCCAAACTTACGCAAAAATGGCTTAATGAGAACGGCTACAAAGTTCTTGATTGGCCGCCCCACCCGTCACCCGATCTTAACCCCATCGAGCACCTCTGGGGAGTTCTCAAAAGAGGTGTTGTTGGTACGCCTGGAAATTTGGATGAATTGTGGACTAATGTGCGAGCAGGATATTACTGCCAAAGAGGCTATACAAAATATTAATCCCTAAAAAAATTATAAAATTTATTAATTAAAGTAAACTCAATAAACTGTTCCAATAACTCATTAACACATATTTTAATCATTCTTGTAAACGTTACTTATTACCACAAAGTTATTGAATTGTAGTTGTAAACAAAAGTGCAATAAACAAACGGTGCAAATATTTGAGTAATTAAAACACTAGCTTTGTTGTTGTACTCATATTTGTTAGCATTAGACAAACACTGGGACAGTTCTTTGAGTGACTGTATATAACATGTTCAATCATTCCTAGAAATGTCCTGTTTGCAAGGATATTATACAAAAAAACAAGTTTTTGACTCTTTTGTATGAAGAATTTTGTGATTTAAATGTCAATCTTACATATCTTAATCTCTAGTCGATTTAAGTAAACACGTGTTTCAGGTTTTTTTGAAATTCGCGATTGTTCGCGTTTTATCAGAAATTCAATATGGTGGAGAAAATATGTTTAAAATAGGGCAATATGGATATAAAAACTTTCCTTTTGATAAGTAAATAATCGCTAAGTGGATATAGTTTAGAATTTTGCTAATTTACTACATTTTTCACGGTGCTCTGGACCAAATTTTGATAATTTGGAGTTACCCCAATTCAATAAAAAAAATTATTTGAAATTTTTTGTAGGTTTATTATTAAATAAAATATTTTATTAAAATCCGCGTGTCTGTAATTTTTTTAAGAAAAATCTAAATATTTGCAGACCCTGAATAAAATTTTATAATAATTTTTTTTCGCGAAAAAAGATATTCCGCAAAAAAAAGCGCGTGTTGGGTTTTTTTCTGTTAAGTTGCATTTTTATCCTTACATCTATTAGAAACTGAATTAAAATTATTATTAAAATTTTATAAAAAAAATTTTCGTGAAAAAAAGATATTCCGCCAAAAATTCAAATGCAGATTGCAGTAACTCCAAAATTTTAACAAAATTTGGTCCACAGCATCACGCAAAATATATGAAATTTGCAAAATTCCGAACTAAATCCACTTTGCAATGATTTAGTTCATACATGGGAATTTTTCATTACCATTGAAATGTCATTACCATTAGTTCATACTAATGACAATGAAAAAAATTTCATTACCATTTAATGGTAATGAAATAATTTTCATTAGAAAAATCATTACTAATGGTAATGAAATTACACTAATGTATAAAAAAACTAATTACAATTGATTAAAAACCATTTGTTTACAAAAAAATTCAGACAAATGAAAACGAACAACGGGTTTGGCCGGGAAAGTTATAAAACATAATTTTTTAAAGAGGATCCATTCCATTCCGTTAAACTTTACCTGGATACAAATAACAATGGAATGGAAAGTAATATTTAATTTCAAATGGGCATGAGCCTGAATGAGTATATTCTATCTTCGATTTCAGCGAGTTTTACTCCATTTTTACGTTTTTCTGTCAATGGCAATTATTTTTTTTAATTTATTCATTATCAATGGTAATGAAATTTAAAATCATTGTCATTTATCAATGAAATTAAATTTTCGAATCATTACCATTAATATAAAAAATGGTAATGAAAATAATTTCATTACAATTGATATCAATGCAATGGTAATGAATTCATCAATTAATTAGTCCACCTAATTAATTAGTCCTATGTATGATTTAGTTATCAAAAGAAAAGTTTTAGTATCCATATTGCCGTATTTAGAACACATTTTTTCCTCCACATTGAATTTCTGATAAAACGCGAAAATTCTCGAATTTGAAAAAAAATCTGAAACACGTGTTTGCTTAAATCGACTACAGATTATGATATGTAAGTTTGAAATTTCAATAACAAACATCTCCGTACAAAAGAGTTTATAGAATATCCTTGCAAATAGGACATATCTGGATACGCTTGAACATGTTATATGTACCGCTGGACGCGCCTCAAAAAAACCTTTCATATGATGCCCATATTGAGTATGTTGTCTACAGATAAAATGCAAATTTCTTATAAAAATTAAAAAAATAACTTTTTTAAAAATGGTCCAGCTCGTGAGATCTCGTTGCTAGACCCGAAATATTTTGGGAATCATCATAAAACAAACCAAGGTTTATTTTAGGGGGTGGGGGGGGGGGCACATTTTTTCGTGAGTCGGTCTAATGTATATCTACGGAATGTCCTATTATGTGAGATAGGATTTTTGGTAGCAATAAAATTATAGCAAGCTAAATATAGCGATATATTAAAGTATAACAAATTGGATTTTTCGGTGTTATCGAAAATACCTTAAAAAAACTTGCGTTTTTTTGGAATTTTCAAAAACCGCGAATAATTTGTAAATTTCAAATTTTTTTAAAATTTCGATTGCTGAGACATAATCTTTGTAAAAATAAAGATCAGATTTGAGAAATTTACGCATACAAGACGTAAACAAGTTGAAGTTTTGATAACATCTTTTCGAAAAATTTGGAAATTTTAACTAAAATATGTATTTTTTGTGTAATTTAAAAAAAACCGCAAATTATTTAAAAGTTACTTAATTTTTTTAAGTTTTGATTTTAATTTAATTGCTTTTCTTCACATTAAGTAAGACTAAATTTAAAAAAAAATTATTAAATAATAGCGTGCAGGTTAAGAAATAATAAAATTTAAAGTCAACCCTACTTTTTATATAAATTACTCTAGAGATAAATTACTAATTCTTAAAAGATAACTTTTTCTGCTACCTCTAAATAAAAGCGGATTTAGCTGAAACTTGTCGAGATCGCGAATTCGAACTTTCATGTTTTTTTGGACCACTCTAAATAGAAATTGACCAAATTCAAAATAAAATAAGTGAAATGAAATAAGCCGCCAAACTATAACTATAAAAAATTTTGAAATTCTTCATTCTTTTTTATTTTTATTTTAACAACATTTTACATTAACGTCAGCATTAGCCTCGTGCTGGTATGTGCTTAATTTATTGATGTTGTTGTTGCTGCTGTTTTGTAAATGTAAAAATTATGAAAAATATTTAGCGAAAAATTTTGATAACACTCTGAAACAATTATAGGGTCATTGCTTAGGGACTTAACAAAACTAAATGGAAATGAAAGTTCTTGTGTTTGGTAGTAAAACTCTCACTAGGTTTTCCTCTACATCATCAAATTAATTTTTATTTTTCGAAATACTTCCCCGAGTAAAAAAACTTGATGTCGCGCAATATCTAATCATATCCAATTTGATATTGTTTAAGATCTGCTGTAATATCTAGCTGATCCAATTAGATCTCAAAATTGGGTGTATCCAATCATATCGTATTAGATCCAATTGTATATATGAGGATAAACTAAGATCAAGTTATATCTCAAAATTGGGAGGTCCAATGATATCTTTGGGGATAAACCTAGATCTATTTTGATCCGAAAATTGGCGGATCCAGCTATATATTTGGGGATATTTTTAGATCTAATTTGATCCGAAAAATGGCGGATCCAATTAGATCCAGCTATATATTTGTGGATAAACTTATATCTAATGTGATCTCAATTTTGACAGATCGAATTAGATCCAGCAATATATTTGTGGATAAACTTAGATCTAATTTGATCCGAAAAAGTGGCAGATCGAATTAGATCTAGCAATATATTTGGGGATAAACTTAGATCTAATTTGATCCGAAAAATGGCACATCGAATTAGATCCAGCAATATATTTGTGGATAAACTTAGATATAAATTGATCTGAAAAATGGCAGATCAAATTAGATCCAGCAATATATTTGTGGATTAACTTAGATCTAAATTTATCCGAAAAATGGCAGATCCAATTAGATCCAGCAATATATTTGTGGATAAACCTGGATATAAATTGAATAGAAAATTGGAAGATCAAATTAGATCCAGCAATATATTTTGGGATTTAATAAGACCTAATTTGATCCGAAAAATGGCAGATCGAATTAGATCCAGCTATATATTTGTGGATGAACTTAGATCTAATTTGATACGAAAAATGACAGATCGAATTAGATCCAGTAATATATTTCGGGATTGCGCAAGATCTTAACTTTTTCAATAAGTTGCAGATCGAATTGAATCCAGTGATATATTTAGTAATTTGGTAAAATCTTAAATTTTCCCATAAATTGCAGATCGAATTAGATCCAGCAATTTATTTAGGTATTAAAATGGCAGATAGAATTAGAAACAGCAATATATTTGGGGATTGACATCTAAAACTATCCATAAAAATGACAGATAAAATTAGATGCCGCATTATATTTGGTACTACGTAAGATCTCCATTTATTTGGGATTAAATAAGATCCCAGACATATATTGCCAACTGTTCAAAAAATAATACACTGGCAGAGCACTGATTTTACAAAAATTACAATATTTTGTTAAAATAAGGTTTAAACTCAGAAAGTCTCGAGTTCGATATGCATTTTTTTTACAAAATGAATTTCTTTTTATAAAATTAAAATTTTTTTTCTAAAAATTTTTTTATAAAATTATATATTTATTTTTTTATTAAATTGAAATCTTTGAATAAAATAATTTTATTTACATCTTTTTAACGATCTACACCATTTCAATTGTATTAATTGTTTTTAAGATTTATTAATTGTATGTCAGAAATAATCAATTGAATTTCAGTTTTATCAATTGTATTTCAGAACTTATCAATTATTTTTCAGATTTATGAATTGTATTTCAGAACTAGTCAATTGAAGTTCAGTTTTATCAATTCTGTTTCAGAAATTATTAATTGTATTTCCGAAATTATCAAACTGTATTTCAGAAATTATCAATTGTATTTCAGAAATTATGAAATGTAATTTAGAAATTTTTCTCTATTAACTATGATAAACAATCAACAAGTTTTGAAATAGATTTGATTATTTCTGAAATACAATTAATAATTTCTGAAATACATTCCATAATTTCTGAAATACATTTAAAATTTGTGAAATGCAATTAATAGCTTCTGAAATACAGTTACCATTTATGACCATATATTGCTTAAATGGCACCTTATATGACAATATACTGTTTAAATGGCACCATATATGGTATGTTTCCTATTAAAAAAAATAATATGGAGCTTTATAGAGCAATTCCATATGAAAACTATCAAAATTGGCAAATTTTTGGACGACCCCTCTCCGATTTTAAAATAAATAGTCTCAATCGATTGCCCAGCAAAAAATAATGTACCTACATATCTTTTTTTTTTATAGTGACTGGTTTAGTGGTGGTGTACACCACTGTCATGTGACAAAATTGAAGAATTCTTCATAAGGGACCTCATTGAAAGTTGTTTTAAAAAAAAACTACTAAAGCGATCGCAATTTTGTCACATGACAGTGGTGTACACCACCACTAAACCAGTCACTATAAAAAAAAAAAAATATGTAGGTACATTATTTTTTGCTGGGCAATCGATTGAGACTATTTATTTTAGAATCGGAGAGGGGTCGTCCAAAAGGTGATCGCTTTCATATGCAATTGCTCTATAACCGTAACCGCGGTTAAGCAAAATTGCGATTAAATGCAAACTCTAATTTATACATATTGAAAGTTTCCTTCACTTCAACCAACCAAATAAAAAAGTTTTAGAATTTTTCTTAAATTACAACTGACACCGAAAGCCGGGTGATTTTTTAAATTTTATATTATGATTTTAGGGTTATAATTATAAAAATATTTGATTATTAAGGTTTAAATTTCTAATTAATAGTTTTGACGATTTTTAGCAATATTTTGACGATATTTCAAAACGCAATGACGATTTTGACGATTTTTTCAAAAATATTTGACGATTTTGTGCCCAATTAACCTGGCAACACTGACCCCAACTTTTTTTTTTAATACCATAGCTTAGAAAGAAGAAACCCGAAACAGTATTATTCTTAATAATAAAAAATAAAACATTGAATATTCTTACAAAACTGTAAGAAACCATAAGAAGTAAGAAAAAAGACGAAGTAACGAATATAAAATATATTGTAGATCGTAGAATGAAGTGGTAGCCAATAAAATATGTAGAGTACAATGTAAAATAATAATGTTAAATGCAGCGCAAAAAAATAATGAGAATAAATATTAGCAGCAACACACAGAAAAAGTTTAATAAAATTTCCGAAAATAATTTCATTAAAACAGTAAAATTTCACTTTAGAATTTTAACGAAAAATGGTTTAGCATTTCTTAAAAGATTATAAGGTCACTTGTTCCTTAATATAACTTTTCATTTGATTTATATAATTTTTCGTGAATATGATAAAATACAATATCAAAATTTATAAAAATTAGGTATGTGCGATTAATCGGGTAATTAAACTTCCTGATTAATCGAAATTCTGATTAGTCAATTAATCGACTTTTCGGCAATTTTGATTAATAAAAACATAACTAATCGATTAATCAGTTATTTCGATTATTCAAAATAATGATTAATTGATTAATCATGATTTTGAATAATTGAAAAATATATTGTTTTTTTTTCGGTGACGACGCGTTTTAATATAGAAACATGAAATTTAGGAATGGAATTGGTCAAATCTGACCAGTGAGCAAACAACCTCTTTCATTGCCTTTATTTGGAGCTATATAAGGCATCGCCAAAAAACAGAGATAAAATTTCTACATTTTTTTATTTTTAAACAGCTTTTCAATATTTATTAAAATTATTCAAGTTTTGATTAATCAAATTTGAAATTAATCGCTTAATCATAATTCTGATTAATGAAATTTTCAAATAATCAATTAATTGATTAATCAAAGTTCTGATTAATCATACTGTTTGATTAATCGATTAATCGCACATCCCTAATAAAAATATTCATTATTTCAAAAAAAATTTTATATGCTAAATTTAAATGAAACTTAATCGATTATATAAAACAAATACCATAAAGACAATTCTTTCAGTGTATTACAAGTATTATTAACTACTATACTACAACAGGGATTCTTTAACGGTGATAACCAAGTTTTCTCATGTAAAGAATATATTTTAATACTATTTTTACCCTTTCTTTTTTATTACCTGATATATTGTCAAGCAATACAATGCAGTCCCAGTGTAGAAACGGTAATGAGGTAATATTACTTTTTGAACTATGATTATATCGCTTGTGGTAACACTGCTTGCCAGGGCTGCCAGAATTGCCGATTTTTCGGCATTTTGCTGATTTTTTATTGAAAAATATGCAAAATGCCGATTGCCGATTTTTGGTCGAAAAATGCCGATTTTTTTTAAAATTAAAAAAAACCCGTATTTTTAATTTTTAGCAATTTATTATGCATATTAATAAATAATAAAATACTTCTATCTTTCACATTCTTACAGAATTTTCTAAGTGAATACAAAAACAAACAAAATATTCTTGTGCAAATTTTTACATTGTGAAAAAATTCATTTGATTGTATATTTCATATTGCAATTTTTGTATTTCTCCAAAATAAAATAAAATCAATATGCCATATTTTATGTAAAAGTATTATACAACTTATTGTAATATTAAGACAAGAGGACGATATATTTTTAATAATATTTGCGTATTATTGCACGGTGTATGGCAGAATTTTAGAAACATAATTCCTTAATTCCATTTTGAAATCTGATTAAATTTTATCCGGATCGATTAGCACACAGAAAGAATTTACAAAATTCTAATTAAATTTTTAAACACATTTCTCATACCAAATTTGTAAATATTTACAAAAAAAAACTTTTTAAAAAGGCACCAACAAAGAAATTTGTAAATCCAAAAAAAATTTTCTCTTTTATTTTGTAAATTTGATTTTTATTTTTAAACAATTTTTATATGAAAGATAACAATTTACAAACAAGTTACAAATATTTCAAACAAAAAAATTGTTGGAAATAAAATTTCAATTTAAAAGAAATGTGATTGCTTTTACAAATTCCCATTGTTGGTGCCTACTGTTTTTCTGTGCATAATTTAATTATTTTATTGATTAAATTATTTCCTACTTTATTCAATCAATATCTTATTCAAAGAATCATTTTGAATATTGTTCATTCGTTTTATAGAATCAGGCAAATTGATTATTTTTAAACAAATCATTTCAACTAAAAATGGCTAATTTGATTTATACTTCGCGAATTCTCTCATCAAACAAATTATTTAATCGAATTAAAATTAATTCAATATAAATTATACTAATCGTTATCTTACTTTATTCTATATGAAATCAGTGATTTAAAGTTATTATAAATTATTCGCTTATTAATAAAAACAAAACTTTTTTATGCGAATTGATTGAAAAAAGAATTGAATTGAAAAAAAAGAACTAATGTATGTAGTATTGGCATAAGTTAATATTTGAACTAACATTTTTGTTATTATTGGCAAAACTTCAGTTTATGGGGTTTCGGCAAAAAAAATATGACCCCCTCTGGAATTAAAAAAGAAAAAAATCGAAATTAAACTGCAGTTTAGCCTTATTATTTAATTTATCTCAAAAACCTTTAATTTAATTGTTGAATTATAAAATTTAATTTAAATTAATTTAAGTTCAGTGTAAATTATATTATTTTACTCTGAAATGTATTTTTTATATATTTTTTTAAGAGTATATATATCCACTAGAGTGGTCCAAAAAAACATGAAAGTTGGAATTCGCGATTTCCACAATGTTGCCCCTATTCCTTAATGTCTAAAAACTCTCTGTGCCAAGTTTCAGCTAAATCCGCTATTATTTAGAGGTAGCACAAAAAGTTGTCTTTTAAGAATTAGTAATTTATGTCTAGAGTAATTTATACAAAAAGTAGGGTTGACTTTAAATTTAATTATTTCTTAACCTGTACGCTATTATTTAACAATTTTTTTTTAAATCTGGTCTTAATTAATGTGAATATAAGGAATTTGAAATCAAAACTTAAAAAAATTAAGTAACTTTTAAATAATTCGCGGTTTTTTTTAAATTTATACAAAAAAATACATATTTTAGTCAAATTTTCGAAATTTTCCGAAAAGATGTAATTAAAAATTCAACTTGTTTTTGCCTTGTATGCGCAAATTTCTCAAATCTGAACTTTATTTTAACGCAGATTATGAATCAGCAATCGAAACTTAAAAAAAAATTGTGGTTTATGAATTATTCGCGGTTTTTGAAAATTCAAAAAAACTAAAGTTTTTTGAGATATTTTCCCAATTACCTGTAAACGGTGTTATCGAAAAATGCAATTTGTTATACTTTTACAATTTACTTACCAAGGACCTTCATTATATATAACACTGATTTTAATTTTAAAAAGGATAACAGATATCCTTGCAAATTAAGTTAAAATTTGACATTTTTTAATATTTCGCTATTATTTAGGTTGCTATAATTTTATTGCTACCAAAAACCCTATCCCACATAATAGGACATTTAGCAGATATATATTAATGCAAAAACGAAATTTTCATATTGGTAAATATAAGAAAACATCTTGATCGGAGTTGATCCTTTTTTGTATGAAATTTTAAAATTTCGCAAAATCCGCCCCTCCAATTTCAATTTTGATTTCATATTCGTAATGTACACCTAAAAATATATTAGATTTGATATGTCGCGATCATAATAATTATATTTAATTTTTCTCATTTTTTCCATTATTTTTAATTAATTAAAAATAATAGAACAAGTACAACCTCGAAACTTCAATTGCGATGTGCCACCTCTAAACAAAACTTTTTTGGTGATTTTTTTGATCAGACTACATTTTTTTTCAAAGTGGCATATTTGTAGGGTTGTGGAGCGTGAAAATTCCAACTTTTTTTTTTTTGGACCACTCTAATATCCACTTATGTGTAAAATAATAGGGACATTGGTGTGCAAGATTAATAATCGATTTGAAAGCAAGTAAAATGAGGTAATTGTTTATCGTTTAATGTGTTTATTTTTTGCTTATAATTTACAAAATCAAATTCCTTTGCGTTTTTACCAACTTTGTAATTTTATTCAAACTTATTTGTTATTTTATATATACTATCTAAATTTTAGATGTGAAAAAAATAAGGACACTTCATATTGTCTTAAAATTAAGAATAAGAATTAAGAAAATTTTAGTAGATTTGCACTTATTCCTGTTCAAATATGATTCTAGTTTGCCTAGTATTTTGTTGAGTACCCTTTATTGTCCAGGACTGCGCGGCATCTTCGAGGAATTGAGTCAACTAAGTTTTGACAGACTGAAATCGGTATCGCGTTTCATGAAGCCTGAATTAGTTGCCAAAGCTCATCACAATTGGATGGACACTTTCCCCTAATTGACGTTTTTACTATATTCCACAAATTTTCTATAGGATTTAAATCCGGGGACTGTGCTGGCCACTCCAACAGATTGATTTTATTATTTTTAAACCACTCCTTTGTACGCTTTGCCGTATGTTTGGGGCCATTATCCTGTTGGAAGACCCATCTTAGTGGCATATTTTCTTCGGCATACGGTAGCATAGTAGACTGAAGGATTTCAACATAATCTGTTGCTTTCATTATATCCTGTATACGATATAGCGGTCCTACACCATTGTAAGAAAATGATCCCCATACCATGATGTTACCACCACCGTGTTTTACAGTCTTAAGAGTGTACTTGGGGTTATATGCTTCGTTAACTAGTCCTCTTACGTGATGGAGGCCTCGATCTGAGTTGAACCAATTAATTTTTGTCTCGTCAGACCAAAGGATATTGCGCCATTTTTCTCTAGGCCAGCCTATATAACTTTCAGCAAATTTCAATCTTTGTTGTACGTTCTTTTTTGACAACATTGAAACTTCTCTGGCGCTACGAGCTTCAAGGTTATTGCGAATAAGTGTTCTACGTATGGTTGATGTATCAACATTAATATTTAAATCATTTTTTATTTGCTTGGATGAAGCAAAAGGTTTTTTTTGTTACACATCGAATGATGTTTTTTTCATTACAGGTGTAATTTTTGGTTTTCTTCCGCGAGTTTCAGCCTTGGGTATCCAATTAACTGCATTTTCTACCATTGTTTTTGAAACTCGAAGTAAATTCGAAATTTTTCTATAAGAATTTCTAGAATTATGCAAATCTTTGATGTTTTGTCGCGTAACTGGGTCGCAGTTAGGGTTTTTCTTTTCCCGGACTTTTTCATTTCCCGGGACAGCGGGATTTTTTTCTGAATTTCCCGGGATCCCGGGAATTCCCGCTCGTTAGGAAATGAATATATCCGACGTATGTTTACTTGAGAAACTCGATATCTATCAAAAAAACTTACGACAAAGTTCATCTTTTGGTTGCAGTCATGAGAAAATCTACTTAATATATTCTGAAATAAGGGCTTAATATAAAATATCCATATCTTCCACTTTTTCGAGATCAATTCGTTTAGCAGTTTAAATAGCGAACTAATATGCAGGTAATATATTTGTATGGAAGGACATCTTAATTTTAAAACAACTCTTAGAAATACATTAATTAAATATTAATTCGCGGTTTAAACGGTTAAACAAATTGAATCGTAAATTCTTTCAGGATATAATGGAATTGTTAATGGGTGCAAATTTGTATCGGACCAGCTTTAGAATCAGAATTCACAAATTTCCATTTCTAGATATTTTGTTTCTATGCAGATTTTCAGAAGTATTCGTCTATTTTTATTAAAAAGTTTGAAAGTGAGTATTTTTCACAAAAATTTTTAGGCAAATTGTCGAAATTTTTATAAAAATAGACACTAAAATATTATTAAATAGTTTTATAACTTTAATTGGTATTTTTTGAATAGAAATTTTTTATGGCACAACTACTTAAAAAAAATTATTTAATTTTCATTGTTGCATTTTTTTTTTAAATTAACATATAAAAAATCCAAAATAATTTGAAAAAGCATCTGATGCATTATTTTAAAAATAATAGTAAGCTGCAGTAAGTGCAGCGAGAAGTTTTCAACTCAAAAATATATTTTTTAATATATTGTATTTTTTAAATATCCCAGAGGATGATTTGCGATGCAAATTGAAATATCGGAAGAAAATTAAAAAATAAAATACAAAATATTTTATTTTTTAAATATTTATGACCTAAAGCCAAACAATACTAAAAATATAACAACACCAAAGGTCAACAATATTTAATCTAACAAAAACATTAAATTTGAAAATACAACTGAAATTGAAATTTAAATGAAATTATTTGAAGTAGGTAATAAAAACTCAAAACACTTACATTATCATCATTTTTTTTTTTTTATTTTAATGCCGAGTTTTTTGGAGGTATTTGGAGCTGAAATACTGATGTTGAAATGTTGTGTATGTATATTGCTTTATTTGAACAAATACCATCATTAAAAAATATAAAATATCCGAGGTACGAGTATTTTTGTTAGTATTTAAACTTGACTAAACCCAAAAAATTCGGCCTAAATAATATTTTTTTATATTATATATTATATTATTAAATTTTAAATCGCATTTTTTAATTTTAAATATTTATTATTTAAATTATTTTTTAAAACAATCAATGTTTTTAATTGAAATAAAGCTTCCAAAATTTTAATATACCAGCTAAAACTTCTGTAGAAGAATAAAAAAAAATCCCGGGAAATCCCGCACTAAATTCCCGGGATTGCGGGATTGAAAAAAGGGCGGGATTCCCGGGAATCCCGTCCCGGGAATTCCCGGGACATAAACCCTAGTCGCAGTGCTTAGATCTACCCATATCTGCCTAGTTGGTTAAAAAGCCAATGATATTTTAAGTTAATTTAAATTATCTTAAAACTAAAAACACTAGTATTACCTTTTTTATGTACAAAACAATTTTCAATAGCTACGAATGTAATTTTTTCTAAAATCGGCACGCCGTCCTTATTATTTCGCACAGCAGAAACCTATTAATCATAGAATAATATTGCTTTTTTATAAAATGTATGTAAATACTAACGGAAATTTTAACGGTATTTGTTTTTGTACTTTATAAGCCAAAAATTAATTATACAACTTAGCGCCAATTCTCTCGTTTTACTTATTTTCGCTTTGAATGTCGATCTTACATACCACTGTCCCTATTATTTTTCACATAACTGTATATAATGATTATTTTTATTGTGCCGATTTTTTGCCGATTTTTTTAAATCAAAGTGCCGAAAATGCCGATTTTTTTGGGAAAAAGTGCCGATTTTTCACAAAAATTATATGGCAGCGCTGATGCTTGCACGCAAAAAATCTATTGCCAGTAGTTTGGGAATATCTGCACAAGATACTATAAAAAAGTTAAAGTTGTTTGTGTTTAGTAGTTAGTCGTCGATTTTATGAGGAGTAGAACCATATAAACTAATAAAAAAATGCATATGTATGAATGACTTAGAAAAATTCTAAAAAATATACACAAAACATGGTAACAAGAGCAACAGGTGCAATTTGTAAAAAAAACTACAAGAATAGTAATAGAATACTGAAAAAACACATGGTGTTTATTAAAATTGGCTAAGGAAATGTATGTCTCTAAAACTAAAATGATTTTTCTTTTGGCTTAAACAAGATTTGAGAGAAATAAATATAAAGTTCCCATGCTAAGTTGAAAAAAAAACTTTGTAATATTGCAAAATTTTCAATTTACTATGAAATGAAGTTTTACTTACAAAAGCGTTAAAATAAAATGCAATACAACGGCATTCCTTTTTTTATTTTTTTTATTTTTATTTTGTTAAACTCTACTTGTTGTTGTATATCGAAATGTATGTACAGTACATAGTTTTTGCAGAAAAAAAGTACTATATTACATACAATCATTTGTATGTTGGATGGTTGTGGATTGGATGGATATATTTAATGGAATGCTATGGATACATAAATGGTATGTAATTGCAACAACAGCATGCAATGCAACAGTTTGCAACAAGTATTTCCACTTTATTAGAGAGAAATAAAAAGAAAAATGTTTAAACATGGAAAAATAAACTAAATACATACAAAAATCCCAAGAAAAGTTATATTAAAGGAATAGTTTTGTCTATATTAAGTGAAACATGGTTGACTAAATAGTACATACATATAAAAAGTATACTTTAAAAATACTTTAATGAGGAAATGTTTTAAATGTAAAAAAAAATTGTGTATAAGGACCATAGTGAATTTTTTCAACCTAAATCCAGTTCGAACAACCAAAACATAAATTAGCTTGTTGAGTAATTTTGTAAATACCCACATGTCAATGATTTTAAAAACAAAAGATGTTCAAATTTGTGTTCTTTACACCGAGACTAATATTTATCCAGATAAATACTGTTCGTAGGACCATATTTTCTGGACATACTAATGCTTGTTTAGCATTCTTTCTGATATTATGTCAATAGCTTTAGAGTTAAATATAATATTCGAGATTTTCTTAAATTGCTTCCAGTGTTCACAAGATACTAATCGACTTTATTCAATACACCTAGAGTCATTTGCATAATCACTTTTTAATATTATACATGGCTTATAAAATAAATTTCTCATACAAATTTTATTTTATTAACATAACAGGAATATTTTCTGTTCCAAAGAATCGGTTCCCTTACAACCCCTTCTACTCTCAATTCTAACACCGATGATTTTTGTTTGAAATTTTCCCAAAAGCAACCGGTTCTATAGCTCCAAAATAGAACTGGTTGCTAGAACTGATTCTACGTCAGTCATACCTTCCATATAAGATGTTGCAGTGGAACCAATTGCAGAATTGACATGTTTGGCAACCGATTGTAAAAAATTTTCATAGGATGTTATAAGGCAACGGTGGGCAAATGCGGCCCTTTGCTGATTTTTGTGCGGCCCTTGTTGGAATTCAAATTTCGATTTTTTTTATTTAAAAACTTTGTTTTGTTTAAATACCTTATTTCGCAATTTTTTTAAGTAGTTTTTTCGAAAATTTTTTATATAAAAAATTAGGGCCAATTTTATAGTCTGAACTCAGATCGATTTGAAAATTGCTTACTTAAAGATATTTAAAGAACAATCGATCTTACCCTTAGGGTCATTTCAGTTAGAAATTTGTTATTTAAGACAAAAATCGATCTTAGTTCTGACTATAATTACAGTTTGCAACAATTTTATTAAAATTTAGTAACGGTTACTAATTTTCTCTACTAAAGTTGCTAAAATTACCAAAATATACCGAAGGGCGCAAAATAGTTAAATTTCCAATAATAACATCAAAATTTTCAGTCACCATTATAGACTTTTTGTTGAGTCGGCGAGTTTTATAGTAGTACAAAGCACGACTTTAAACTTAAATTTTACTTTACTCAGAAATTTTTTATTTTCTGCTCAAGTAAAGATTTATTAAAATTCGTACTTAGTGCTGACTATAATACTGCACCGCACTGGTCTTAATACTGCACCGCATTGGTCGTTTAAATTAATTTTTAGTGCAAAGTGTCCCTTTAAAGGGACGGGATTTTTTTTGTTGTGCGCAACTTAATTGCTAAATAAATATTCGAACCCAGGAATTTTTATACATGTTTTTGTCGTCGGAATAATTTTCAGTCTCTTATAACTCGTTGAGTTTTCAAATTTTTGTTGGCCGATTCCGCGACAACGCGGATCAATGCAAAAACTATAAAAAAAAGTTTTCCAATAATGTTGAATTCTACTTATGTAATTCAAAAATACCAAATCAGAATTTGAAAAAGTTGAGTTTGCAATAAACTTATTGAATCAGTTTTGGAATAGATGGATTTTAAAGCCGTCCCAGGAAAATTTTTTGTTCCAAAGAATCGGTTGTAGAATAGCTACTTTTCATTCACAACCCCTTCTACTGTCGATTCTAACACCGATTATTTTTGCTTGAAATTGTTCCAAAAGCAACCGCTTCTATAGCTCCAAAGTGGAACCGGTTGCCCTAGAATCAGTTCTGGAAGTAGTTGTAGAACTGATTCTACGTCAGTCACACCTTCCATATAGGATCCCAGGAACTGGTTCCGTAACCAGTTCCATGGAATCGGTTGCAGTGGAACCAGTTGTAGAATTGGTGTGGTTGGCAACCGATTGTAAAATTTTTTCCTGGGGTATTTTTGTTATACAAAAATAAAAAAACAATATAACATTAGTTCCTTCCGCTTTCGTTTTACGTCAAGATTTGTATTTACTGTTTTATTGTATAATTTACGAAAAAACACAATATGGCCCTCGGTGACAAATCCGTGCCCACCCTTGTTATAAGGCTTTCGAAATTATTTTGCATAAACGCATTAAAGTACATACATTCAGCGGTGGAAAATATAATAGAAACGATTCAAGTTTTTTCTAATTTTATCATCGTTGCCTTTATTTTTAAAGATCAAAAAAATATTTGTTTTTTTATTTTGTCACTTATTTTAAGTGGGCGTGGCTTTTAACAAAAAATTAGCCATATCGACCTTTTATCAATTTACATAGTAAAATTTAGAGAGTACTGATCGGTTCTGTACAAGCTGTATATTTTTGGAAATCCTATAAAATCTCCTTAAGTCTTGCATTATTTTTATCTGCAAATAGTCGCCAAACTTAAAATGGCAGAACCTTAGACATGACTAAATTTTTCTTTGTTTTTACCGATTTTAAAAGAAAGTTAACAACACTGAAATTTTAACATAAAATGCTTTTTACTATAACGTAAAAAAAATCTTGACTGATTGGTTATATTGTGGTAGGAAAAGCATAAAACTATTCACTTTACAATTTCAGTGTTGTTAACTTTATTTAAAATCGCTAAATACAAATAAAAATTTGGTCATGTTTAAGGTTCTTCCATTTTAGGTCTGGCGACTTTTTGTAGATCAGAATAATGCAAGACTTAAAGAAATTTTATAGGATTTCCAAAAATATACAGATTGTACAGAACCCATCAGCACTCTCTAAATTCTACTATGTAATTTGATAAAAGGTAGATATTGCTAATTTTTCGTTAAAAGCCACGCCCACTTAAAATAAGTGACAAAGTAAAAAAACAAACGTTACATTAGAACTTTGTACAATTTTCTGAACAATCTCCTCGCCTTTCAGGGCAAGTTTAGCCACTAGTTTGATCTTTAAAAATAAAGGCAACGAGAATAAAATTAGGAAAAACTTGAATCGTTTCTATTATATTTTCCAACACTGTATATGAACACCAATTTACGCCCTTTTGAATGTTAAATGTTTTTATTTAAAAAAAAAATTTACGTATATTAGAGTTGTCCATAAAAATAGGGAAGTTGAAATTCGCGCTCTCCATAATGTTGCCCCTATTCCATACTGTCTAAAAACACTATATGTGACCTTCTCCGAGAAAAGGGACCTAGTGTGTGAAAATGAAGTTTTGAGAAGAACGCATTTAAAGTTTCATAACGCATTATCACTTTGAACACGCATTATCGTTTTGTAAATAAATTTTTATCAGAAATCTAAATCATTTCATCTTATTCTACACCCTTTTAGGTACCAGAATCCACTCTTAAGTCCAAACCCGTTTTTTGTCACACTAGGTCACTTTTCTCGGAGAAGGTCACATATGCCAAGTTTCAGCTAACTCCGCTTATGTTACTCAAGTAAATAAATTAGTAGAAAAATAAGTAAAACGTCTTGTGTATCAAGTATACCAGTTTTCAGCTACTTTTTTGCTGAAATTGTGTTTTCAGCAAAAGTTTTAGTTATATTTTTTAGCACTAAACTAAGTTTGAACTAATGTTTTACTAATTTATTTTGCTACCAAAATTGTGCTGATAAACAGATTTATAGTGCGGACAACAACCAGAAAGGCAAGATGTAGATGTCGTAGCTTATCTAGTTTTAGTGCGAACAAAGAAAATGATATTAAAAACACAACTCTTCTAAGATATATAAAAAAACACAACCGTGAAGGATTTTTGTGTATGTCTTCATACATAAAACAAAAGTACGCCAAAAAGATGAGTATGCATAAAAATATAACACAATAAGACAAAACATGATTTAAATTATAGACAAAATAAAATAATTAAATTTAATGGTTTTTGTATATGTCTTCATACATAAAACAAAAGGACACCAAAAGATGCGTGTACCTAAAAATATAACACAATAAGATAAAATATAATTTAAATTATAGGACAAAACATAATATTTAAACTTAATGAAGATGAAATAAAATCTGAAGGTATAAACAAAATGTTTACAAATAGTGATTATGTGAAATACAAGGAGAATTTTTTCAGTCGTTTGGGTATTTTTTTTTTTTTGCTTTTAAGAACAAGGTTTTTATAATACAAAAGCCGTAGTGTATTTCCTTTTTTGTTATTTAGAATTGTCTACTAATGTGGAATTCTGGACATTTTGATATTTAACGAAATTTCCTAAGTAATGTTCAAAAGAATTATAAAAACACACTTTTTAGAGTTAAATTTTCATCAAATTTTTTGAATTTTTTCAGTCTACTAATATTTAGCAAAAAGTTTTATAGATTTTAGCAAGGATTTTTTCATTTGCAACCAACGACCAAGGATATGTTGTAGAGGAGAAAAATGTAAAGTACATATATTTTTATAGCTGCCCATTCTCATATTTAAGGGTTAAAAAATGTGGTCAAAAATGCCCCAGTTTCTCATTTTTCCATGGCTGATGGCCATGACAGCCAATGCTAATATCTTTATATTATTTTTATATTTATATAAGGTTAATATCATGTAAATAAATAAATAAATAAATATTTTTATTTTAATAAAGAGTATTTTGCCAGCTATTTGAAAAATATATGTTAAATTCAATTTTTTTTTTTTTTTAGTATATATATATCTTTATTTTCAAATTTGAGTTCAAACTTATAAATTAGTTTTACATTTTGACATTTGAAATTTGAAATAAAAAAAATAAAAATACGATTTTACGACATTGACCGTGGTCGTCTGTCGGGAAAGTGACTATTGCCATATATAATTATTAGTCATTTTCTAAATTAGTTTCTATTGGAATTTTTCTGTTTTTTTGTATTTATGACATTTTTCCAATTTATTACATATTTGTTAAAAAATCCCGCCCTTTTTTCAATCCGGTAATCCCGGGAATTTTGTGCGGGATTTCCCGGGATTTTTTTATTCTTTTACAGAAGTTTTAGCTAGTATATTGCAAATTTGGAAGCTTTATTTAAATTTAAAGCATTGATTTTTTTAAATTAATTTAAATAAAATATACATTTAAAATTAAAAAATGCGATTTAAAATTCAATAAACAAAATTAGTATTAAAAAAAAATACTATTTAGGCCGAGTTTTTTTTTGATATCAGTTGAATTTAGTTTAGTTAAATTGAAAACAAATTTTATCAGCCATTATCAAGTTTACCAACAAAATTTCTCGTACCTCGGAAAAACCTTGTTCTTTAAAATTATGATCTTCCTTTAAATAAAGCGATATATACAACATTTCAACATCAGTATTTCAGTTCTAAATAGTTCCAAAAACTCGGCATTAAAATTAAAAAAATTAGTAATATTTTCGTATTTTGAATTGATATACATAAGGATTTTTTACTTCAAATAATTTTATTCAAATTGATGTTCCTTTATTTAAAACATATTTTTTAAATTTTATTTATTTTAAAATAATGCATCAAATGCTTTTTTAAATTTTTTGGTGGTTTTTTTGTATGTTAATTTAAAATGCAACTATGAAAATTAAATAATTTATTTTTAAGTAGTTGCGGCATAAAAAATTGCTTTTCAAAAAATAGCAATTGAAGTTAAAAAGCTATTCAGGCCCTGTAGAAAGCGGATAATTAAATTCTAAACTACATACAAATTGGAAAAAGGGATTTAAATTTCTTTGAACATCTCTTGAAAACTTTTTAAAATTTCATATTTTATATTAGCCAACAGTAAAATTCAAATTTTATATGGGAAACAACAACAAATCTGTCAGTTAAAGTCCCAGTTAGTAGCTAACTGAACATTCAGTAATCGTACTTTAGAAATCTGAATTTAGTTTTGATTTTACTTAGCCAGTTCGCACACACCTTTTATAATATTTTAGTGTATATTTTTATTAAGATTCAGGGGAATTTGCCTAAAAATTTTTGTGAAAAATACTCACTTTTAAATTTTTTTATAAAAATAATTCTGGGCGAATAGTTCTGAAAATCTACATAGAAACAAAAAATCTAGAAAAATAAATTTGTTGGTTCCAAGTATCGGTTTTTATCGTAATACATAAACCAGGCCTGAAATTTTAAATTTGTGTAAGTCACAAAACGAAAAAATAAAGGACATGGTCCAGAATTATACAGAAGAAACGACTAAATATATTTTAAATCTCTCTAAAACCTCGTTATAATAAATTTCTTATTTCACCGACCGACACAAAGTTGCACCCACTAACAATTCCAATATATCCTGAACGAAGGGATGAAAAAATACCCATGTCTTTTACTTTTTCTAAATCAATTCGCTTCTCGTTTGAAAAGAGACTTAATACATAGTTAATATATTTTAAAGAGTTTTTTTTTTTTTTAATTAGGACGGCCTTCAATAAAAATACATTACCTAATATTAATTCGCGACTTAAACTGTTAAACGAATTGATCTAGAAAAAGTGGCTATTTTATATTTAGCCATTCTTTCAGAATATATTAAGTAGATTTTCTCATGGGTACAACCAAAAACTGGACTTTGTCCGACGATGTTTTGATAGAAATTGAGTTTTTCAAGTACAATATAGGTCGGATTTATTTATTTTCTAACGAGCGGGAATTCCCGGGATCCCGGGAAATTGTAGAAAAAATCCCGCTGTCCCGGGAAATGAAAAAGTCCGGGAAAAGAAAAACCCTACATAACACCAAACATCCAAATTTTAGGTGGTTTTGTACAGGGTGTATGCAGTTTTAAGGGCGAAATTCACATATATTAGTCCTTATAATATTTAAGTAAAGGGGTGTTTCGGCGTTTTTCGATATTCGACCTCCTTCAGGTTTGAAACGAATTTTCCCGAATGTCTATATTTTTAAAGATTTGGGAACCTATGACTAACTAACATACATTTCGGTTATTTAAAAATAATTTTAAATTTTATAAATTTCAGACATGTTGCCATACAGAAAAGTATGAAAAATGGAGTTTTTCCCAAATACAGTATCTTTTTTGAGTGTTATACAATATCCCATGTTTTTCCACATCAGCTAATGTAGTTTTCAGTGAGCTTTCCGAAAATATATAACAACATACAGGAAAATGAAACCTTAATGTAAAATTAAAGAAAATACTTTTTTTAGTTGTACTAAATACTGTAAATAAAAGACAAAAATAAAAATTCTTCTTTTAGTTTAAGAAGAAAATTCAACAGCATTTGCAAACGATTTATTTGTGTGTGCAAACGAATATCTTGGACTGTAGGAACACTACCTAAGTTATTTAGAATCAGTAGTTTTCACTAGTGTTTTCAATTTAAGTGGTGCATTTTATTAGACAGTGTAATTAACTGAATTCCATGAAAATGCATGTTTTTTCTCGATAGTCCAAAACAAATATACACCAAATATTTATCCGAATCATCAAATTTAAAACAAAATTGCATCGATTTGTAGGTGCATATTTTTGCATATTTAGACAAAATTGCATGTTTTTGCATATTTTGACTTTAAATGCATATTTAGTGCCTTTTTATTGCGTATTTTGTGCTTTTTAATGCATATTCGTGCATATATTTCGTTTTTAGGAGCATTTTATAATTTGTAAAGTAGGGCATTCACGTTCAATATTATGGATCAATTTTTGATTGTTTACAAATTAATTGAAAGTCTGTGCCCTATATTGAATGTTTATCAATTAAATTGAAAAATTCAAAATGTTTATTTTAAAATCTGCAAAATTTTGCAATTTTTAATAAGATGGAAAATATTGATCAATTTAATTTTAACTCATATTTTTCTAATAACATTGAAAATGTGTGTGAAAAAATCAATAAAATTGAAATAAATTATATTGACCGTGTGTGCTCGGCTTAAAAAATATAAAAAATTAGTACGTCTTCGTATTTTATTCAATTAAAATATTAATTTTTTTATTATTTTTAAAAATAATAAACTTTCTTAAAAACCTTATTGACCTATGGAAAAGGTTAGAGTTCTGATTCTATTTGCAAAATAACTAACCAATATTTTAATTACAGAAATTATGTATAATTTTACCACTTTTGTGCATAAATTTTCCAACTAAAAATAAAATAATAAAATCATTTTTGAAATATTTTGTTAATAAAAAATGTTGTAATTCTATTTAAGCCTAACACAATCCTCAGACACTGAAGAAAAAACCGCATGAAAAAACCGCATGAAAAAACCTTAGATTCTAGATTAGATTAGATTCCGCTAGAAAAATCCCAGATTTTGTGAACTTTTTCTTATAGTGCGTTTTCTTATATGAAAATCCTTAGATTCTGAGGACTTCTTCCTAACTAAACATCAGGTTATGAGAACCTTTTCTATATAAAAACAGTATTTCTATAAATAAAAAAACACCTTAGATTCTAGAATCTGATAGGTTTCTATGGCAAAACGTCCTTAGAACCAGATAGTTTTTCACGAAAAAGTTATCCCTGGGACAAAGTTCTCAAAATCTGACCGTTTTCTGTAGAAATGTTTTCAGGTTTTGCTTTAGGAAAATGTCCTTAGAATCTAAGAATGATTCTATAGGAAGAAGTCTTTAGGATCTTAGGGGGTTTTTTACAGGAAAATATTATAGCAAACTTTGGCCTTTCCTTTAGAAAAAGTGCTTTCCGTAGGAAAAAATCCTTTCCGTAGGAGAAAATCTCCACAACTGGCGAAATTTTCTGGTAATAAGTCTACAGATTCTGAGCACATTAGACAAAGTTTCAAGTTCTATACCTTTAATATACAAGAAGATTTTCAGAACCAGAAAAATTTTCCGATAGAGAAAATGCTATTCGAAAAGCGACAGATATTAACCATTTTAAATTCACAAGTTCTAAGCATTTCAAAAAATGTCAGACTATGAACACATTTTTTTCTTTTTTCCTTTAGAAATGTCCTAAGAAAGAAGAATTTTCTATCATAAAATGTCAATATATGTTCTTACTGTCATATCAAATTAATTCGAACTGGTCGTATCACTAAACAGGTTTCCATTAGGCACCAATGCACTACCGATGTGACTCTTTGATTCACTGGGCTTAGATTCCATTAGCATAGAAAGAATAATGTGAAAAGAAATCTTTGAAAGACTAACAAAATTGATCGTTACTTCTCAAGTGTAGATGTTGCAGAGGCATAACAAAATAACTGGTCCAGCTGAAGCCACAGCAGATAACACTAGCACACGCTTTGTGTAAAATTATGACAAACCAATATATTTTTAGTACTACATTTTATTTTATATTTTAAAATTTCTGGAATTTTTTCAACTGTCAATTTCTATGTATTTCCATTACTACACTTAAAATAATGCGTCAGTAGAAAAATCTGTCGAACCGGTTTCAAACCGATTTGACTAATTTTTCACAACTTTTTAGTTGAAACACTGATTTAAGCAAACATTTAATTATCTTCATTTAACACAATACTAAAAATCCTCAGTAATTTAACTAATTTTGAGTGTTAATTTTCAAAATTATTTAAAACTAATTTTTAAGAACCCATTCGTTAAATTTATTGTTAAAATATAATATTTTCATGTTACTGTTATTACCCGGTAGATGGCGCCACCAATGTAGCCGAAGTTTTAAAGATGGCGCTATTTTTCCTCTTCCGATCTTTTAAAATTGCCCATATCTCGAAAACTAAGAGAGATAGAGCAAAATTGATAAAAATTTCGACCCCAGCGAAAGGGGTTAGGGGTAGGTCCAAAAATGGACTTTGGCGGGGCCTTGGACCCTCGGGAATTTTTAATAATATATTCCACTTCATAAAATGGCCCATATCTCGTAAACTGAGCGAGATAGAGCAAAACGGACAAAAGGTATTATTTTGAGTGTATTATGTTAGTAAATTTACAAAATTTGCGCGTAAAATTTAAATTTATCAACAAAATAAAAAGTGTGTATTTAATTTTAAGCATATAATGCATATAATTACATTATATGCGTATATATGTATGTGGCGCGCATAGTTCGGGGACAAAAACGTTGCCAAAACTATGCTGTATATTAGTCAAAAATATCTTCATACTATGCTAGGAAGAGTTTGAGGACAGTCCCCAAACTCACCAAATGTATCCAGACTAAACTGGGGATCGAAAAAATGTCACCGGAGTATGCGCTGTACATACATATTATTGTATATGAAAGTACGTACAATATATTTTTACGCATTTTGTGTTCATATTTACTCGTTTTGCGTTATATTAAAAATTTACCCATTTTGTAGTAGTGAATTTACAAGCATTTTTTAGAGTGTATATTCCGCAAACAAAATTTCAACATAGCAAAACAAATTTCACTTAGCTCGACAATTTCAGATTTTCAGGTCACGTCGAAGTATAATTCCGATTTGGCTGAAACTTTCGAAAAAAAAAATATGTTTACATATGTCCGCAATCAGCATAGTCTTGTCCTAAGTCATATTCTTCCGAAGTCCGAATTTGATACACGCAATTGCCTTTAAATAAGTTTTTAATTGAAGATTAGAAATTAATCGTTTCCATTATCCAATATCGCAGAGTCTTCTTCCACTCACTAAAAATTGCTGTTATAAACATTTTGTAAAATATATGATTACAATTTGATTGCGTTAATAATATGTTCGTTCTTTAAGTCTAAATGCTGTAAAAATGTAATTTAAAATAATCTACATAAAAATTATGGCAGCAATATTTGTTTTACTATTAACTTCCGCTGCAGTTGTGATATTTATATGTAGATTGGCCTCTAAAGGGTTAAAGAAAATTGCAATCATTTTATACTGTCTTGTATGCATTTTCTTCTATGGTGTTTCAGTCTTATTCATGTTATGTATTTCCTCTTGGTAATGATAATATATTGTGTGTGAATTTTACAATCCCCGTCTCAATTTATAAAACGCGTAATTATACAATAGTTAGTTTATTTTTTCTTATTTTATATTGACTAAGATATTGGAACATGTTCATGTTTTATCATAGAATGATGAAAGTAGCTTAAGTATTTTAAAAAGTAAACTATTTAAAAGGCTTTAAAATTATAAGAAAAGTTTATGTTAAAAAAATAAAATAATTATTATTTATTTGAATTTATTAGAGGATTATTTCAAAATTGCTTAAGGCAGTTTTATTGTCAGAACTTAGCAAAAAAATTTTTTTATTTCTTATATATTTCTTAAGTACGAAATTTTCAAACATAATCTCTTACTTAAGAAATATTTAAGAAAAAATTTATCTAAGTTCTGCCTATATAACTGGCCTTTAGAATTATAGCGAGGACATAGTAGGAATTTCCCTACGGGAAATGGATCAGTCACAGAGCTGGTCACGTGACTGGAACATTGTGGGAGTTACCGGTCTCCGATTCGGTTTATTTATATGAAAGTAACCGGCAACTTTAACATGGGCTTGTCATAGGAGGTGGCAATTTCCCCCTTTTTAGCTACTTGTGACTTTCACAAAGCTTGTCAATTATAACATATCACACTTCTGGTTTAAGAGAGTATGCAACAGAACAAGTTAAAATTATTTAATAAGGAAGTAGTTTCATCTCAGGCATTATGTGATATGTACCGAAACTAGTGCGAAATAAAATATCAAGTGACTAGTTTAAGTGCACATATCATAGAATTAAAGAAAAATATTTGTTAAAAAACTAGTCACATATTAGTCAATGTGTGTGTTGTTGCTGAAGTAGTACAAAATTATATTTTCGTGACATATCACTATACTGCTCTAAGTTAACAAGTCACAGGACTAGCGGAAACTAATTGACATGTAATATGTCACTTATTATTCACCATGTCTCATAATAAGTACGAGTGGAAGAACCCAGAAGGATCCAGTCACTGAACTTACGTAAAACAACAAGTCACCGAATCTGTTTTTAAAACCAGAAAAAATATTAATATTAATTTATGATTACAAATCAAATTTGGTAAAGAGTTTAAGCTATACATGTAAATTGTTTAAATTTTTGCTTTAGAAATACAAAATTTTTTTGTACTTTCTATATTTTCATATATTTAGTTACAACATTATTCTACCTCAAGTCCAAATTCTAATATGATAGTGTCATATTAGATTTATTTGTTGTTTCGAAATATCATATCGTTGGCTTAGTCGGCAAACCTGTCAAATCCGTTTTTTTTAATTTTTCAGGAGAGACAAAAAACTGTCTAACCTTTTTTTGGGTTAACTTTTTTTAAATCTGTAAACGCAGTTTTCTTCTTTAGTTCATCTTGCTTAACCATAGAATAGAATTCCAAAATAAAAGTTTGCAGACTTATAGGCTCCTTTTGGACTTAGCACATTTGCTCTTTATAATTTTCTATTTTAAATGTGGACTTACCAGATTTTCTTTCAACCTTGTGGACTTAGCAGATTTTTTTTTTATTATATTTTTATTTATGTTAGCAGAATCCATGACAATCGCCTAATAAAATTTATAAATTAACAATGTTTTTCCTGTAAAAATTTATAAGTAATAGAAATTATGACTCATAAAAGACTCTGAAATACGAACATTTTCAGAGTGCTCAAAACTTAGAGTCATAAATGAAACATAATAGTCTCTTATTTATAAGTGTATTAAAAATTGTTTCAATGCTCATAAATTACTCAAAAAGTTGTCACAATGACTCATAAATGGCTCAGAAAATTCAAAATTTTCCAGCAATGCTTTTATGAGCCATAAAAGTGCGCTCAAAAGAGGCTTCATCGGTGAAGAAAAACACCCTCATATATCTATGATTTCAGAAGGTCTAAGGGCTCTTTTATGAGCCTTTTCGGACTCCAATTGTACACTGGGTACCTTAAAAGTTAAAATAACTAAATAATTATTTTTTTTTTATTCCTTTAATAAATATTTAACATTTGAAATTATATGTAAAAAGAATATTAAATATAATACTTATGCTAGACATTTATAGCTCCTAGTCGGAGCATAGGGCGGAAACAAAATCAGTCCATCGTTGGCTATCTTGCGCCAATAGTTTGATCTGCTGCCATCTTCCCCTAGATCGATGTTCAGCATGAATAGATCTTATCCACGTTGTAAAAGGTCTTCCTGGACGCCTTGAGCCTTGAGGGTTCCATTCAAAGGCCATTTTTGCAATATCGTTGTCAGGTTTGCGCAAAGTATGGCCTATCCACCGCCACTTTCGGTGTTTTATTTCTATAATTATTGGCTCGGTGTTTGTCCTTCACAATAATTCTTCGTTGGAGATAGTTTGAGGCCAAAATATTCTACAGATTCGTCTCAGGCATTTGTTGATGAATACCTGAAGTTTTCTGCATATGAAGTCTGTGACTTTCCAGGTTTCAGAACCATATAGGAGGACAGGTTTAACACTGGTGTTGAAAATTCTTAATTTTGTTCGGTGGGATATATTCCGATTGGACCATACTTTCCTTAACTTGTGATATCCGTGACGGGCTTTATTTATACGTGCTATGACGTCGTTATTTGCACCACCATTTTTGGAAACTGTGCTACCAAGTTAACAGAATTGTTCTACGTCTTCTATTATCGTTGGAACGCCACTTATTGCAACACTAAGCGGTGTCTGATTAGATGTTTCAATCCGCATTAGCTTGGTTTTCCTAATATGGACTCGTAGACCAACTTGGGCGGCATTTTCAATTAACATTTCAAGCTTAGTTCTCGTCAGTTCCAGTCAATGTATGAGACAAGAAGCAAATGTCGTCCGCATAGTCCAAATCATTGAGTCTTTGGAAAGGTCGCCACTGTATGCCGTCGGGAACTTCGTCGTTTGTTTTTGTGAGGATATTATCCAGTACAACAATGAACAACAGTGGGGACAAGATGCATCCCTGTCTTACACCTCTTTTCATAGAAAATTTTTCGCTATTTTTCCCTTTGAATCTAACAGTGCACTCGGCATTTGCATACAGTTCGCGAATCAAGGAAATTATTTTCTCTGGTACACCTTTATGCTTCAGGGAGTACCATATCGCATCCCTTGAGATGGTATCGAAAGCTCGTTCAAAGTCTACAAAAAGTAAGTACAGAGGGGAACGCCATTCCACGGACTGCTCAATAATTATACATAGAGTGTTTATATGGTCCACGCATGATCTTTGTGGTCTAAAGCCATTTTGTTCTTGCCGTAAGATTGCGTTGAGGCTAGTTGATATACGGTCAAGAATTATAAAAACAAGAATTTCTAAAATTGTATTGAGGAGAGTAATTCCTCTCCAATTTTTACAATCACTTAGGTTCCCTTTCTTTGGGATTGTTATAATTACACCCTCCTTCCACTGAGATGGGATGATGTTGTCTACCCAGATTTTTTTGAAGACGGGATGCAGTACAGGTGCAAGAATATCAGAGCCATATTTAATTAATTCCGCTGCAATGTTGTCGGGGCCTGCACATTTGTGATTTTTTAGCTTGTTTATTGCTGCTTGGATTTCCTCTATAGATGGGGGTTCAGTTGAAATGGTTCTGGATGGGTTTCGGCGTAATGCATTGTTTGGGGTTTGAACACTTATTTCCGTTGGTTCCACAGAGTCTTCAAAGAATTTTCTCCATTGGTGTAATTGTTCTACATCTGTTGTCAAAATATTTCCATCACAGTCTTTTAACGGAGGTATGTGAGGTTTTAAATTTGCAAGATTATTTATCGCCACGTAGATCGTTCCGGTACGCTGCTTTTTCTACGGATAACTCGATATTGTTATAATATTCTTGTTTATCTATTTTAGCCAACTTCTTTACTTCCTTTTCTGCATTATTATACGTACATGTTAAAAGAGCTCTCTTATTTGGGTTTTTATTATTCATAAGTTTAGCTTTAAGCTCTCGTCGTCTTTCTATGCATTCCCATGTTTCATTACCTATCCATGGTTTTCTTTGTTGCTTCCTTGCACACTGTGGCGATGTTTTCCCAGGTATGAGGTTCGTATAATGCTCCTATTTTATCAGTAAGAGTTGCGCGATAGCTGGTCTTAACATCTGGCAGATGAAGTTTATTCACATATATTCGCCTATTTAAAGACACTTGGTTGTTTAGAGCCGCTGGACGTAATCGAAACTGGGCTACTACTAAGTTATGGTCACTATAAACATCAGCACGCCTACGGGTACGAACATCTAATAATGTATTGTGGTATCGCCTACTGATTAATACGTGGTCAATCTGGTTACGTGTGATGCCATCCGGAGATTTTCAAGTGTACTTGTGTATGTCCTTATGAGGGAACTTGGTACCACAGATAAAAAGATCATGTGTTGAGCAGAATTCTATTAATCGTTCACCGTTGTCATTTCTTAAGTTACCAAGGCCGTGGCGGCCCATGACGGAGCGAGAATCGATGTTATTGTTGCCAACCTTCGCGTTGAAATCACCTAGCACAACAACTATATTACCCTTTGGTGTGTTTTTTATAGTTAACTCAAGCTGACTGTAAAAATTATGTTTGGTGTCATCATCGGATGGTTCCGTTGGGGCGTAACATTGTATTAATGTTATATTCCGAAATTTTGTATAGAATCTTGCTGTTATTATTCTATCTGAGATTGGTCTTAATTCTTTCAGAGATTTTTTGCATCTTGGCGAGATTAGAATTCAAACTCCTCTTGCACGTTCATCCCTATTACCGCTATACATAAAGTAATGTCCAGTTATCAGCCTCATATCTCCTTGACCAATCCATCTAGTTTCCGCCAGCCTTAGTATATCCAAGTTGTATCTATCCATTTCTGACGCAGCTTGGGCAAGTTTTGTTGGATCTGATAATGTTCGGACGTTCCATGTTCCTATCATTGTCCTTTTTCGAAAGCTAAAGGTCGTCGACTGGGGGATCCGTTGATTTTCATTATTTTGTTCCGTTTCTTGGGTAATAAGGTTTTATGACTGGGTTACCAACCCTGAGAAACCACAATATGTTTGTGGGACCGTACTGGTATTGTAAGACATCCAGTCTTGCCATAAGAGTCACGTTTGTATAGCGAGCCGCTTGATGCAAGTACAGACGCCCGCTTGCAGACGTACCAGATCTGGTTACGAGCCGCGGTAGCTATTGGATATTTAATGGCGCCAAATACTCGCCATGTTGATTCGAGTATCATTGACACTCAGAATTTAGGTGGAGACCGGAGCAACCCGGACTCCCTCTGAGACTCTCCTCTCGGAGCCGCTGACTGTCCGCGGCTGCATAAAGCAGCTACCCCGCATATCTGCGGGACGTACCACTATCCGCAACCTGTGACGCGTCCGGTAGCATTCAGCTCTGCTTCCCATACAGAATAATAAGTCGCACAGCATCGTACAGAATACCATACTTTACAACTTATTATCCGCAAGTGGCCGGAATAATAATTATTTAGTTAATATTTAATAATGTTTTGTCTTTTTAAATAAACAAAAGTCGCATTTAATTCTATTGAAGAAATTTGTTGATACAAAATGGGTGTTGTTTTCAGCTGGACTTAGCATGTGGTTTTCGATGTTTTGTTTTTTTTTTTGGTCTTGGTAGAATTACTTACCACTGCATAACAACAAGAAAAAACAACATAACGGCATTTTTTTTTTGTAAATTATGTGTTCTGAGTTACACTAGCATACTACATCAAAAACTCAATTTGCATAAAAATTGGACTTGACAGGTTTGCCGACTAAGCCAACGATATTAGGATTTGGACTTGATGTACAACAATATTCTAACAAATATATAAAAGCAACAAGTGGTAAATATATACATATGGGTAGAATACAACAACCTTTGAACCAAATTTCAGCAAAATTGAATGAAGTTTAGAGGTTCCTAAAATTATAAAGTTTCTTTTGAGGATTTCTGCATATATTCTGAACAATTTTAAGTATTCATTTACAGAAAGAATTGATCTGTCAATTGATCAAAGCATTTTTAATTATTAAATTTTCTATATATGAAAAACTTTTTGTGTATGCAATGATCGGGAATCAAACCGACAACCCTCTACACTCGCTACGACCAGTAGAATCACCTCTTAACGAGATACACCACGGTCGGCATATCCATTAGTGTGGCTAATGTTGAAGGCAAAACTCTTTCACATCAGTAAGAATTCCGACCTTGCTGACGTGACCGTTTTTGCAAACATTCTATAAAAAACTGACGATTATCTTCAGCTTTTCGATGTTAAATTTCTAACATTTTAAAGACATTACAAATATGTTGAAATATGTGATGCAAAATTGCCTTCTTTTACAAAATTTTTCATAATATTTTAAAAATTGTATGTAATATGCTAGTTATTAAACTCAAAAAAGTGTACGATAATCGTCTATCGTGTTATAGAATCTGGGCACAGGTTTTAAGTAAAACCCTCTTAAGTTGACATATAAAAGAATATGTATGAAATTTACCAAGCCCATTCCTGTATTCAGCACTAACCTGGCTATTTGAAGTAGTTTTTAGTTATTTTTATAACTTGGTCGAATCACTAAGGGGTCAATTAGTGATTTAAGTTTCTCTAGTTTCTCGTAGAATCAGTATTTCCGTAATCAGTATTTTTGAAATACTCATAGTTTAGTATTATGTCATCATTTTTGTGGCCACAAAGTTAAGTATTATGTGCACTTTGTAACAGTCACGGGACAGTGCTTAATAGCACCGATTGCCATTTTTTCATATATATCTAATTATACTGCACCTGTTCTGTCTTATATCACTACTTCAACTGTAACAGTACTAGATACTTTTGTCAATTTGATGTTATTATACTTTTTCTCCAGTTATATGATATATCCAAAATGAAGCAGTTAATGCTTTTCCTCCATTTCAATAGTCACGAGGTTGAATATTTTGCTGAATTACCACTTTTTGATACACCGAAATTTTGATTTGCATAAGTTTTGTAACATGTCCCCTATTCACCTATCATAGATTTGTCACTTTGGATCAATCGACCCTTCATTTCCCGCAGGATTGTTACTACCCTATCATAAAAGGAAGGTCACCGGCCACATCACGTGACCGGTGCTTTGGGACAGAGACCCTGGACCGGTTCTTTTATATGAAAAGTAACTTTTACATGGGCTTGTCCTAGGAGGGTGTCAATTGCCCCTTGTGACGTGTCACAGGACTTACGCAAAAGAACCAGGCGCAAAGCAAAAGAACTTGTAACAGGACTGAAACACAAGAACATATCACAGTATGACGCAAATTAACCTATCGCAGGATTATTCCAAAAAACCTAAAATGAAAGCGGACGAACCTAATGTTTTATTTTTTTATTTATTTGTTTATTTACATATTTATTTTATTTTTTTGTAAAAAATTTAAATTCTGTTTTGGTATTTTTGAATTACATAAGTAGAGTTAAACATTATTGGAACATTTTTTCTATATTTTTTTGCATTCATCCGTGGTGTCGCGGAATCGTCCAACGAAAATTTGGAAACTCAACGAGTTATAATAAGCTGAATATTTTTTCGACAACAAAAACCTGTAAAAAAAATAATAGCCTCCTGGATGCGAATCTTTATTATTTAATAATTTCGTTGCACACAGAAAACAAAAATCCTGCTTCTTTAAAAGTATACCATGCAATTAATATCAATGCAATAGTTTAGTCAGCAATTTGAGTGCTTTCTGATGACTACAAAACTCGCCCACTCAGCAAGAGAGTCTGTAATGGCTACCCAAGTAAAAAAATGATATGGAGCCATATGAAGTTTTATTTAATTATATATAATCTTTTATGTAATTAGATATGATTATATCCGAAAAAGGAGAAGGTCTTATTGTATCATATTGTATCGAATTGTATACAATTGTATACAATTTGGTACAATTTGATACAATTTTATGCAATTCGATACAATTGTATCCGAATTTTGTCCTCATCCAATTACATCAACTTATATCTTTTTGTATAAAATTATATAAAATGTTATAAAAGTGGACATAGTTTGATACAATTATATCTAAATATTAACCTTATACTTTTTATCATATTATATAGGACCATATCTAACAATATATGTACATACAAAAATTATTTTTTTAAATAAAAAAAAAATTTCAATTAATTGTAATTGTTCTTTTTTGAATTGCAATTACAAATAATATGTAATTATAGATGAGTTTTTTTTCAATTACAATTACATGTAATTGTGTAATTGCATGTGTAATTAATTACAAAATGTAATGATTAACCCCAGGCCTGCTGGAGATCTTATAATTTCGATAAATCTTCCATTACTTTTATCCAGATGTATCATGACAGTGCAATAAACATGAAAAAAAATTTCTTTTAATTTAGTAATTGTAAAATAAAGTTAACAACACTGAAATTTTAAAGTTAATAGGATTATGATATACAACCAAGATATAAGAAATCAGTCAAGTGTACGTTATAGTATAGAGAATTTCGTATTAAAGATTCAGTGTTTTTAATGTTATGGGTGCGTTGCGTAAGCCATTTTTGACTCAGGCTAAAAAAACAAAACAAATTACTCACGCACGAGCATTTCGTTTCTTCCTCAGCACACATGAGTATAATAAAAACTTACAATCAGAAAATTCTCACGCAAAACAGTAAAAATTACTAAAAACATATGATGCAAAAAATAAACTCACACACGAATCATGCACGGGTTATTCTTACTCACGCTCACGCACGAATCACTTAAGTATAGTAATTATTACTCACGATCACGTGTGAATAACGTGACTCACGAACATTTCGTGTCACGCGCCAATCCCTAGTAATTACTAAATCTAAAACTAGTTCAAAATCATTGATAACATGGAACCAAATATAATACAATACGGTTTTATATGGACCTTATATATTTTTATATAAAATCACTTTGACAAAATTGCCTATGTGGGATGATATATAATTATAGATGATTTTATAAAGAACGTTATAAGTTATATATGGGTTCATATTCGTCAATATATAATCATAACTAACACAAATTATAAAATATTTCTTATATGGCTCCACATATAGTTTTATATTATTATGTATAGCGCCATACTAAATTATATATAAACGCATATGTAATTATATCTTTTATATGTTAATTTATGTACTTATATATAGCACATACAATTATATGTAGGCCAGTATGTAATAATATAAAATAACATATGTCTCCATATTAAAACCTTTGAGGAAAAAATATCTAATATATGACTATATAAAATTATATCTGCTTGAATTTCAAAGCATATGTGGCCATATGTAACTATAAGTTACTATATGCAATTACATAAAATAATATATGATTATATCAAAACTTTTTTACTCGGGTACGGAAAGTTTTGATGTTGTTACTAGAAACTTAACTATTTTAAACGCTGCTAATTTTAGCAACTCATGCCTACTGATTTGTACTATAATGAAATTGGTATAAAAAATTACTAACCAGTATTAAATTTTAGTAAAATTGTTGTAAAATTAGCAACCAATTTTACTGAATATTAGTATCAATCAAAGAAAACCCTCCATCGTATTTATAAAAAAAATCATCATAAATGTGATGCGAAACAAAAATAAAACTTGACTAATATGATGTTTTTTAATGCAAAATGAGATGTTTTTTGTATTTATGAAATGATACTTTCTTATGTATTAGTGACGAAAGTAATTGTTTATGTTGACTGTTTCGTAAAAGAAGTTGAATTTATTTTGTAAAGCCAGCTTTATAGTCAGAACTAAGATCGATTTTTGTTTTAAAAACATCTAAAGTAACAAATTTATAACTAAACTGGTCATAAGGTTAAGATGGATTATTCCTTTTAAAATCTTTCAAGTAAGAAATTTTCAAATCGATCTTAGTTCTGACTAAAAAACTTTTATTTTACCCAAAATTTTTTATAAATAAAAACCTTAAAAAAGCTGCGAAATAGAATATTAAAAAAAATGTTTTAAAATAAAACGAATAAAATCCTTGCTAAAATCACTAAACTTTTTGAGGATTTTATTGTAGTAGACTTTTTTATTTTATTTTTTTTTAAATTATCATTTCCGTTGTCTGTACTACATCCAGACAAGCTGCGACATCTACATCTTGTCTATTTGGTTGTCGTCCACGCTATAAATGCGGTTATCAGCACAATTTTTGTAGCAAAATAAATTAGTAAAATATTAGTTCAAAATTAGTTTAGTGCTAAAAAAAATATAACTAAAACTTTTGTTGAAAACGGCATTTCAGCAAAAAAAAAATGGCTGAAAACTAGTACACTTGATATACAAGAATTTTTACTAATTTTTTTAACTTCAAATTCACAGATTTTAAACAAAAAATTGAATTTCTAAAATTTTATAGAAAAACGCATTATTTATACCAATAAAACATCCAAACGTATGAATTTGGTATTACAAGTAATGCAAGGGTGCTGTTTGATATATTACCCAGGTAATATGCAAAGTAATACGCACATATTACTAAGGTTTTGCTGGGTTTTTTAGAAAAGTTAAATTTTTTAAAAAGGTATTTTTCAATTTTTTTTTTATAAAATATATTTTTTTGGAAAAGGTGTTTTTTTGTACTCCTTTCGATATAATACTTCTTTGGACAAAGGTATTTTTCTGTTGAAAAAGGTAGTTTTTTGGAAAAAGAGGATGTTTTCCTGTTTTTGGCACTCACCATAGACGTGTTTTTCGGAGGTGGGCAAGGGACCCCATTTATGTTCGGCTGTTGATAGAGAAAAGAAATCTAAGATATTTTTGTTTCTACAACATATTTAAATTTCATGAAAGTTTGAACTAACTTCCTTGCTACATATTAACTAATAATGCCTTCAGAAGCTTATTGAATAACTGTGTGATTCTAATAATTTTTCTTAAAGAAAAACTCTTAGGGCCAATTTTATACTCAGAACTAATATCGATTTTTTTTTAATATTTCTTAAGTAAGCATTTTCAAAACAACATTTCTCACTTAAGAAATATTTAAGACAAAGATTCCAACAAATTATCTTACAATGAAGCCAGTAGACATTTTCCCAACCAAAAGCACAGTATTAATTGATATTTAAAAAAATAATACATATTGTGATACTTTTTGCCATCAAAATTATAGATACAAGAACTATAGGTAGATTTTTTTAAAATTCTTTTTTTAAAAAAAAGGTACGTTTTTTGGAAAAGGTACTTCTTTTTAGAAAAAGTTCCTTTTTTTGTCCTCTTTTTGCCCCTCCTGGTAGGAATTTACAAAAATGCCGTCTTAGCGGTCGTCTACGCTGGAGGTGGAATCTACGTACCGAATTTTAGCTTCCTAGTTCAAATCGTTTGGGCAAGCCATCAAGGGGGAGAAATTCCCCTTCTTGCCCCTCTCTGTAGGAATTTCCAAAAATCCTGTCTTAGTTAATATCGGTAGAGGAGGGACCTTCATACAAGATTTCAACTTCCTAACTCCAGCGGTTTGGGCAGGCTGTTAAGAGGGGCACTTCCCCCTTTTGAACCCCCATTTTTACAATGTCCCTGTCAAAAATTCCAAAAAGTACTTTGCAGATAAGTTAGTCCATACTCCAGGGAACATATGTATATTAAATTTTAGGTTTCTAGCCAAACGGGTTTTTGCAGACCTCAAGGGGGAGACTTTCCCCTTTTTGCCCGTTCCGCTGGGAATTTCTAAAAATCCATCTTAGCAGACTTCTACGCAGAAGGAGGAACCTACATACCAAATTGCTACTTTCTAGCTTCAGCAGTTTGGGCTGGGCGATGTTGAGTCAGTGCACTGAACCAAAAGTCGTAAGTGATATCAACATAAAAATTTTGTTACTTTTTGATGAAACGAATTGTTAAAACAATATTTTTTTTATTCAAACTGATGTGTGTTTTTTTGAACTCAACCATTTTTCTTTAAATGTACAGACTTATTGTCGTCAAAAATCCTCTAGGAAGTAATTGTTGTTTTGATGAATTTTTGTTAATTTATTAACAAAATTTAATTTGTTAACTCTAAAAAATTTTGTTAAAAAGGCAGTTATGTTAATTTGATATAATTTTTCATCAGTTTGAATACTTTTTATTAAATCTGTAGAAAAGGTTTAGTGTGGTTAGTTTTGTCGCGTCATTCCTAGTGCTAGCATGTGACAGCCATTTGTGATAGTTAGAAATATTAATTAAAGACATTAAGTGTTTATTTTTTTTTTAAAGTATTAATAATTAACAAATTCAGTGACTTGTTAAGTGAATATTTATTAATTTTAATTTAAATAAATTTATGTAATTTTAAACGTTTTCAACTTCAATTTCTGTCATTAATTTTTATATTATTTATGTGAAGTATAAAAAATGTATTTGAATTATTAATTTAAATAAATTAATTTATATGTTTTTATCCATAAAATATTTCATGTGTTTTAAATAAAGAGTGTTGAGTATGTGTTATATTATAATTTAAATTTTATACTCGTACTTCATTTTTTTTTATATTTTATTGACTTCATTATAACGAAGACGTATGTAAATTTATAATTCGAAATTGGTAAAATATAAAAAATAATGAAATGTTAGTCTAAAAATTAATAATGAATCCATAAAATATGGATTAATTAAATAATATGCATTGTTGAATTGAATAAACTGCATTGGTAAAACAGCAAAATAATTATTCTATTTGATTAAATATAATTGTTAACATAACTAATTTTTGCTAATACGTTTGACGATATTTTGTCAAGCTAACATCACATAAAATAGTTAAACGTCAAAATAGAAATGTACTAAATAATATGTTAAATTGACGGACAGGTTTTGTTAGTTGTATAGTGATCACGCATTCATCAATTTTATGTGGATTTTAGTTGATTTCACCGATGTTTTTGGTTCAGTGTGAGTGAGTCACTCACATTATTCTTTTATATATAGAGATATATTAATGAATTAAAAATTTACTAAATTTTTTTCTGGCTTGTATACACTCAGATTATTATGTAGTTCGCTGTTTGCGGTTTTATAACAAAGTTTCAGTTTAGTTAAAAAGAAACAGATCTGGGGGTTAGTCATTACATGTTATAATTAATTACCCATTCAATTGCACAATTACATGTAATTATAAATACATGTAATTGTGTCAATTACAATTACATATTAATTGTAATTGTAATTTAAAATTACAATTGCATGTAATTCCTAATAGAAAATTTTCAATTACGGATTTCATTAATTGAAAACATGTCAATTACAATTACATTTTTTTCGGAAAAGAAAAAATAACAAAAAGCGCTAGTTAGCCACGCCTATCCGGCCCATTTTTTTCAAAATTTTAACAAAAAACATTTTCTAATTCAAAATTTTATTGAAAATGTAAATTGTAATTGGAAATCACTTTCAATTACGATTTCATTTAATCTGTAATTAAAAAATTGAAATTACAATTACGTGTTTAGTTTACTAAATACAAATTGAAAATCATTTGAATTTTAAAACGTCCCCCTTTTTAACGGGTCTTTCAAAATATATTGTAATTCTTTTTTTTTGCCTTTACTTACCGTTTATTTTCAACTTCAAATTAAAATTTATCCTCAAAAATAAATAATTTTTTTACAATTTACAACTCAATTTTTCATTGCCGTATTCATGCAAAAGGTGCTTATTAACTCAACTCAATTTAAAATGCAAACTCCTCTCTACAGAAAATAATTGGGTTGAGAAAAATAAGAAATATATATAATAAAAAAAAATAATAATAATAATAGAGAGTTAAGTAAAAAATGCTTGCAACCACATCAGAAAATATGCTGAAGTACAATATATAATTCAAACATCGATTTGTAATAATTCAGCTGTCATTCTCTAAAAAAAACAACAACATTATAATGTTGTTGGTTGCATGTTGTTGCTGTTTAGGAATTTTTATAGTTTTTTTCTTTAAGTTTATTAAACGTGAGTAGAAAATTAAGTTTTTTCTACAATTCGTCGTTTCTCGTTCATCATGGCCAAGAGATACAATCACAACAACGTAACAACTACAAAATATTGTAGTTAAGGAATTTTTGAATAATTTTGTTGTAATATTGGTATGGTTGTGGTGATAGTACTCTAATATTATAATTTACATATTCTTACACAGGTTTACCATTTTTGCACTTTTGGTTCTACTTATGTAGATCTTGCTCTTGTGGGTTAGCATAGATATAGATAAAATATAGATAAATATCTATATATTTAATACTACCTCCGTTCCGAAATAAGGTTAACATTTCTATATTTTTTCTGGGATTATCTTGAGATGAAATTATCCATATTCTTTCTAGTTGCAACAACAATGTTTACCACATAAATTTTAAATTTAACTTTGGGTTAAATTTTAACTGAACAGTGTGTTATCCGGCCTTAGGGCCATTAACAATAAACAAATGAATATAAAATTTGAGCTAACTTGTCAAATTACATATAAATTTGAATTTTTTAACTTTCAGTTTGTGTTAAGTTTAGGTTATTTGTTTATTGTCAGTGGGGGTTAAAAGGGCAAAATATCTAAATTAGCAATAAAAATTTATGGAAAACAGAGTGTTTATGTTATTTATTAATTTGTAACAATAAAAATTAAAATTCCGAAAAAAATAAAGTGGTGTTGTAATTGTTATTATTCTGCTGAAGAAGATATTTATTCTTTTTATAACCTACACCACTACGCGGACAGGGTATTTTGGATTTAACGATGTCCGTCTGTCTGTCCAAGCATTCTTATGCGCACTCTACAGATCGCAAATATTAAGATATTTTGATGAAATTTTGTACACCGACCTACATATGTCGGTCCAAGGACGAAGCCTATTGATTTTGGTTAAAATCGGTCTATGTTTAGACCTAGTGATATAAGATCCCCCCCCCCCCCCCCAAATTGGCTAGTTTACACGCTGCAGGTCGTAAATACGAAGATATTTCATTAAAATTTGGTTTGCTGACTCACATGGTCCCAAGGACAAAGCCTATTTATTCTATATAGGATCGGTCCATATTTGGACATATCGCCCATATGGACACAAGTCCATTTTAACCTATTCGAAACCAAACAGTTGGCTTTTAACCAGAATGGTGTATGGTATTATATAGCCGGTATGCCCGACTTAAACGTTTTTACTCGTTTTAAATTATAAGTATCGTTACCCGAGTAAAAAAGAGTATATATGATATATATTTTTTTAATATTAAAATATATGATAATTAGGGTTTATGTCCCGGGAATTCCCGGGACGGGATTCCCGGGAATCCCGCCCTTTTTCGGATCCCGCAATCCCGGGAATTTTGTGCGGGATTTCCCGGGAATTTTTTATTCTTTTACAGAAGTTTTAGCTAGTATTATTGCAATTTTGGAAGCTTTATTTAAATTTAAAGCATTGATTTTTTGAAATTAATTTAATCAAAAAATATTTTAAATTCAAAAAATACGATTTAAAATTTAATATACTGAATTAGGCCAAATTTTTTTCAGATGTCAGTTGAATTTGGTTTAGTTAAACCGAAAAAATTTTATCAGCCATTACCAAGTTTACCAACAAAAATACTTGTATGTATTTCGGAAAAATTTTTTTTCTTTAAAATGAGCTCTGTTCAAGTAAAGCAATATTTGTATAGGCAGGTTTAGACTGTAATATTTTCGGAAAGATTCTGCAACCTTACCTATATGTTTTGCATGTATACTAATGTAATATCGTACATAAAATCTTATAGTGTAAACCAGCCTTATTTAACATTCAAAAATCATTGGTAGCATTCGGCAGAGAAACCTTAAACTGATACCGGTGACTTGTAGCGCTTTGTGATTACTTACTCTGCTGAACGATGATTTCTTTGTTTTGTTTTAAATACACTTTTTCTATAGTTTGCTTTTATTTTTTTTTATTTTTTATTTTTGAATTATATTTGTATGTTTTTATTTGTCATTCATACAAAACAATTTTTATTGTAAATGAACAACAACAAATGTATCACTTATTGATCAAAAGTAGCAAACATTTTTTACGCTACCAAAACATGACAGCGCTACCTGAGCGCTCAGACTGAGCGGTTAGTGTTCAGATCGTTCAGCAGATAGTTGTACAACTGTTGTAGAGCTGTTGACTATTAAATTGTATCTGCCGAATGCACCTATTGTTTCAGTTCCAAATACCTCCAAAAAACTAGATTACTATAAATTTTTAATATTCATTAATATTCATATTTTCATTAACAAGTATTTTGAGTTTCTTTTATTTAAAATAATTTCATTTTAAGTTCAATTGCTATTCCTTTATTTCAATTGTATTTTTTAAATATTATTTGTTTTCAAAATAATCCATCAGATGCTTTTTAAAATTATTTTGGACTTTTTATATGTTAATTTAAAATGCCACTAAATACGAAAATTAAATAATTTATTTTTAAGTAGCTGTGGCATAAAAAATGTCTATTAAAGAAAATCAATTAAAGTTAAGAAACTATTTAATAATCAGTGTGTTCGTTTACTCGAAATTCTTACTACTTTTGCTACAATTGGAAAGTTTTGTTTACTTTTTGTATTGAATTTTTCCATCTGTAGTAAAAGTAGTAACTTGTAGTAAGTAAACGAACACGCCTAATGTTGTAGTGTCTATTTTTATAAAACGATTTAGGTGAATTTGCCTAAAAATTTGTGTGAAAAATGCTCACTTTCAACTATTTTATAAAAATAATTCTAGACTGATATGTACTTTTGAAAATCTACATAGAAAGATACAAAATATCTAGAAATATAAATTTTTGGATTTCATATTTAAGAAATATTTTAGCAACAAATCGATTTTATTTCTAACTATAAAACTGGTCTGACACAAGTTTGCACCCATTAACAATTCCAATATATCCTGAAAAAGGGGATGAAGATAAAATACCCGTGTCTTTCACTTTTTCTATATCTATTGGTTTAACCGTTTAAACCGCGAATTAATATTTAGTTAATATATTTCTAAGAGTTTTTTTTTTAAATTAAGACGGCTTTCCATATAAATATATTACTTAAATATTAATTCACGATTTAAATTGGTAAACGAACTGATCCAGAAAAAGTGGAAGACAGGGCTATTTTATACTTAGCATCCTTTCAGAATATATTAAGTGCATTTTCTCATGGGTACAACCAAAAGATGAACTTTGTCGGACGGTGTTTTAACAGTAATCGAGTTTTTCAAGTGCAACATATGTCGAATTTATATACATATTTTCTAACGAGCGGGAATTCCCGGGATCCCGGGAAATTCTGAAAAAAATCCCGCTGTCCCGGGAAATGAAAAAGTCCGGGAAAAGAAAAACCCTAATGATAATATAAAATATTGTATGAGACCTTATATGTTTTTATATTATGATATATTAGGAAAATTTTTAGAAATTTTCTCATATGTAATCATATTAAATCATATATCAGTATTTCCTTTATTGCAAATTGTTTATACATATAGGAATATATAATTGATAAAACCGTTAAAAATTTTATATATAAATAGATACGAAAAATATTTTTGATTTTATTTTATATATTAGTTAATCTCAGACCCAAGTTCGAAACTCACTTCATTAAAAACTATTTGTTTTATACGTTGTACTCAATTTTTTCATTAAATTGATATTTTCTGAGCTTTTCTTATTTTTAAAAGTTTTTTTTTTTTTGTTAATTTAAAAAACCAATTTAAAAAAATTAAAATTTAAAATCATGACCCGGCTCGTAATGGGTTAATAAGTCTAGGCATGTTGCATACTTGGTAAGGTATTTCAAGTATCTTTCCAATGACATATACATATATTTTGTTCGGGTCCGTTAAGTATTGAGTGGTAAAATAAGCCATTGAATATTGTTATAGATCATTTTTACCTCCATAAATCGGGAACTATAAGCCTCCAACAAAAAAGAAGTGCATTGCCGGGCTAGCCATTAAAATTTTATTTAAAATAAAAAAAAAACTTAACATCCCAGGTAAAAATCTTCATATATGGATCCATACATGTTTAATATATGTTCGTGCATGCTCATAAACATGCTTGCATGTCCATTCATGGATGTATAAATCACCATACATGCATCCATATATGTTCATACATCTGCATTAAAGAAATTTGAGGTAATGTCTGCATGTATGATCATATATTTTCATGCATGTTCATGAATGTCCATACGTGAACATATATGTAGATATTACCTCAAATTTGGTTAATGCCCATATGTGAAGATATATGGATGTATGTATGGAGATTTATATATCCATATATGGAAAAGCATGCAGGCTTATGAGCAAGCACGATCATACATTAAACCTGTATGTATCCATATATGTCGATTTTTACCCAGGATATTAAAAAAAATTATAAATTCAAATGAAATTCCCATATTTGAGAAAAAAATGAAAAGAAATTCAATAAAGAATTCAATAAAGGATTTATACATTAACGTATTTTGTAGTTACTCATTATCAACAGTAGCCTACGGCTGATAGTGTGTAGGACGTGAAATCCTGCAACCCAATACAAAGTTTTTTTAGCATTTAAATTTAATTATATCGTATTGTATTAACTTATATCCAATTTGATCGGAACAAAACTCGGATATAAATTGATCATTTGATATAACTTTGTATCCTTGTAAATACACACACAGAAAACAGTCTCAGTTGTGGCCACCGAATTTGTTGCCAATCGAATTCGTGCGGTTACGACAACTATCTTTATATTAAATTATATTTTTCGTCGTGAAAGCCAATATTCGGTTGTCTAATTCAATATTATGTTCCACATAAATATTATTATGTTCTACAAAATTTTATTGAAATTAAAAAACTTTTTTTGAATTTTCTGGTATTGAACCCGGCCCTTCAGGTTAATAGTTCACACTTTTACCCACTGCACCACAACTACTTTTAAATTTCTTAGCCATATTTACTGTTTATACATATGAATATTTTATTTTAATTAAAAAAACATCTAAATTTTTGTCTTTTCCGGGATTCGAACCCGGAAATCCGGCGTGCTAGGCCAACTCCTCACCCACTACACCACAAACACTTAATAATTTTAATGACTAATTTTGAATTTATGTGTTTTATTAATACAGTATAAAATTCGTTTATCAATACCAATTAATAGTTGTGTGTGTTATCAATACAATCCACAATTCGGTTGGTTCTACAGAAACTTGAATTTAAGGTCATATTTGATTAGGATACCCGTATTTGTAGTTACCACTTTCGAATATTGAAATTTTTTAAAAAAGGTTATAGATAACACCAATTTTCTTGTATATTCACTAAATAAATGGCTGCTTCTACTGCATAGAATTACTAAACTGATACTAATTTTAAAATTGATTGGAGATACCAATAATTTGTTAAAAGGATTGTTTTTTAGTTCATTTTCCCTATTTTTAATACCTAGTAAAATATTTTTGATGTAGTATTCAATTATAGGTAATTCCAAATAAAATAAAGTCCTGGCAAATTCATTTTAATGGTTTTGATCGAAAGCCAACCAATCTTTTTCCTGGGTGCAATTATATCCGATTTGACACAATCTAATATAACCATTTTTCGGATGAAATTATATCCATTTACATACTGCGATATATCCATTCACATATAATTTTATATAAACTTTTTTACTCGGGTAATTAATTTTTGTCTAGTCCCGAGTAAAAAAAGTTAGATGTTATAAAATACAAACATTATTTATTTATTTATTTATAATTAATTACGTAATACAATTACGTAACTAATTTAAGAAAGGAGTACTAGCAGCAGAGGCTTTCGACTCCGAATAGAGAAAAAAAAAGTACATTAAATTTGACTATATAAACTATTTTCAAATATGAATTTACAAATTAATTTAATATTATTGTCACATGTATTTTTCAAGAGATCGGTTGGTGAATTTGATCCAAAGATGTTGGTTCTGGATGAATTGTAGTCGGTGCACTCATTTAGAATGTGGGAAACCGTTAGATGCGTGTTGCAAGTAGAACATCGTGGGGCTGTATTTCTCTCCAATAGATGTTTGTGAGAGAATTTGCAGTGTCCAATTCTTAGGCGAACTATTAAATTAGTGTATTTTCTGGAACAGTTTTTTGGATATGTTGGTTTGATTCCAAGGGGATTTACATTTTTGTAGTTGTGCTGATAGTTGTACCATTTTTGATGGTTTAGGTTCCTCAAGTACGAAGATATCGCATTTAACATATCACGAGATTCCCAGGTGGAGAATTTTAGTAGTGGCCTACGTTTTGCTTCTTCTGCAGCTAAGTCGGCATACTCGTTGCCAGGTATACCAACGTGAGAAGGGACCCACATTATTTTAATTTTATTTGGTTGTTGTATACAAATGTTCCTTATTTCATTTATTAATGGTGAGTCGTACGAGGAGCTTTGCATGGCTAAGACAGCCGAAAGGCTGTCAGTGCAAATTACATATTTAGTGTCTTTTTTTGAGGCGAATTCCACTGCTAGCAATATTGCTAAAGCTTCAGCTGTGAAGTTAGAACAGATGTTATCTAGTAAGCCAGAGTTTATGAGATTTCCATCTTGTTCTACTGTTGCGAAAGTTGTAAACTCAGTCGACTTGGATCCATCAGTGAATAGAAAATTCCAATTGAGTCCAAAGAAATGGTCAGATATATTTTTAAAAGTTTGTCTATAAACAATAGGCAAAGTCGTGGTTTTGGGTAAATCACTCATGGAAAGAATGAATGAAGATTTATTTAAAAGCCATGGAGGTTCGGATTGGTTTTTTATGTATATTGGGCGAAAGTGTACACCAAGATTGCGGGAAAAGTCTATACATCTGACGATAGTAGATTGAATCCTGGTTGTTCTGACGCCATTAACAGTTTTTCTAACTTCTTGAAAAAGAATTTTATTGCGACAAATGAAGAGTTTTGGTATCAATTTGTATGTTAGATACGATATACGGTTTTCTATAGACGGCATTCCAGCTTCGGCTAATATATTTATGGTAGAGCTGGTGTAAAAGGCTCCGATGCTGCGACGAACTGCTGCATGATAGGGTCCTTGAATTAATTTTATATGAGAGGGCGCACACCAACCATATATTGGAAGGGCGTAATCGATTTTCGCAAGTGAAACTGAACGGGTTATATTTATCATTGTCGAGATATGAATCATAAAATTTTTTGATGTTAAATATTTCACTATATTTAATCTCGAAATTAAGTTTTTTCTCAGGTGTTGGCAATGATCTTTAAAAGTAAAGCTTTTGTCAAAAATAACTCCTAAAATGCGTAGATTATCTACACGTTTGATTTTAGTATTATTGTATTCCACATCAAATTTACTGCAGTTATGTTTTTTGCAGATGTGTAATAGATTGCATTTATCTACGGATAGTTTTGCACCTGATGTTGAACACCATTCATCAATTTTTCTTAAAGTGTTCGAAAATATTTCTTTCACTTTGTTGTTTTCGTTCATTTTAGTAAAAATTATTGCATCGTCAGCGTAAATTCCATGTTCAATGTGTTTTTGCGTGGACAGAATTTTGCTTAATGGAGGCCTAAAATACAATTTGATCCGAAAAATGATGGATCGTTCTGTATTAATTTAGATCCTCCTTGGATCTAATATGATCAATTACGATCCGAAAAATGGGTTTATCTAATTATATAAAATTAGATTTAACACAAAAACTTACCTTTTATTTGATACCACTAGATAAACAAAAATTATTCAGAGATCGCTCAGATTGCATTAAATGGTCCCTTCTATTGAAATAACTTTTTGATTATCATTATGTCACATCCAATTTTATATGATTAGATAAACCCATTTTTCGGATCGTATTTCATCATATTAGATACAAGGTGGATCTAAATTAATGCAATACGATCCACCATTTTTCGGATAAAATTTTATTTTGGGTGGCATCAAAAAAAGATATGATTGTATGTTGTACCTCATTAATTTTATTAATAGGGGTGTTTCTTTTTTTAAGTTTTTTTGTTTCATTACATTAGATTTGTTTTTTTTAGAATTTTATATAAATATTCCATACACATTTAAGTATTTATAAAACTTTTAAGTACCAGATCAAAAAAATTTATATATAGTCATATACAGTAATATCTTGTTTTATTTTATAATATGTTAATATATATGTTGTCATGAATAACCATATATAATTATATGTTTCTTATGTAGTAGCTTATATAACCATATATTTTTATATATTTTGTGTTTTATAAAATTTGATATCAACCATGTATTATGCTATGCATAATGAGATATGACAGGACTATTGTCATAATTTAGTTTAGGAATGCCATTTGCTGCTTCTCTTATATCGAATTTCCCACTTTCGCTTAAAGAAACTATTAATAGAATAATAAAATTGCTTATGGTCTCAATAAGCTACCACGTTAGGGCGAATAATATAACAATATTCTCTTGTAAAAAACTGAATTGGGCTAATAAAAAGAAAATAAAAGGACAAATTTTTTAAGTTAGAATATAGAATTAAAAAAATCGATTATTCGTCTGATGGCCGCAAAATGTGATATGTTCTCGCTAAAAACCAAATTGTTAAAATAAAAAAAATATTAAATTTATTTGAATACACTTTAGAATTATTTATCACTAATTTTCTTATTTATCACTTATGTTAGTTACAAATTATACGAGTATCTTAAGGGGGTTAAATACTGTAACAACAGAATTTTAAGGGGCATATTTAAACGGTTGTCAAAAATTCAAATAACAATATTTTTACTATGTTATTCTTTTATTTAAAATATATGTTATTGAGGTATTTTCAAAAAATATTAGTTTTAAACTTCTCCGACCAAAATCGCCAGGGTTACCACTTCATTATTAGCCTTTTTTAAAAAAGGCAAAATCAGCTGTCACTGTACAGCCTTCATTAATTATTGGAAAATAAAAATGTAAAGTTATTCTTAAAACCAGATAAATTTTCTAGTCCTCATCGTGGCCCGATTTTTATTTTTTAATACTTTTTAAACAAAATTGCTATACAAACTTGAAAATTCCAAAAAACGCAAGAAAAAACAATTTTGCTTGGGAATATAAAATTTATTTGACTGAAATTCAAAAAAGGGCCACGATAAGGACTACAGTTTTTTGTTGACTACGAAAGAAAAAAACCGGTTAACCCACCTTGGCTGTACCTTGGCTGCCGATTTTGAACTCATGGTTGTGAGAAAAATGCGTTTGAAGTCTAAAGTCAATTTTAAGCTAAGAAAACGGCAAAATTTCAAAAAATTGTGAATTAAAAAAAGTTATATCTTCTAGCTTACTGCATGTCCACCAAATTTGGGACGAATCGGTTAATGGGTATTTGATATATTAAACTTAATAGTCTTAAAAACGATGGTAGATATATTATTGTACACATTCAATCCAATAGGGAAAAAAACTGCATAGAGAGAGCTTTCTGGATAAAATTTCAATGAATTCCCTTTACGCAATAATTCATTAACATTATGCGGATAATTCATTAAAATCATGCAGATAACTCACTCAATGTGTCATAGCAGACCCCTACGTACACCTAAGGGGCCTAGAGACGATGCTTCGGATGGCCAGTTTCCTACTTGGGTCATCGATGATCTATCAACCCTACCGGTCTGCCAGTCCGGTAATCCTGCGGAAAGACAAAACAGCGGAAAAGATCCCTAAAATTTCAAATTTACCGGTTCCTCCATCCATCGCAACACACCGCTTACAAAATGAAAAAAGAAACCACACAAAATTCAACAACAGAAAACTAAAATCGAAAAAAACCCACCACCCGTGCAATAACATAGCCCACTTGGCACTGTAGGCACTTGGGCAATTCCTGAAGCGTTTTCGTACCCTGCCAAAGGGACTCATCAGCAGGATTAACCTACTAGTTCCGTGGAACCACTGTCGGACACATATATAATATGCTCCAGAAGAAAATGCCCAAATCAGACCAGAATAACAAAATAAATCCGAACCCATCCCAAAAAGCCATAAATCAGAAAACTCAAAACCTACCCCATCCATCCCAGTATCCCGCCCGAGGGTCAATAACCGCTGCCCATAACACACTCGCATAACCACACAATAACATTCGACCAACAAAAATAGATCATCAACAACCCACCCATAAATTCCCCGAAAAAACAATAAATACAAAACTCACCCCATACATTCCATGCAGCACCAACAAGCGACACCTTCTGCCTCCCACAACGACCACAAATAAAATAGAATTACAAAAAATAATTTCAAACTGTCAGAAAATAAACCCTATGTGATCAGGGCCCCAAACCTCAACCACAATCAAGATACCAACCGTGTCAGTAAGCAGCGGCAGTAACACCAAACTGCCTATCCCGTGAAATCAGTCCAATAACCCCACAACCTCCGCCATATCCCAGTCACAATCCACTCAACGGATCCTATACCCAAAAAATTCCTTCGGTCACATCCCTGTCACACAATACACTCAAAGCCAAGTAATACAGCCAAACTCAGGCAGTATAAGAAACAAAATTAAAAATAAAAATGCCAAAAATCAGCACTCCAAAAAATTCCACAAAACACATGAAATCCCTCACCGCAAAAAAACCAATGAATAGACGTCACCAATAAATTGACAAAATTAAAATAATCCCTAAAAACCGTCAATAAAATATAATTAACACATTCACAGGTCCTGAGAGAGATGCCTACCGAAACGTGGATTTGTCCACCAACTTTATAGTCTATCGCTCAAGAAAATCCAATTTATGAACTTCATTCTTTCTCAATAACATTTTCAAGGCAAAAATTCCTATAAAGTCGATAGGCAGTGTTAATTCCCACCTAAAGCTACATTTATTCAATAGGGAAAAAAGCTGCATAGAGAGAGCTTTCTGGATAAAATTTCAATGAATTCCCTTTACGCAATAATTCATTAACATTATGCGGAAATTCATTAAAATCATGCAGATAACTCACTCAATGTGTCATTTCAAACCCCTACGTACACCGTACAAACCCCTACGTAAACATGTGAAAATTTAATTCCTTCGATTTTTTTATTGAAATTTTCGGAGCATATCGACAAAAGTAAGCTCCATCCAAATAAAATATAAAAAAAATTCCAAAACAAAATTTTTCCTAGAGTCGATAACACCCTTAATACCCTAACCGAGCACAAGTAACTAACTAATGTTATGGGTTCGTGGAAACTGAAAACACGTCACCCAAACTGATATCTACACTCAAAAAAATAAGTTAGTAGAAAAATTAGTAAAACGTCTTGTATTTCAAGTGTACTAGTTTTCAGCAAATTTTTTTGCTGAAATTCCGTTTTCAGCAAAAATTTTAGTTAAATTTTTTAGCACTAAACTAATTTTGAACTAATGTTTTACTAATTTATTTTGCTACAAAAATTGTGCTGATAACCGCATTCATAGCGTGGGCGACAACCAGATAGACAAGATGTAAATGTCGCACCTTGTCTGGAAACGGAAATGACAAAAAAAAGAAAAACAACTCTACACATATTCTATATTTAAATTTTCAGCAAATAAATTAACTAAAGTAAAATTTTGCTACAAGTTTTTTGAGTTTTTTTCAGTCTACTAATATTCAGCAAAAAGTTTAGTGATTTTAGCAAGGATTTTTTTCTTTTGCAGTCGACTAAGTGTTAGCAAAACTTTTGCTGAAGATTACTATTTTTTGGTAAAAATCAGCTCGCTGATTTTCAGCAAACCTTTTGCTGAAATTACCAAATTTTTTGCAAGCACGCTCCAGACTAAAAAGTTGCTGACACAGCAACATTTTTTGCTGACTTTACTGACTTTTTTTTTTGAGTTTAGTCTCTAACAACTAGCCTACCGAGGTGCTAAAATTTCGAACTAATAACTACTAATGGTCTACATAAATTCTCACATTTGACGCTTAATAACTTTGTATTTTTTTATTTTTTTTTTACTTTTGAAGTCCTTTGAAAGAGTAAACTCTTTTACAGATCTTGTTTATTGCAAATCATCAAAATCCTTGTATTATGAATATGAATTTATAGTATGCCTGGTAGTTATAGTTTTATTTTGTTTATTTTTATACCCTACACCACTATGTGGTCAGGGTATTATAAGTTTGTGCTGATGTTTGTAACACCAAAAAATATTGGTCGTAGACCCACCTTATAGTATACCGATCGGTTCAGAATTTTTTTTATTTCGATTTAACGATGTCCGTCTGTCCGTCCGTCCGTCCGTCCGTCTGTCTGTCCATGCAATCTTGTGCGCACTCTACAGGTCGCACCTATTAAGATATTTTGATGAAATTTGGTATGCAGACCTATGTTGGCCCAAGGACGAACAAGTTTGATTTTTTTGAACATCGGTCCATGTTTAGACCTAGTGCCCATATAAGGGTCCTACCAAAATTATACTGTTTATATGCTGCAGGTCGTAAATATTAAGATATTTTGATGAAATTTGGTACACAGACCTATATTGGCCCAATAATGCAGCCTATTGATTTTGGTGAACATCGGTCCATGTTTAGACCTAGTGCCCATATAATGGTCCTACCAAAATTATACACGCTGCAGGTCGCAAATATTATGATATTTTGATGAAATTTGGTACATAGACCTATGTTGGCCCAAGGACGAAGCCTATTGATTTTGGTGAACATCGGTCGATGTTTAGAACTAGTGCCCATATAATGGTCCTACCAAAATTATACTGTTTATACGCTGCAGGTCGTAAATATTAATATATATTGACGAAATTTGGTACACAGACCTACATTGGGCCAATAACGCAGCCTATTGATTTTGGTAAACATCGGTCCATGTTTAGACCTAGTGCCCATATAAGGGTCCTACCAAAATTATAATGTTTATACGCTGCAGGTCGCAAATATTAAGATATTTTGATGAAATTTGATACACAGAGCTATATTGGCTCAATAACGCAGCCTATTGATTTTGGTGAACATCGGTCTATGTTTAGACCTAGTGCCCATATAAGGGTCCTACCAAAATTATACTGTTTATACGCTGCAGGTCGCAAATATTATGATATTTTGATGAAATTTGGTACATAGACCTATGTTGGCCCAAGGACGAAGCCTATTGATTTTGGTGAACATCGGTCCATGTTTAGAACTAGTGCCCATATAAGGGTCCCCCCAAAATTATATTGTTTATACGCTGCAGGTCGCAAATATTAAGCTATTTTGATGAAATTTGGTACATAGACCTATGTTGGCCCAAGGACGAAGCCTATTGATTTTGGTGAACATCGGTCCATGTTTAGAACTAGTGCCCATATAAGGGTCCCCCCAAAATTGGCTTGGTTACAAACTGCAGGTCGCAAATATTAAGATATTTTAATGAAATTTGGTGCGCTGACTCACATTATAGAAAATTTTGACACAAGCCCCATTTTAACCCATTCGAATTTCGGATCCAAACAATACACCAGACTGGTGTAGGGTATTGTATAGTCGGCATGCCCGACTTTAACCTTTTTACTCGTTGTAATTTCTGGCTATTATTTTGTAGTGCTGCCTTAAATATATTTGGTATTTACGTCGGCAGAATGCAATATCTTTTTGTTTCGAACGTCCGTCCGTTTGTTGGTCGGTTATTCTGTTTGCCTTTCAGTTGAAGCAAAGAAGACCTTTCGGCTGACTATTTGGCATTTAGTGCGTTTTTCATCTGTTGTGGTTTGATAAATTACTTTAAGATACAACACGCAGATGTGCAATAATTTTCATTCGTTTTTGTTTTAGTTTTTTTTTTCTTTTTTGTGTTGCTTTTACACTTTTAATTTTGATCATACAGTATGGTCACAACAAAAATATGTATGGTGCAATACACTAACTCCTTCTATCATGGATTTTGTAGCTGAAGACAGAACGACTGAAACCAAAAAAAAAAGAAATACCTTATAAAACCTGCAGCATATTTTTAAGATTATATCGGTTGTTATTGTTTGTAAACGATGTTTAATCCTTTGTTTCTCAAATATTTGTACAGTGGGGCCAAAAATAAAAAGTATGATCACCCATGTAAAAAAGAGCACATCTGGAGAAATCTAATTAAATCTGATTGTACCAGATCTAGGCAGATCTCAAAATTGGGTACAAATTTAAGATTTAATTAGATCTCATCAGATCTAGGCAGACCTGGCACATCATATCAGATCCAATTTTCTGGACTTATATCTTATCGATAAAACAAAAACTTTAAAATAAAATTAAAGAACCTACACCTATAAAGTAATTTTTTTATCGGGTTATTCTTTATACAAAATTTGTGTATACATTATTTGCCTTTGAAAACAGCTTAAATAGCTAAGATCTGGTACCAGATCTGGCACTAACTCTGGACAGGTCTTCTTTACCTACCTGTTCATAAAAATCACCAAATTTTCCAGATCCCTTTAGATGTCAGCAGATTCGGCACCAGAACTGATCACATCTGGTCCAGGTTTATGAAATTGTCTAGCACCTCAGATAATTTCATGTTAAAATGTGAAAAAAATTAGCATTTATACTTACTTTATGAAATAAGCTGATATATACACTTCATATCAGAACTATAACCGTACATTGAACCAAAAGTAGTAAGTGAAATCAACTTAAATATTTTGTTACTTTTGGATGAAACAAATTGTTAAAACAATATCTTTTTTATTCAAATTAATATATGTTTTTTTCAAATCAACTGTGTTTTTAAATGCACATTCTTATTGTCAGCAAAAATACTCAACGAAGCAATTGTTGTTTTGACAAATTTTTGTTAATTAGTTAACAAAATTGCATTTGTTAAGTCTAAAAAATTTTGTTGAAAAGTCAGTAAAGTTAATTTAATAGTTGGACTTGTTGTGAATTGTTCAGTAAATATTAATTAATATCCTTTATTGTGAAGTAAACTATTTATTTCAATATAAAATATATTTTAATTATTAATAATATTAAATAAATTTCTATGTTTTTGAACATGTGTTTCATTTGTTTTAAGAATTGAGTTTCGAGTACATAAATAAGTATTATTATTTAAATTTTATATTTCATTATTTTTATATTTTATCAAATTAATTAATTTTGTTTAGACTTAACATTGATAATATATAATAAATAATAAAATATAAATCTGAAAAATATTAATGTGTGGCAGTTAACCCTACACAAATGTAAATCCTAATTTGGTTATAAATTGTTGAAACTTTGGGGCGCCACTAACATTGTTAGATAGTATTTAGAAAGAACTAGAATATTCTTTTGTTAATGTAGACGCTAAATGTATTTCAAATAGTAAAGACGTAAAAATATTGAATAAAAAATATATGTAAAAATAAGAGAAGTCTTTTAATTATTATTGGTTATACGGATAAACAACAACAACCACAGTACTTATTACAGGTTGCAGATATTATACGAAACCCACAATTGACACCGGCGCTGATTTCTCGGTTCTGCCTCCTACAAATCGTGACATACCACATTCATACGATTTGTACGCATCAAATGGTACGCCAATAAAAACATACGGTACGAAAATTATTTCAGTCGACTTCGGCCTACGAAGAAAAATGGACTGGGGTTTTCTCATTGCCGACGTTACAAAGCCTATTATAGGCGTGGATTTCCTACATGAATATGATCTTTCGGTGGATGTACGTAGAAAAGTTTTAATTGACAACAAAACCAAACTTACGGTGAATATAGTTTTCGACAAAAGCTGCTATGAGCAGATTCATACTGTTTCACCAGTGATAAATAGTTGGGTGAAACGGCTACTGGACGAATATAAGGATTTGACACAACCTTTTAAGTATACATCAAATTCGGAAAGTTCTAAAGTTTACCACCATATCGTATCGCATATACTTTACAACAAATCCATATTTACTACTCTCGATTTGGAGCGGGCGTATCATCAAGTACCCATTGCGGCGGAAAATCGTGAAAAACAGCTATAATCACACCGTTTGGATTATACGAATTTAACGTCATGACATTTGGTCTCCGAAATGCCACCCAGACTTTTCAACGTAACATGGATCAAATTTTCCGTGACTTAGATTTCGCAATCGTATACATTGACGATATATGCATAGCATCATCGGATGAAGAAGAACACGTACGACATGTGAATGTCGTTTTTGAACGTCTGCGACAGCATGGCCTAAAAATAAAAGTTTCGAAATGTGTCTTCGGGCAAAATGAAATAAATTTTTTGGGACATCGTATAACAAAAGATGGCGTATCACCTACAAAAGAAAAAGTTAAGGCTATTTTGGAGTTTAACAATGGCCTTGCAACTCTCTCAATATTTTTTATTTGAAAAAATATTAGGCGGCTTGGAACAGGAACGAACTCCGACTGGTTAATCAGGGATGGAAAAGACTCACTTAATCGGGCTCTTACACCAAAAAATGTTAGATCGCTCTTACACATTTAAAAATGTAAGTAACTAAAAAATACCTTCCTCTTTGGCTCGTTAAAAAACATAAAAATTAAATATTTAGATATTAGCAAATATTAGCACAAATTGCAAAAAAAAACATTTGCAAAAAGCGAAATTTTTGCAACAATATATTCGCTTGCAGAATGTCGATCGCTTATTACCTCTTTTAATTAATTTTCTGTACCATAATAAAGCCTTTTTCGAATTCCGCCGTTATTTTGCAATTTTTAAGTGCGGTTTTTTTAAATATATAACCTAGGGATTAAATTTTTGTACCATAAAGTCTTTTTTCAAATTCCGCTATTATTTTCTAATTCTTTACGTCCGTTTTTTTTTTAGTTTAGAATCTAGGGGGCTATAATACACATTTCATACAACAAAGTTTGGTGGCTAGTTGCAAAAAAAAGTCGCGAAAAATAAAATTTGCAAAAAGGATAAATTTTTTCATCAATATATTTGTTTGCAGAATGTAAATCGCTGATTAAGTTTTTTAATTAATTTTTTTTACCATAAAGCCTTTTTTCGCTTTCCGCGATTATTTTGCAATTTTTTAAGTGTGGTTTTTTTAAATTTATAATCTAGGGTCTATAGTACCAATTTTATACACAAAAGTTTAGTGCTTAGTTTGCCAAAAAAAAAAAAATAAATCGCGAAAAAAATATTTGCAAAAAGGAAAATTTTTGCGTCATTGTATTCATTTTCAGATTGTTAATCGCTGATTGAGTTTTTTAATTATTTTTTTCTACCACAAAGTTTTTTCGCGTTCCTCTATTATTTTGCAATTTTTTAAGTGCGGTTTTTTAAATTTATAATCTGCAGAGTATAATGCCCATTTCATAAAACAAAGTTTGGTGGTTAGTTGCAAAAAAAGAAAATTTTGGCATCGTTTGTAGAGAAATCTTTTAATTAATTTTTTGAACCCCAAAGCCTTTTTTCGCATTCCGATATTATTTTGCAATTTTTTACGTATGGTTTTTTAAAATTCATAATCTAGGGCTATAATATTGTTGGAATAGTATAATTCCATAGTATAGTTCCATTCTTGATTTTTATAACTAAATTATTATTTTCCATCCCTGGTTACAATCGATGTTTTGAGTCATACAAAGAGCGCACATAATGACCCTGCAAACATATAAAAGATACCTTCCAAGAAGATATTAAAACGATATCTTCTATCAGATATTGTTTTTGAGGCTTAAATTAAATAATGAAAAAATTAAATCGTTTTTTTATTGTACCGGGAGTTTATTTAGCGGTATCCCTTTTATCTTCCATATGAGTTATTGCTTTCATATTGCCGGGAAGTATTGTTTTAGTGTAACAGTTGCTTCCGACGGAGGAAACTTCCGGAATACGAAACTGATATTGCCGGCAATAAATGATTTCTTCCCGGCGATATGTTCGGAGAATCTTCTTCGTATTGCCGTGTTTGCTGGGTGATATTAGTTTGAGTATGTTCCTGTTCCAAGGCACATAATAGAACAAATGGTTTCTCAGTGATAGAGAGTCCCCCAATCTCTTTATTATGTATACTCTTTGAGTTTAATAAACCAACACTCACATGTGATTTGAGACGGTTCATAGCACTATTGAACTTCTACAGACGTTTTCTACCAAATGCGGCATTTAAACAAGGTAAGCTACAAAAACTGATAAAGACCAACAAGAAAAATGATAAAACGCCAGTTGAATGGGATGACGATGCAACAAAGGCTTTTGAGGAATGTAAAAACAGCCTGGCTGAGGCAACTCTACTTGTTCATCCCTCTTTCAATGCAAAATTAGTTCTCCATGTCGATGCTAGCAATTTCTGTGTTGGTGCAGCAATTCATGAGGTAGTAGATGGTAATCTTCGACCCCTAGGTTTTTATTCAAAAAGGATGTCGGATACGCAAAAAAGATACAGTACGTTTGACAGAGAACTACAAGCGGTCTACCAGTCAGTAAAATATTTTAAACACTTCATTGATGGCGGTAATTGTGCTATACTAACGGATCACAAACCACTCACGTATGCTTTTCACCAAAATCCGGAAAAGGCTACACCAAAACAAATACGACAACTTAGCTTCATCAGTGAATATACAACCGACATTCAACATATTTCTGGCAGGGACAACATTGTTGCAGACACATTGTCACGTGTCGAAGCCATATTTAACGCCGACCAGATAGATTTTGAGCAACTTGCATTAAGCCAACAAAATGATGATGAACTTAGAGAAACCGAACAAAATTCCTCACTACAACTTAAAGTTATACAGATACCGAACTCACAAGTGTCTATATGGTGCGATGTTTCGACAACGAGAGTTCGTCCTTATATTACCCCACCATTTCGAAAACAAATATTTAATTCATTTCACAATATATCACATTCTGGAAAACGTTCAACAGTAAAGCTGATCACCGAACGGTTCGTCTGGAAAAATATGAAAAACGACATTAACAGAATGGTGAATTCCTGCTTTGAATGTCAAAAATCAAAAGTGAGTAAACATAATAGGAGTGCTTTACAACAATTCAGTGTTCCAAACCAACGGTTCCGACATGTAAACATTGACATAGTGGGACCATTGCCAATATCAGATGATTTTAGGTACTCTTTGACCTGTATAGACCGATTCAGTCGTTGGCCAGTCACCATTCCAATTAAGGACATAACCGCGGAAACAGTTGCACGAGCATTCTTGAACGGATGGATATCGCATTATGGTATGCCAAGTGTCATAACTACTGACCAAGGCAGACAATTTGAATCGAAATTATTCAAGGAACTAACCAATTTGACTGGTTCCAAACATCTTCGCACAACTGCTTACCACCCACAGGCAAATGGCCTGGTAGAGCGTATGCATCGTACTCTTAAATGTGCCATTAAGTGCCATACATCTACAAATTGGACTGAAAGTTTACCAATAGTGTTATTAGGCCTCAGAACAACTTTTAAGCCAGATTTAAACGCATCAGCAGTTTATCGATAAAATATGAATTGAACAAATTGTTGAATTGAATAAAATGTATTTGTAAAACAACAAAATAGTTATTCTATTTGATGAAATATAACTGTTGGCGTAACTAATTTTTGTTAATACATTTGACGATATTTTGTCAAAATAACACCACATAAAATTTGACACCACGTCAAAATGTATATTTACTAAACAATATGTTAAATTGACGGATAGGTTTTGTTGGTTGTATAGTGATCACCCCATTCATCAATTTAATATGGATTTTAGTTGATTTCACCGCTATTTTTTGTTCAGTGTACAAAATTAAATAAAATGAAATACTAGGAAAAGTCACTCTGATTTTAAGGAATCCCAAAAACTGCATTTGTTATGCACCATTGTCCACTATTCACTTTGGAAAGCACTTTTCCATTCAGTGACCTCCAAACATGGAATTCTTCTGTTTCAAAAAGTCTCTGGTAATATCGATTATATGGAAAAGACGGAATAATATTCCATTGTTATTCCCGATTCGGCTCTTATCCGTACAAATTATGGGTCATTTCATAACTTTAGTATTTTCAGTTTGACAGCATACCTGAGTAAAGCCCAAACCACATCGTGAAAGTGCCAGTGGACAGTGGCAGTGCTGTCAAACTTTGTTCTTGAATTTCGCGAAAACGATTCAAAATTTTTTAAAATTTCTTATTGTGTTTTGTTTAGAAATAGCTCTTGTTTATTTAGAAACTTTTCTAAATTCTCGGCAGTGACAAATAAAGAAAATACAAAAACTGCTTTATCGACAAAACGTCGCACTGCGGTCGACACTGTGCTTATGTGGTTTAGGCTTAAGTCGCTATTTAAGAACTGACGCGTTGTGAAAAATCAGTACTTATGAATGTTTTTTCTAACAATAAAATCATCAGAGAGAGGGAAAGAAAGATGTATGCAGACCGCCGGGGATTAGCTTCGCCAGCATAAAATAGTGCATCCAGAAATCAGATTCGGTGCATCAAATAAATTTTTCGGTTGCAGCTACCGAATTGTCACATTCAAATTAAACCAGTGATATCCAACCTCAGTGTGCGACATAAAAAAATGTTTGATTTCTAAATAATTTTTGTTATTCTGTTAAAAGCATTCATAATCCATAAACATTAAAGCAGTTAATATATACAACAAAAATTCAAAATTTGTAAATTTCGGTAATTACAACAGTATTAAAAACTAATAAAAGTGATTGTACCTGGAACTTTAAAAATTCGGTTGGCGAAATAATCGGTTGGAACTACGAATCTGTTCTATTTGTGTTCCAAAACCGTTATATTTATAGCTGACAAATGTACAATATTAACTTGGCGAATTTACGCCATAGGTGCGCAGTTAAGTAGATTTGAGTTACTGGTCCCAGTAGGAAATTGCCAGTGGTACCAAAAATTAAGAAAGGCTTACCACTGGGCGCACTCATTTCAGGCGCTTCGATACCGTTTCAAAAAAGCGTTTTAATAGTATTTGTTTTAGAAAAATATATGCGAATACATGGGAACGTTGCTGTCCTTTATTATATGGTTGTACTATAGATATAAATTTATGTACGACATTCAAATTAGGCGTAACATACATATGTTCCTTTTTTATTCATGGCATTAAATATAATTCCATATTTATCCAAATATGAGTTCCTCTTACACATACGGAAAAATGTATTCTTCCAAATATGTTCATATACAAGTCCCTTTTGCATAAATTTAATAACATATACTTCCATATTTGTCCATATGTGAGTGCCATTTTCATATATGAAATAACAGATGCCTCTATATATATCTGTACACAGAGAGAATTCTTTGTACGAGTTTTAATGAAACTTTTTCACTAACCTAATGAAGTTTTTTCACAAGCCGGTGAAAAATGTTCATATACGCTCAAACATGTTCATATATGGTTTATGTATGGACACATATGAACAAATATGGATTTTTTTATAAACATATATCGATTTTATATGAACATATATGGAAGTATATGTTATTCCATATATGGAAAAAGATTTCATATACAGACATATACTGAGGCATCTGCTATTTCATATATGAAAAAGGCACTCATATATGGAAAAATATGGAAGTATATGATATTCAATTTATGCAAAAGTGACTTGTATATGAACATATTTGAAAGAATACATTTTTTCATATGTGTAAAGTGAACTCATATATGGATAAATTATATTTAATGCCATCAATAAAAAAAGGAACATATGTAGTGCCTAATTCGAATGTCATACATAAATTTATATCTATAGTACAACCTTATAATAAAGGACAGCAACGTCCGCATGTATTCGCATATATTTAATAAATGTATATGTTCATATATGTCCACATATAAACATATACTTAGGTGTTACCTCATTTTTCGGATCCATACATATATATGGACATTTTTCACCGGGAATAGAAATGAAAAATTTTTTAAACTCTATGAAAAAGCTTCATAGTTTTAATGAAAATATTTTTAATGAAACTTTTTCATTAGTCGTATTAAATTTTTAATAAATAATATGAAATTTTTCATTAACTTTTATGAAAAATTGCATTAATTTAATGAAAAGTTTCAATGGAAGAATTCCAGTGACAATTCATAGATCTAATGCAAAAATTCATTGATATCATGAAGATAATTCTCTCAGTGTATATGAAATCTTTTTCTATATATGGAATCACATATACCTCCATATATGTTCATATAAAATCCATATATGTTCATAAAAAATCCATATTTGTTCAGATGTGTCCATACATAAACCATATAAGTATGAACATGTTTGAGCGTATATGAGCATTTTTCCCCGGGAATGGTATAAAAATCAATTCATTAAAAAAGGTTTCTAGTCGGCAGACCTGGAGGTTAATCATTACATTTCAATTACTATTATATGTAATGTGTAATTGAGGAATCCCGAATTACAATTACAAAAAATTTGTAATTAAAAAAATTTCATTACACATTACAAGTAATTGTAATTGAAAATGTTCAATTACATATTACAAGTAATTGTAATTAAGCAGTAATTAATTACTTCCAATTTAACCGAATTCAATTACATTTTCAAAAATAAAATTTTTTTAACTAAAAATTTTTAAAAAAGAATTCTGAAGTGTTTTGGATACCCGAGTAAATATATTATCATATATTTTTTAATATTAAAATATATGATAATATAAAATATTGTGTGCGACCTTATATGTTTTTATATGGTGATATATTAGAAATTTTTTTAGAAATTTTCTCATATGTAATCATATTAAATCATATATGTATCAGTAATTGCTTTATTGCAAATTGTATATATAGGAATATATTATTGATAAAACCGTCCAAAATTTTATATAAAAATAGATAAGAAAAATATGTTTAACTTTATTTTTTATATAACTTGCCTGCAAGTAGTGTTATGTGTTCTTTAACGAAAAAGGGCGAAAAAACTGGTTTATATTATCCTTTTAATATATTTCATTGACATCATATGCCTTAATAATGATTGTAATAAATAAGGTCGTGAATCATTAGGGCATATGATGTCAATAAAATATCTTAAAAGGATAATATAAATCAGTTTTTTCGCTCTCCTGAAAACCTGTTAAAACCAAAAACATAGCACTTCTTGCAGGCAAACCGACGATATATTAGTTAATATCAGACCCATGTTCGAGATTAACTAATATATTCGAGATTAATGTAATATTTGATCAAAAACAATTTTTTATATGCTTTACTCAATTTTTTCATTAAATTAATATTTTCTGAGATTTTTTACTACTAAAAGTTTTTTTTTAATTTAAAAAATCCAATTTAAAAAAATTAACATTTAAAACCATGGCCCGGCTCGTAATGGGTTAATAAGTCTAGGCATGTTGCATATCATTGGAAAGGTATTTTAAGTACCTTCCCAACGATACATATATTTTGTTCTTGTCCGATAAGTTTTGAGTGGAGAAATAAGCCATTGAATATTTTTGTAGATCATCTTCAGCTCCATAAATCGGGAACTATAAACCTCAAAAAAAAGAAGCACATTGCCGGGCTAACCATTAAAATTTTATTTAAAATAAAAAAAGCTTAACATATTTAAAAAAATGTCTAAGTCCAAAGAAAATTCCCATATTTGATAAAAAATTATCTAGTCTTTAAAGAATAACAGATTTATACATTAACGTCTTTAATAGTTACTCATTATCAACAGTAGCCCTCGGCTGACAGTCAGGCATGTGATGAATATCGAAAACGAAAACGATCTGATTTTCAATGGTAAATATTTTAGGATCTGTACAATACCAATTTATATTTTATTTCCTAATTTAGATGTCCGGTGTCAAAAAAAAACGATAAATAATAATTTGAAGCCAATTTGATTTTCGCGAAACAAATTATTCTAGATTGAAAAACTGTTCGTTTTCGATTTTCATCACACCCCTGAGTGTGTAGGACCCAAAATCCTGCTGCCCTCCAATTCAAAGTTTTTTTTATCATTTAAATTTAATCATATCGTATTGGATTAACTTATATCCAATTTGATCGGGACAAAATTCGGATATAAGTTTATCATTTGATATAACTTTGTATCCTTGTAAATAAAATTATATCCAATATGATACAATTTAATATAACCATTTTTCGGATGAAATTATATCCAGTTACATATTGCAAATATATCCATTTTATATACACTTTTTTACTCGGGTAGGTAAAGTTAACATAAATAGCAATAATGAGGGGGTTTTAAGTTGTTTTATAGAATGCTTGTTAAAAAGGTTAACGATTGCATTAAATAATTTCAAAAGATTAAATTTAAGAAATACTTGTTTCATTGTTTTCGTTTTAAAATAAAGCACCTTATTTAATTATGTAAATAGGATTTTTGTTATTATTTTGAATTTTGTTATATGTAATTGATAATTTTTGTAATTACCTGAGTAGAAAAGAGTATATATAACATATATTTTTTAATATTAAAATATATGATAATATAAAATATTGTGTGCGACCTTAAATTTTTTTATATGGTGATATATTATAATTTTTTTTAGAAATTTTCTCATATGTAATCATATTAAATCATATATCAGTATTTGCTTTATTGCAAATTGTATATATAGGAATATATTATTGATAAAACCGTTCAAAATTTTATATATAAATAGATACAAAAAATATTTTTCATTTTATTTTTTATATAACAATATCGTCGGCTTGCCTGCAAGTAGTGTAATGTGTTCTTTAACAAGTTTTCAGGAGGGCGAAAAAACTGGTTTATATTATCCTTTAAATATATCATTGACATCATATGCCTTAATAATGATTGTAATAAATAAGGTCGTCAATCATTAGTGCAAATGATGTCAATAAAATATCTTAAAAGGATAATATAAATCAGTTTTTTCGCTCTCCTGAAAACCTGTTAAAACCAAAAACATAGCACTTCTTGCAAGCAAGCCGACGATATATTAGTTAATATCAGACCCAAGTTCGAGATTAACTTAATATATTCGAGATTAATGTAATATTTGATCAAAAACAATTTTTTATATGCTTTACTCAATTTTTTTCATTAAATTAATATTTTCTGAGCTTTTTTACTTCTAAAAGTTTTTTTTTAATTTAAAAAATCCAATTTAAAAAAATTAACATTTAAAATCATGACCCGGCTCGTAATGGGTTAATAAGTCTAGGCATGTTGCATATCATTGGAAAGGTATTTTAAGTACCTTCCCAACGATATATATATTTTGTTCTTGTCCGATAAGTTTTGAGTGGAGAAATAAGCCATTGAATATTTTTGTAGATCATCTTCAGCTCCATAAATCGGGAACTATAAACCTCAAAAAAAAAAGCACATTGCCGGGCTAACCATTAAAATTTTATTTAAAATAAAAAAAGCTTAACATATTTAAAAAAATTTCTAAGTCCAAAGACAATTCCCATATTTGATAAAAAATTATCTAGTCTTTAAAGAATAACAGATTTATACATTAACGTCTTTAATAGTTACTCATTATCAACAGTAGCCCTCGGCTGACAGGCAGGTGATGAATATCGAAAACGAAAACGATCTGATTTTCAATGGTAAATATTTTAGGATCTGTACAATACCAATTATATTTTGTTTCCTAACTTAGATGTCCGGCGTCAAATAGATGTCCGGCGTCGAAACAAATTATTCTAGATTGAAAAACTGTTCGTTTTCGATTTTCATCACACCCCTGAGTGTGTAGGACCCGAAATCCTGCTGCCCTACAATTCAAAGTTTTTCTTTATCATTTAAATTTAATCATATCGTATTGTATTAAGTTATATCCAATTTGATCGGGACAAAATTCGGATATAAGGTTATCATTTGATATAACTTTGTATCCTTGTAAATACAATTATATCCAATATCATACAATTTAATATAACCATTTTTCGGATGAAATTAAATACAGTTACATATTGCAAATATATCCATTCACATATAATTTTATATACACTTTTTTACTCGGGTAATTACTTCTTCCACAATAAATACATAAAAAAAGACATAATTACTTAGTTTTTTTATAATTACTTAATTGAAGCACTTCGTTTTCAATTACACGTAATTGTAATTGACATTTTTTCAATTACAATTACATGTAATGTGTAATTGATACAATTATAAATAATATGTAATTGTAATTGAGTTTTTTTTCAATTACAATTACATGTAATGGTGTAATTGCATGTGTAATTAATTACAAAATGTAATGATTAACCCCCAGGTCTGCTAGTCGGAAGGTTCCGAGTTCAAACCAGGTTGCAGGCATACATATTTTTTATTTATTTTAATTTAAAAAATTTTTTGTTTTATAAAATCGATTTTTCGTTTGTGTTAATATCCGTTAAGACCAACTTTTTTTATTTTCCCAACGCTGGCTAGTAGTTGCAAAAAACTTTTCGACAGTGCTAGCATTTTAGCACAACCGGTAGTTGTCCAGCTGTTATCATTCATTTATGTTTTTAGTATTATGTGTCTCGTTAGCTCAGTTTATAGAGATAGTATGCCAATCTGACGGCCTCGGTTCAAATAGCGGCAAGACCGAAGCAAATGCATATGGTCATATAAAATCAAAAAAGCCGTAAGTTAAAAAAAATTAAAATTGACTTTTTTATCATATCAAAATACATATTTCTGCAAAATTTTACACTCTACACTCATAAAAAAATTCGAACAAATAGGTCAAAATTGTGCTGGCGCAAATACATACATGTACTATTTCCTGTTATTTCAGCAGAATTTTTGCCTATTTGTACGGACTTTTTTAGAGAAAATAACAGAAAAATTAGTTCAATTTAATCAGAAGGCGTTTAACAGACTTTTGTACTAACTTTTTTTATGACTGTACGACTAAACACGACGATTTTATTAACAAAATTCTAAACAGCCCACAAATGTAAGCGAAAACAATTTTAAAAAGTTTTTTGCTTCTCCTGTATAATTTTTTAAATGTAACTTACGGCTTGTACCGCCTATTAAAGTGCCTTGCCATCACAAATTACTAAAAATTAGCATGCAAAGTAAGTTCAAATACGGATGAAAGTAATTGTTATCCTAAATTGGAATTACAAAAAATATTAGTTCAAACCTAAATTTTAAGAAAAAATAACAGAAAAATTAGTTCAATTGCATCAGAACGCGTTTAACAGACTTTTGTACACAATCAGTTTATTCACAATTTGACGGTTAAATAAGTTTTAAAAATTGTCTATACAGTTTTGATATGGAAAAAAAACTAAATCTTAATTTTAAAAAAGTATTTACCCATTTTGGGAGGTAGCACATAATAAGGCTTGAACTTTAGTTCCAAATTTTACCTCTAAGATGGTCCGTAAAGTGGCAAAATTATATTTTAAATATGCAGCTATACAAATTCGGCATAAAAGGGTTTACATTTTTGCGAATTTTTACAAATTAAATTGAGTTTTAGAATTTGTACTATACTTAGGCTGACCAGTTGTACTAATTTGATCAGTACTTGTACTGATTTTTAGTCACGTGTACTGATGAAATACTCGTGTACTGATTTGTATTAATTTTTTTAAAATTTGTACTGATTGTTTACATTTCAAAAGAAAAATTTTTTTTTATAAAAAAAATATGGTTTTTCTAAGCAGTGGTCATTATTAACCAGATTGAAAAGAAGAAATCTTAAAGTTTTTCTCTCGAAAAACTGCACAGAATCTGAAGATATATTTTCATAATAAGAGACTTTTTATAATCTCTGTGCGAAAAGGTTCTTAGACTATATAAAATTTCATATAGAACATATCATTTAGGAACAAATGCTATTTCTACATAGAAAAATACTTAATCGGAGGAAAACGTTCCTGAAATCTGAAGATTTTCCTGTGAAAAATACCAAAAAAAATTTTTTTTGGATAAGTTTAGGAAACCCGAGTAAAATTATTTTTTATATAACCATTTATGATTTTATAGAATTATATATCGTTTAGTATTGTCATATGTAACACCAGGTATAATTGTTTATGATTGTTGTATAAAATCATATTAACCAGATCCACCATTTTTCGGATCTAATAATATATTTTTATATATAATTATATTAACGCATATATGATTTAATCCGGGAAATGGTGGATCTGGTTAATATGATTTTATATAATTAAATATCTTTTGATATAATACTCGGTGAGATATAATTGTATAAAATCATAAACGATTATATAAATATAATTTTTACTACCCGTGAAAAAACGATTAGATTCAATGAAGTTAGGTTTGATCCAATTGTATCTATTCATATTAGAAAAAGAATAGCAACGTATAAAATTAAATTTGAGTTTATCTGCGATTCCGAGTTTCAAAATTTTCTTATTCGTTGCCTTATATATTCATATCCGAAAATATCTTTTCTCTTATATCATTTTACATGCCATATACAAATACATATACTTGATGAAGATATTGCTTCGAACAACATTTTATAAAACTAAATGTGACCCAGGACCAAAAATATTTTAGATAAAATTATTTACTATCTCGAATCGAAGAAAATGTATGTTGATGTAAATACAATTTTATACTTTTGCGTAAAATAATAAATAATAAAGTTTTCTTCACAAGGCAAATGAAAATTTTTTTTTAACTAGATCAAAAGGCTTCATATAATTTATGAATCTAGTTTTAATGAAACTTTTTTATTAAGTGTATGAAACTCTTAATAAATAAAATAAATATTTTCACAACATTTTATGAAAAATTCCATTAATTCAATAAAAAGTTTCAGTGGCCGAGGCCCAGTGAAAATTCATCGGTTTTACACAAAAATTTATTAATATCCCAATCAGAAATCGCCAGTGATACAAAAAATCAAGCACTGGCATACCACTGGGTACCCACGGTGTTTAAAATAAATGACTGGGAGAACACTCATTTGGGACGCTTTGCCAGCGTTTGCAAAAAGCGTTTTTCCAGTATTTGTTTTACAAAAATTTCGGTGGTTTATAAAAAAAACCACTGGCATAGAATGATATGCCAAGGTTTGCAACCAGTGGTTATCCAGTGCTACCTAGACAATGCTACCAGTGGTACAAAAACCAATTCACTGGTAGAGCAATGATTTTATAAAAATGCTGACGCTTCGTTAAAAAAGGTTTGTAGTCAGGAGGTTCCGAGTTCAAATCCGGTTGCAAGCAAAAAATTTTTTTTGGATTTTTTTTAATTTAAAAATTTTTTTGTTCTATAAAATCAATTTTTTTGTTTGTGGAAAAGCTCTTTTAAGACCAACTTTTTTTGCTCTCCCAACGCTGGCATATTAGTTCCAAAAAACTGTTTGACAGTGCTAGCATTTTAGCACAGCCAGTAATTGTCCAGCTATTATCACTCATATATGTGTTTAGCCATCAGATATTATATGTCTCGTTAGCTCAGTGGGTAGAGCAATCGTCTGCCAATCTGACGGTCTGGGTTCAAATCACGGCAGGACCAACAAAAAAACATTTGAACTTTTTTTAAATTTTATTTTGGAAAATATATTTCCAGATTTATTGGTTTTGCCAGCGTTTTGCCAACATTAAAAAATTTTGTTTCTCCAGTGCTACTCCGGCGCTTTTTGAACAGCCGGTCCTTTTGTCTAATGATGTTATCATTTTGGGAATGGTAAAGCATTTTTTTCCAGTACTTGTACCACCTGTTAAAGTGCTTTGCCGACGCTTTCCCGTTTGTATTTTTCTGACTGGGATCATTCAGATAATTTTGTCAGTTAATTAATTGGTTGTTTTCCTACACTACATATTCATATAAAAAAAAATTAAATTTATTAGATTGATATAATTAGATGAAATTATATCAATTCAAATATCTTTTTTATTCGTTTATATACTATTTGATTAATCCATTTTGCGGATGAAATTTTATATAATTCAGTATGATGCCAAATAAAAAAAGGTATGCTACCGAATAAATTTTTTTTCACTGGTACCCAAGTAAAAAAGTTTTGATATAGATTTATATGACTTTATAAAATTGCTTGTGGTAATATATTGCAAAATATAACGTTGTATATTAAATATATAAATATATCTTCCTTCATATTACACTTAGTGCAATATTGATAATATCCAATTATATATCTATATGTCACTACATATGCCACATATCTCTATATATAAAAGAATAACGTGACTGACTGACTGACTGACTGACTCAACATCGCCCAGCCCAAACCGCTGAAGCTCGGAAGTTGAAATTTGGTATGTAGGTTCCTCTTTCGGGGTAGACGTCCGCTAAGACGGGATTTTTGGAAATTCCTACCGGAACGGGCAAAAAGGGGGAAAGTGTCACCCTTGACGGCCTGCCAAAACCCCTTTGGCTAGAAAGCTGAAATTTAAGATATGTGTTCCTTGGAGTAGGGGCTAACTTTTCTGGAAAGTGCTTTCTAGAATTTTGGACAGGGACGTTGTAAAAATGGGGGTTAAAAAGGGGAAAAATGCCCCCCTTGACGGCCTGCCCAAACCGCTGGAGGTAGGAAGTTGAAATTTCGTATAAAGGTTCCTCCACTATCGTAGACATCCACCAAGACGGGAGTTTTGTAAATTTTTACAGGGACGGGCAAAAAGGGGAAAAAGACTCCCCCTTGACGGCCTGCTCAAACTGCTGGAGCTATGAAGTTGAAATTTGGTATGTAGGTTCCTCGACCGGTGTAGACGTCCGTTGAGAAGGCATTTTTGGAAATTCTTATCGGGAGGGGCAAAAAGGGGACAAAAAAAGTACCTTTTTCCAAAAAAGTACCTTTTTCCAAAAAAGTACCTTTTCCCAAAAAAAGTACCTTTTCCCAAAAAAAGTACCTTTTTCCCAAAAAAAGTACATTTTTCCAAAAAAAGTACCTTTTTCAAAAAAAAGTACCGTTTTCCAAAAAAAGTACCTTTTTCCAAAAAAAGTATCTTTTTCCAAAAAAAGTACCTTTTTCCAAAAAAAGTACCTTTTTCCGAAAAAAGTACCTTTTTCCAAAAAAAAGTACCTTTTTCCAAAAAAAGTACCTTAATTCAAAAAAGTACCTTTTTCCAAAAAAAGTACCTTTTTCCAAAAAAAAGTACCCTTTTCCAAAAAAAAGTACCTTTTTCCAAAAAAAGTACCTTTTTCCAAAAAAAGTACCTTTTTCCAAAAAAAGTACTTTTTTCCAAAAAAAGTACCTTTTTCCAAAAAAAGTACCTTTTTCCAAAAAAAGTACCTTTTTCCAATAAAAGTACCTTTTTCCAAAAAAAGTACCTTTTTCCAATAAAAGTACCTTTTTCCAAAAAAAGTACCTTTTTCCAAAAAAAGTACCTTTTTCCAAAAAAAGTACCTTTTTCCAAAAAAAGTACCTTTTTCCAAAAAAAGTACCTTTTTCCAAAAAAAGTACCTTTTTCCAAAAAAAGTACCTTTTTCCAAAAAAAGTACCTTTTTCCAAAAAAAGTACCTTTTTCCAAAAAAAGTACCTTTTTCAAAAAAAAGTACCTTTTTCCAAAAAAAAGTACCTTTTTCCAAAAAAAGTACCCTTTTCCAAAAAAAAGTACCTTTTTCCAAAAAAAGGACCTTTTCCAAAAAAAGTACCTTTTTCCAAAAAAAGTACCCTTTTCCAAAAAAAAGTACCTTTTTCCAAAAAAAGTACATTTTTCCAAAAAAAAGTACCTTTTTCCAAAAAAAGTACCTTTTTCCAAAAAAAGTACCTTTTTCCAAAAAAAGTACCTTTTTCCAAAAAAAAGTACCTTTTTCCAAAAAAAGTACCTTTTTCCAAAAAAAGTACCTTTTTCCAAAAAAAGTACCTTTTTCCAAAAAAAAGTACCTTTTTTCAAAAAAGTACCTTTTTCAAAAAAAAAGTACCTTTTTCCAAAAAAAGTACCTTTTTCCAAAAAAAAATCCTTTTTCCAAAAAAAGTACCTTTTTCCAAAAAAAGTACCTTTTTTAAAAAAAGTACCTTTTTTAAAAAAAGTACCTTTTCCCAAAAAACATACATTTTTCCAAAAAAATAACTTTTTCAAAAAAAGTACCTTTTCCAAAAAAAGTACCTTTTCCCAAAAAAAGTACCTTTTTCTAAACAAATGTTCCTTTTCCCAAAAAACATACATTTTTTCAAAAAAATACCTATTTTCAAAAAAAGTACCTTTTCCAAAAAAAAGTACCTTTTCCCAAAAAAAAGTACCTTCTTCTAAAAAAATTTTCCTTTTCCAAAAGAAGTACCTTTTCCAAAAAAAATACCTTTTTCCAAAAACCATACATTTTTCCAAAAAAAACACCTTTTTAAAAAAAAATACCTTTTCCAAAAAAGTACAAATAAAGTACTTTGTAAAAACAAAGTATCTTTTTCCAAAAAATTTCGTTTTTCCAAAAAGTACCATTTAAAATAATATATAATTTCAAAAAAACTACTTTTTTTCCTCCCCCCACGGATATCTCCACTAAACAAGGTTTCTTGATATTCGGCATAGACGTGCGCTAAGACGGGATTTTTGGAAATTCATACCGGAACGGGTAAAAAGGGGAAAAGTCTCCCCATAAACAGTCTCACAAATTGGAAAAGTGCCTGCCAAAACCACTGGAGGTAAGAAGTTGAAATTTGGTACAAAGGTTCCTCCACTGTAGTAGACATCGACTAAGTTTCTATTTTTGGAATTCCCTACAGGATATCCCAAAAGGAAAGTCGGTACGTGAGTTCCTCCTTCTGTGTAGGCGTCCGCTTAGACGGAATTTTTGAAATTCCTATCGGGAGGGGAAATAAGGTAAAAGTCTTCTCCTGACGGCTTGCCCAATCCCTTTTGGCCAACCTAAAATTTTAAATATGTATTCCTTGGAGTAGGACTAACTCACCGGCAACGTAATTTTTCTATTTTGGAACAGGAACATAGTAAAAATGGTGGTTGAAAGGGAAAAATGTCCCCACTAACGGCCTGCCCAAACCGCTTAGGCAATGCAGTTGAAATTTGGTATGAATGTTCCTCATCCATCGCAGATAGCCGCGAAGATGGAATTTTTGTAAATTCCTAAAGGGAGGGGCAAAAAGGAGAAAAGCCTCACCTTGGGGGCCGGTAAAAACCCCTTCGGCTAGAAACCTGAAGCTTAAAATGTGGGTCCCTGGAGTAAGGGATAACTTATTAGAAAGATACTTTTTTGAATTTTGGACAGGGTCGTTATAAAAAGGGAAAGTTGCCAAAACTAGGAAGCTGCTGGAACTAGGAAGCTGGAATTCCCTGTCGATGGATTTTCGGAAATTCCTACCGAGAGGGGCACAAATAGTAAAAGTTGGCTAGAAACCTGAAATGTAAAACATATGTTACTTGGAGTATGTGCTCACTTACCGAGAAGGTACTTTTTGGACAGGGACATTGCAAAAATGGGGATTAATGAAGAGAAAAGTGCCGCTTAAAGGCCTGCCCAAACCGCTGGAGGTAGGAAGTTGAAATTTGGTATTAAAGTTCCTCCTCTATTGTAGACATCCGCTAAGATGAGATTTTTGGAAATTTCTACAGGTAGGGTCAAAAACAGGAAAAGTCTCCCCCTTAACGGCCTGGCCAAACTGCTGGAACAAGGGATCTTAAATTGGGTTCCTTCTCCAACGTTGACGTCCCCTAAGATGGTATTTTTGGAAATTCATACCGGGAGGGGTAAAAAGGGAAAAAACTTCCCCCTTGACGGCCTGGCCAAACTGCTGGATATAGAGACCTAAAATTATGTATGTAGTAGGTTCCTCCTCCAACGCAGACGGAATTTTTGGAAATTCCAACCGGGAGGGGTAAAAACGGAATAATTCTCCCCCTTGATGGCCTAACCGAACCCTTCGGCTAGAAATCTGTAATATATAATATGTTTTCCTTGGAGTATGGGCTAACTTATCGGCAAGGCATTTCTAGGACTTTGGACAGGAACGTGGTAAAAATGTAAAAATGGTGGTTCAAAAGCGCAAAATTGCCCCCCCCCCCCCTTAACGTCTGCGTCTTTAGCTAGAAACCTAAAACTTAAAGAACAAGTGTATATGAAACACTAAAATTAAGAAACTAAATAGGAAACGAGTGGGATTGAAACACTACACAAGTGGAATGAAATGGATATAAACGTTGAAAGAGTGGAATTGAAATTATAGACAATGCAAATGGATTGGAAGAGGGAATTACCTGTTCATACACTATCAACGGAATATGAAACTTATGTAGCATTGAAACATACTCTCGAAAAAGTTAAACAAATTTTCTAAAAGAGAAAAAACCTTAGAAAAGGAATGGAACTTATATATTCCGATATTTAAACTTCATGTAACGAAGCACAGGTGGAAGAAACCGACGCAGTAAATTTTCCAACTGAATTTGTGAATTTACTTGAATTGCCAAGTCTACTTTTACATAAACTGGAATTAAAAAAAAACTTTAAGACACGCCAACAACGTAGCTTTGCCCGCAATTTTTAATATTATAAAATGCTTTCCAACCCTGCTTTACGTTATTTATTTTCATTCAAAACACAAATGAACAAAACTACTTACGGGTCTATCTACCTAAGTTCGCACTTTACCAAATTATCTTAACATACACACGTATATTGCAATTTATTATGGATTCATTACTAACAATCCACTTTCATGAGAAAAAGTGATCAAATATTTATTTATTTTAAACCCATTGTCGTGCAGAATTATTTATTTGTGGTGGCTGGGTGAAGGCTTTTATTATAAAAACTGTACTTTAAATAAAAAGCGAATTTATAAAAAATTGTCGGGGGGAGGGGCGCCCCCCCCTAAACCTTAAGGCACGCCAACAACGTAGCGCCCGCTAGTAATTACATATTTTTATATACAAGTGAATCTAATTGGATACATTTATATTACATTATATATAATTTGATACATTTGAGTGTGGATAAAATTCGGATCAAATTGTATAAAACTATATCTTAATCAATCAAAGTATATATAATTGTATCAAATAATTATCTAATTGTATAAATTTAGATCTTATTAAACCAATTTAGATATAATATGATATAGTATGATGTTCTCATTTTTCGGATAAAATCATGTATAATACGTAAGTCACAAAATATTTTTTTTGCATGGGTAGGGAGCCTAAAAGTTATTATGTACATAAATTTTGTTTTGTATACTTTTAGAAGCTGACGTGATTTCTAGAAATTCTTTTTGAATTGCAAGTTTATTGTATTCTACTATTAATTCTATTGATGCACTATTTTTTAATTATATCTAAATAAAATTTTATTGTATTATAAAATACAAATAAATATTTTTTTTTATTTATTACTGATTTTAAATCAGACATAAATGGTCACCCTAACTGTACTACTGATCCCACTGTATAATATAAAGAAGAATTTCCTTACAAAATAAACAGGATTACATATTTTTGTAGCTTCAAGTTTCTTTAAAAATCATACGATTGGAACGTTCAAAAAACAAACATTTACGTCACATACCAATGTTTGGTTGGCAATCCAAAAAACAAATTTTTTCAGTAGCACGTTAAGGTTTTGTTTTTTTGTTTCAGACCTTATTTACTCATTTTCAGTTTTTAATTTCATAGCTTTGGGTGTTATGTGGCCTTAAAATTTAAAATTATGCTTAAAGCATTACTTTGTTTTTTTTTTTATTTTGCCATATTTATGGCTACTTATAATTCTATAGTTTTATACATTCTTTAAGCCAAAGGCTTAAAAATTCAAAATATATATTTTTGTTTTCTTTGTTATGTTAGCCTTCTTCTACTGTTGATAATTTCAACAGATATTTAAAGTTTAACATAAACATTATGATTAATACTTCAAATTGACGTTATTTTCTTAACCATTTTCTTTTGTTCATGTACATACATATATTTTTTTCTTAACTTTATGGCCCAATGAAGTATGCGATAAGCCTGTTTATTTTGTTGTGTCTTTAGTTATTGGCCTGTAAAATATGGAATTTATTTTGTTTTTTATTCACGCTTTCCTCAAGTGGTGAATGGTTTTTTAAGTTTGAAGCTGCATTCTTTCAATATTTTTGAATATTTAACTTCTGAACTGTAATTTTTATAAGTTTTGGATCATAATCACGGTTTATATATTATTAATATATATTTCTAATTAATATAAAAATAGGTTACTTTATATGTATCAAATTACAAAATTTTTTTTAAATCAAAACAATCGAAAAAAGATTAGTATACCTATCAAATCAAAAAGGATAGAAAAAATATTTTAATAAAAAAATCTTCAATCAAAATTTTTATTAAATCACGAATTTTCAGTGAAAATACAACTTTGAGTTACAGATTTTTTATAATATATGTATGTATGTAAGCACCGTTTACATTTTATAATAATTTTTTAAGCAAACTAAGTCTCTTTTAACAACGCAGCTAAAAATCGACATATATGAATACATACAGATTAAATGTATGTTCATTAGGGTGGTTTTAAAAAATCGATGTGATAACCCGTGCCACTAGGGCCCCGGTTAAAAATAAAAATATATGTTGATATATTGTCATATATGATTTAATGTGTATTCATATATGCACGTATATGAATCATATATGAATATATGTGACATATATTGAAGCATGTATGTATCTACGCCAGTTTGACGACTTCGGCGACCCATATCTATAGTGGCACGGGTTAACATCTTCCAATTGTGCTCAAACTTTGGCAATCTTAAAATTTAACAAAATGAAACATTTTAGGGGGGGTGCCCCCAGAAAAATTCTGACATTTTTTTTACCCTATGAGATAAAACGACCCTAATGTTCATGCATGCTCATAAACATGCATTCATGTCCATACATGGATACATAAATCTTCATACATGCATCATGTATGTCCACAAATGTGCATTAACGAAATTTGAGGTAATATCTACAAGCATGATCATGCGTGTTCATGTGTCTTCATACATGTACACTAGGCTGGGTCGATTTGTGGGGAGGCAAAAAAATCGCCCATGGCTCAGGGAAAATCGTATTCTAGGGATCAAAATAAGAAACTTTGCCGAAGGAACCATACCTCTAAAACGAATTCTACTACCCCTAACTGTTGACTTTTGTCCCGTAGGGTCAAGTTTTGAAAAATCCCACTTTGACCCATTTAGAGTGCCCCAATCGAGTCCAAATGTATGACCGACCCCCACTAACTTTGGAGGGCCGATCCACCCATGCCAGTGGTACACCCCCTGGAACTCCCCTGGGGGGTTCCCCATACAAACATTTTAAAAAATCACCATTTTTGGCACTTTATTTTATTATTTTTTATTTATTTTATTTATTTTTATTATTTTATTTATTTTTTCTCCTTAGAAATTTATTTAGTCAGAACATATGTAAATGAAAAAATTAATTTAACTTAGTAATAGAAAAGAAAAAATGCCCAGACTTGAAAGCAAAAAAGACTTCAAACAGTAATTTTTAATTTTTTCTTTTCTATTACTAAGTTAAATTAATTTTTTCATTTACATATGTTCTGACTAAATAAATTTCTAAGGAGAAAAAATAAATAAAATAATAAAAATAAATAAAATAAATAAAAAATAATAAAATAAAGTGCCAAAAATGGTGATTTTTTAAAATGTTTGTATGGGGAACCCCCCAGGGGAGTTCCAGGGGGTGTGCCACTGGCATGGGTGGATCGGCCCTCCAAAGTTAGTGGGGGTCGGTCATACATTTGGACTCGATTGGGGCACTCTAAATGGGTCAAAGTGGGATTTTTCAAAACTTGACCCTACGGGACAAAAGTCAACAGTTGGGGGTAGTAGAATTCGTTTTAGAGGTATAGTTCCTTCGGCAAAGTTTCTTATTTTGATCCCTAGAATACAATTTTTACTGAGCCATGGGCGATTATTAAATCGACCCGCCCTAATGTACACCCATGTAGATATTACCTCATTTTCCCTTTCTATTCCCCTTTGAAGTCTACAAAATATAAATAAAAACATATTTTTTTACCTAACACCCGTATTCTAAACTTTATAACAATGATAAAATTGTGACAACACAGACCATTCACCACAGTGTTGTCACAATTTTGTCATTGTTATAAAGTTTAGAATACGGGTGTAAATCATCATTAACATAATCCACCATAACAAAATTCAAAAACGGACAAAAAATATTTTTATAAGAGTTTTTATGCTTCAATGAAATTAAAATGCCACATGTCGCATTCCTTAGCAGAAAAAAACCAATTACCATATTTAAAAAATATATTATGTAAAAAATAAAATCAAAAGAATTTATATGTATACAATAATACAAAAATATTTGTATAAAAATATATAAATATATCGTCGTTGCGCCTAAGAAAATAGCTATTTGTCGAAAAACTTTTTTGTGAGAAAACCTACAAAACGGCTTTATTTCAGTCTTTCGCGAAAGTTATTATTTTATTAATTTTTTACACATACACACAGAAAATAAATTGGTTGGAATTATATCGGCACCAACGAAATATGTATATTCATCATTCAATAATTTTAATTGCAGTTATTTAAAATTCATCATCAGAAAAGTTATATTTATTTGTGAACAAAAAATATATATTATGAACCAAAACACTGTCAAATTAACCAAAATATTGGCTTTTATAACCAATATTGGAAAATTACTAACTTCCACATTACCTTCAATACCAACAACCACCAATTTATCGAAGATTTAGTCATTTGAATAAAATATCGTCAGAAACAATTTAGTATCAGTTGTGTTTCAATAAAATCGATCGCTCTATCCAAAGTATTAGTTTTTCCAATCAATTTAAAACTTTTTTTTAACTTTAGTAGCTTTAACCATTAACTTCCATTATTTTGGTAATTGTAATAATATACTGAGACAAGGAACAGAAATTTTATTTATCATAATAAAATTTTGGAATCTATCATATTTTTTCGTTTCATACATATGCGTGTTTAAATTCTAAGTTAGACAACAACTAAACGTAAGTATCTGTGGCGCAGGAGGTAGAGACACAGCCCAACAAAAAACCTGCTTCGCTGGATGCAGCTTTGTAAGGGAATAAATAAAATTAATCCCTTACAAAGGTGCTTACGGAAGGCATGATTTTTCCATACAAAGGGCCCGCGTGGAAGCACGTTGTTTTGTGAGAAAAAGCGCATTATTCGCTGCTGAAAAATTGCAGTAAATTCATGTTTTTCGTAAGTGCATTTAACCGCAAATAAATTCATGCACTTTTTTTTGGAAAAAGTGCTTTTTTGCTGCTGAAAAGATGCAGTAAATTCATGATTTTCATTGAGGGCATTTAAACGCGACTTCTTATGAAAATAAATGGATTCATTTGCCGACTGACTCATGTTTATGTGGCGTCTATACATTAAAATCTACTAAAGAAGGGTAAAACACGATTGAGATGACTCAGATTTCGTGCGCATTAATCTTTGGATAACTTACATTTTATTTTACTCCCTTACAACCTGCTTCGTCGGAAGGGAATAGCGTAGCACTATAATTTTTTAAATAACTTGCTTACGATTTGCTTCGTTTAAGGCAGTTTTGCAGGGTATACAATCAAATTGCAAACTTTTTTGTGTATTGTATACGCATAAAGTGGCGCAACTTTGTAAAGCAGAATTTGTAGCGCGTTTTTAGCGCTTCGTATTTTTACTGCTTCCAAAATACCAAAAATTTTTTGCTGGGAGCCTTATAGCGATTTGAGTTCAAACCTCAACCAATTACTTTTATTTTTTTACTAATTTTTTTATTGATTCAAATTAAATGACACAATTGATTTTCTGTTGTGAATATAATTTTATTCAAAAACAAAATATTCAAATTTTCAACCTGAAGAAATTCAAATTTGAAATTTGACAAAAAAAATTTATGTCGAGTTTAGCCTAGAGGAAAAGCAATGGGCTGACAAACGGAAGGTCGCCGGTTCAATCCCAGTTCGCGATATAAATTTTTTTTAATTTTTTTTTTTTATTCAAATTAAAAGACACAACTGATTTTCTGTTGTTGATATAATTTTATTTATAGACAAAATATTCAAACCTGAAGAAATTCAAATTTGAAATTTGACTAAAAAAATTTAAATAGAGCTTAGCTTAGAGGGAAAGCAATGGGCTGACAAGCGCAGTCGATCCCAGTTAGCGACAAAAAAAAAATTTAATTTTTAAATAAATTTTGTGGAACGTGTTTTTCTATTTATAGCATTTATAATCCACAAACATTAAAGTAATCTATTAACACAACAAAAATTCAAAAATTGTAAATAAATTTCGGTAGTTACAATGGTATTAAAAATAAATAAAAGTGATTGTACCTGGAACTATAAAAATTCGGTTGGCGAAAAATTCGGTTGGAACTACGAATCTGTTTTCTGTGTGTACATAAACGAAACTCCAAACTTTCCATTTATAAAATCATTACTTCCGAAAAACAAATTGCAGAAACAAAATAAAGACATAATTTAGCAGCCCCACAAAAAATTTTTGAAAACAAATAGCTAATTTCTTAGGCGCAGTGACGATATAATAAATAACAATTTTTTTGAATATTCTTTTAATGAATAAAAAATAATATTTTTAATTTTGTTTAAAAAAATTATTTAACAAAAAAAATTTGCACTTTTACCTGATTAAATATTGATTATGCTTGACTTTATATAACAATTTGAACGATTTTTCACTATAAACGAATGTTTTCAGACCCTAGTAAAAATGATTTTTATATATTCATATATGATTTTTATACAATCATTTATGATTTTATACAATTATAACTTGTCGAGTATTGTGAAACATATATTTTTATATGATTATATCAAAAGATATTTAATTATATAAAATTATATTAACCAGATCCACCATTTTTCGGATCAGATAATATATTTTTTATATAATTATATTAACCCTTACATGATTTGATCCGGAAAATGGTGGATCTGGTTATTATAATTTTATATACCCCAGTAAAAATGATTTTTATATATTCATATATGATTTTTATACAATCATTTATGATTTTATACAATTATAACTTGTCGAGTATTGTGAAACATATATTTTTATATGATTATATCAAAAGATATTTAATTATATAAAATTATATTAACCAGATCCACCATTTTTCGGATCAAATAATATATTTTTTATATAATTATATTAACCCATACATGATTTGATCCGGAAAATGGTGGATCTGGTTAATATAATTTTATATAATTAAATATCTTTTGATATAAGCATATAAAAATATATGTTTCACAATACTCGACAAGTTATAATTGTATAAAATCATAAATGAGTATATAAAAATCATATCTGATTATATAAAAATCATTTTTACTAGGGTAATTAAATATCTTTTGATATAATCATATAAAAATATATGTTTCACAATACTCGACAAGTTATAATTGTATAAAATCATAAATGATTATATAAAAACATATCTGATTATATAAAAATAATTTTTACTAGGGTTCCCATGTAAAAATCGAAATATAAATATATGAACAAACATAATCATAAATGGTGTTGTATATGATAATACGCAATTATATAATTTCCAAGTTAGTTGTACAATTTTCTAGTAAAATATATAGATTTTTTCTAAAATATACACAAGTCTTTTAAAATATTTACATGTCTAGTAAAAACTGTATAAAAATATCAAGGTTGGCAACCGAAACCTTTATAATACCGTTATCCGTTTCAAAGCCCGTACCAAAACTCTTAACTTTAAAAAATACCGGTATTCAAAAACCTTCTTCCTTAATACCGGTACCGTGCCGGTATTTTGTTAAATTTATAACAGTGTTTTCGTTCAGTCAACAGACATATTTTTTCGAGTGTAGCACCTTAAAAATCAAATGAATTCATACCTTTAAAAACTGAATCGCTATGATCAGTATTTTAACCACATCAACAACATTAGCAACTATAATATGCAGGCGAGCAATAAACTAAACAAACATGCAAGCAACATTTTTACAATAAACTCGCGCGTAATTACATTTGTTGATGTTGCTGTTGTCGTTGTTATTACTGAAACAACATCGTTTACGTCGGCAGCAAGATTGGAATGTAGTTTTGACAAGTTCTTCTAAAATTGTATAGAACAACTTTGTTATTTTTGCTATGTATAAATGTATGTACAAAGTACCTATATACACTCAAAACAAAATGTATATTGACTCAACAGAAAAATCGATTAAATTTAACTAAATGTATACAATCATTCCAAAGGGAACCGGTACAGTCATCGGAAGAAGGTCTCTGGATTTGGACAAAATTCGGTTTGTAGATTCTCATAACTATCACGAAATTTACTGTTTTTAAATTTTTGTAAAATTCGTCTCATTTCGCTTTTTTTCGCTGTTTTTAGTTGATTTTTTTCAGTAAATTTGTGAAAAATACATGATGTTTCATTGATTACAACTATTGAAAGCGTTATACGATTGCTATAAAATTAAATTAATTAAATTTACCTTGTAATGCTTATATAATCTACTTTAAAAATAAATTGCAAAAATAAATTGCTGAATGCAAAAAGGATAATACAATTTGAAAAATATCCTTAATTTGCAAATATCTCAAAAACCCATCTTTGACTTTCTTTAAATTATTGAAGCAGATACCTCAATATTTCAGCTACAGACTGTGAAAATTTCAAATTGGAACGCCAATGGGTTCGAAAGAAAAACGTTATTTTTTAACATAGTTTTTTGAATTTTCACAAATAAACATAACACTGCATGACAAAATCTTGACTTTTTAAAATTACTAGAGCTCTGACCATCAATTCTATACATTTTGGACATGCTGATTACAATGGCGTACTTTATTTTTCGATCTAAGGTACATATTTTCCGCGAAATGCCTTTAAAGTTTAGCGGTTTTCCATTTAGTTTTTTATATATAAAAATTTTCAAATGCAATCAATATAAATTTTTTGTGGTGAAATGTAGGCACAGGACCTGTATTAATATTTAGGCTTAAAATCTGATGCATAAAACTTAATATTAAAACCACCCCAGCAAAATCTTTCAATACCAAATAAGTGGTTATATAATAGAAATTCATAGCTCCACACAACTTATTTTTTGGCGTCTAAACTCATTATTTTTGTTTGGCGTGGTCGTTTTTATAAGTAGTCACGCTTACCTGCTCGCTTACGAAAAAATGAGAAATCAGTAGTTACGAGATTTTGAATAATAAGTGGTTACACACATGCTTACAAAAAGTTGAATTATAAGTGGTTATCCGATTGCTTACTTGATTCTTAAAAATAAAGAGTTAAGCAAATACTATTAGCTTAAGGAAATACATTCAGAAAAATTTAAGTTTTCTCTAGTGTGTAATTTTAGGACTCGTCATAAAAATTTAAACATAAAACATATTTACATATAATAAATAAAACTGTATAAAATTCAACTGTGTAAAAAGTACTTATTTAAACTATGACGAGTAAGTCATTATTTTATATTTAGAAACAATGAATACAATAGGCCTTTATTAGGAAGTCATTATTTTATATTATAAAATAATGCAAAAGGTAATGATATATCATTTTTGGTAATGCAGATAGTAATGAGGTGTCATTACCAATATTTTGCTGGGACTGTTCGCGTTTTATATGGAATTTTACGGTTTTTTAAGGTTTTAGCCAATTGAATCGCTGAAAGCAAAATTTCAAGCATAACAGTTTCCATTTCCAAAAGTTATCGCAATAAATACATATTCTAAAAAATATGTACCTTAGATCGAAAAATAAAGTACGCCATTGTAATCAGCATGTCCAAAATATATAGAATTGGTGGTCAGAGCTCCCCAGCAAAATCTTTCATTACCAAATAAGTAGTTATATAATAGAAAATCATAGCTCCGCACAACTTATTTTTTGGCGTCTAAACTCATTATTTTAGTTTGGCGTGGTCGTTTTTATAAGTAGTCACGCTTACCTGCTCGCTTACTAAAAAATGAAAAGTAAGTAGTTATGAGATTTTGAATAATAATTGGTTACACAAATGGTTACGAAAAGTTGAATTATAAGTGGTTATCCGACTGCTTACTTGATTTTTAAAAATAAGGAGTTACACAAATACTATTAGCTTCAGGAAATACATTCAGAGAAATTAAAGTTTTTGCTAGTGTGTAATTTTAGAACTCGTCATAAAAATTTTAACACAAAATATATTTACATATAATAAATAAAAATATATAAAATTTAACTTTGTAAAAAGTACTTATTTAAACTATTGCGAGTAAATCATTATTTTATATTTAAAAGCAATGACTACAATAGGCCGTTATTGGGAAGTCATTATTTTATATTACAAAATAATGCAAAAGGTAATGATATATCATTATTGGTAATGCAGACAGCAATGAGGTGCCATTACCAATATTTTGCTGGGTCTAGTAATTTTTAAAAGTCAAGATTTTGTCATGCAGTGTTATTTTTACTTTAAGGTTTTATTAAGAACATACCCAGCAAAATCTTTCATTACCAAATAAGTGGTTATATAATAGAAATTCATAGCTCCGCACAACTTATTTTTTGGCGTCTAAACTCATTATTTTTGTTTGGCGTGGTCGTTTTTATAAGTAGTCACGCTTACCCGCTCGCTTACGAAAAAATGAGAAATAAGTAGTTATGAGATTTTGAATAATAAGTGGTTACACACATGCTTACAAAAAGTTGAATTATAAGCGGTTATCCGATTGCTTACTTGATTCTTAAAAATAAGGAGTTAAGCAAATACTATTAGCTTAAGGAAATACATTCAGAAAAATTTAAGTTTTTTCTAGTGTGTAATTTTAGGACTCGTCATAAAAATTTAAACATTAAACATATTTACATATAATAAATAAAAATGTATAAAATTTAACTGTGTAAAAAGTACGTATTTAAACTATTACGAGTAAGTCATTATTTTATATTTAGAAACAATGAATACAATAGGCCGTTATTAGGAAGTCATTATTTTATATTATAAAATAATGCAAAAGGTAATGATATATCATTTTTGGTAATGCAGATAGTAATGAGGTGTCATTACCAATATTTTGCTGGGTATTGGAGATTAAAAACTACAAAAATTGTAGTAATTCCTTTTTTTCATTTGGCTGGGGCAGAGATTTTATTTTAGCGGATTTCGAGAAAACAGCGTTTTTGGCATTTATTTAGCTTTTAGGCAAGTTTTTCTTTTTTCTTCTTTTAATTTAAAATAATTTTGGCGGGAACATAACAACACAAGATCAAATACTTCAATCCTGAAAATTAGGGTAAAATATAAATACATTAAATTGCCCCAGTGTAAGGTAAGAGGTTAAATTTTAGGAGATTTTAATTTTTTTGTTAACATATTAATATAACATATATTCCTGAGCGGATATTATTGAAACTTCTTGGTATTATTTTTCTAAGTCTAAAAGTAATATTCTTAATTTAATTTTAGAAAATTAACCCTTAAGTGCTTTTCATTATAAAAAAAATAAATATAACGGGATATTATAGGCACATAATATCAATGTTGCTTATAAGCAACATTTGACATTAAAGGGATAAATTATAATCTTAATTACATATTATATTTATTTAAATTAACGCAGATTAACGGAGCCTGTCAATGTGATAGCTTTGGACTTTGAAGTCGAACATTTTTAAAAACTCCCAGCAATCATGGCAATACGAAGAAGATTCCCCGATCATATTGCCAGGAAGAAAACATTTATTGCCGTCAATATCAATTTCGTATTGCGGAAGTTTCTTCCGTCGGGAATAACTGTTACCGGAAAGCAATACTTCCAGGCAACACGAAAGCAATACCCCAAGAAGATTAATCGGCGATATCCCTCAGTTATCACCTGGAAAATAAAAAGGTGATATCGCCAAATAAACTCCCCGGTACAATATAAAGGATTTATTTTTTCATTATTAAATTTAAGCCTGAAAAAGAACATTGATTTCCTCGTAGCCGATTTTTCCGCGCATTAAATCTTGATTTTTTTCGAGGAATTTCTTTCCTATGTATATGTTGATTGTTTTTATACAAATTTTGTTTTAATTTTTTCCATAATGACAAAGAATTTTAAACAAATTTTCTTTATCTTCCGGATGATAAAAAGCTAATATTGCCGCAATATCATCATAAAAGACTGACAAAAAATTCAATTTTTGAATTATTTTTTTACAAATATCACCGAATTATCTTCCAAGTAATAAAAGGAAGGCAATTTTAAAATACTACTTCATTATTTTCATTCAAATGAAAAATAGAAGATATCACTTTAATATCTTCTTGGAAGATATTTTCCAAATGCTTGCAGAGCTTGTTCTAAAAAAATTTGAATTTGTATTGGTTACAGGTTACAGGTTAACCCTCTAATGCCCAAGGCCACTAAAAAGCGGTCTTCAGATCTTAAATAGTGTTTGACTAAATAACTTTTTATTAAACAAGTTATATTACATACATACAGTCTGTCAAGAAATTGTTTTGACATAGTAAACATTTTTTCGTTTTGACTTTTTAATTTGAAAAAAATTGTTTTTCTTTTTAATTTTAATTTATTTTTTTTTATTTATTAAATTTTATCTATGTATTTATTAACTAGCAGTAACAAAAGTGGACAAAATTAAAAATAAGTTTGAATAAGCTAAAGAAAAAATAAGAGAAACTCCAGAACATTGTTGTCAAGAAAGTGTTTTAACATTGAATGTTTATATGAGAAAACGTGAGATAGAAAAATAATGTAAGAGTATTAATACTTCGTATGACCGCCTTTTGCATCTATCACAGACTGCAGTCGTCTCTTCATAGATTTAATTAATTTTTGGACATATTCCGTTGGAATTTTGTTCCATTCCTCTATAATTACTCTTTTCAATTCCGATTGGTTTTTAGGATGCCTCTTGGCTGTGCATTTTTTTAAGTAAGCCCATAAGTTTTCGATTGGGTTTAGATCTGGACTCTGGGCAGGTGTATCCAACGCTTTGCTACAGTTGTAGAGAAGCCACATCCTTACTATATGCGCCTTATGTTTCGGGTCATTATATTGATAAAATTTGAAACGAGGCTTTCTGTCACCACCAAACCCAAATTTATTCGCGCTATTGATTAGATGACACTTCAAAATATCTAGGTATTGTTGTGCATTCATGGTATTCTCAACAAAACAAATATCACCTACTCCCTTGCTGGATATGCACCCCCAAACCATAACCGAAAGCTTTCCAAATTTTACAGTTGGAATTATATTTCGACTTTCCAATGCTTTTAACGGCTTCCTCCACACTCTATTGGGCCCATCATTATAATAGAGCATCATTTTGGTCTCATCGCAGAATATAACATCATCCCAGTAGTCATCTGGCTTGGCAATGTGTATTCTAGCAAAAGACAATCGCTTTTCTTTGTGTTGTATTGTATGCAAAGGTTTCTTTCCAGCAACTCTTGATGAATACTCATTCCTTTTCAATACTTGCCTTACTGTTTCGTGGGAGACTTCAACACCACATTCTTTTTTAATGTCACCTGCAAGTTCTCGAGTAGAAACTATTGGGTTTTCATCAACCTTTCTTGGTAAAATGCGCTCTACTCTCGTTGATATCTTACATGGGCGCCCGCTTGAAGGCTTATGTTCGAGTCTACCTTCGTTTTCTGCTCGATTTAAAATATTGTAAACCGTCTGTCTTGTTAAAGAAAACATTTCGGACAACTCCTGCACTGTTTTCCCGAGACTGTGGTTGTAGTAAACCAACTGAATTACATTAATTGATGTTCTTTTGCCAGGCATTTTATATTCAGTAAAATTCACCGCGTTTAATGAATAAATCACAAACAATTTTGAATGATATTCGATTAGAATATAACAGGTGACTATAATAAAATTCAAAAAAACTAAGGCGATGACAGTAAGTGAATTAAAAAAAAAATTGTAATTCAAAAAAAATTGTGATTCAAAAAAAATTGTAAAAACACTTTCTTGACAGCAAAATTTGGGGATCTCTTCTGTTTTTGTTCTACATTTTCTAAAATTTTTTTAATTTTGGTCAATCTATGCCACTGCTCGTTATCAAATACATAAATAAATTCCAAATATTAAAAAATTATGTTAAAACAAAAAAAGATAAGCAATATTTTTAAACCTAAAATTCGAAAGGATAAAATTTTTACTGTGTCAAAACACTTTCTTGACATACTGTATATCAATAGGAAGCATACTTTCTTGCCTTCAAATTTTTTTTTGTCAATTGAAAATTTCGTAATTTTGAAAAAATTAACCTTTTAAAACAGAAAACGAGTAAAAAAATTAAAGTCGGGCATGCCGACTATATAATACCCTACACCAGTCTGGTTAAAAGCCAACTAATGTTTGGATCAGAAATTCGAATGGGTTAAAATGGACTTGTGTCAAAATTTTTTTTAAAATGATAAAAGAAGAGAAAATCGAACATATTGCCCATATGGGCGATCCTATCTGGAATCAATAGGCTTTGTCCTTGGGACCATGTGAGTCAGCGAACCAAATTTCATTGAAATATCTTCGTATTTGCGACCTGCAGCGTGTAAACACGCTAATTTTGAGGTGGACCCTTATATGGGCACTAGGTCTAAACATGGACCGATTCTAACCCAAAATCAATAGGTTTGGGCCGAGTACCAAATATCATCAAAATATCTTAATATTTTCGACCTGTAGAGTGCGTACAAGAATGCATGGACAGACAGACAGACAGACGGACGGACGGACAGACGGACATCTATAAATCGAACCAGAAAGTGATTTTGAGTCAATCGGTATTCTAACACCCAGGATAAAGATTGGTTGGAATTCGATCAAAACCATTAAAATGAATTTACCAGGACGTTATTTTATTTGCAGTTGCCTATAAGTGAATACTACACCAGAAATATTTTACTAGGTATTAAAACTAGGGAAAATGAATTAAAAAACAATCCTTTTAACAAATTATTGGTATCTGCAATCAATTTTAAAATTAGTATCAGTTTAGTAATTTTATGCAATAGAAGCAGCCATTTATTTAGTGTATATACAAGAAAATTGGTGTTACCGATAACCTTTATTAAAAAAATTTCAATATTCGAAAGTGGTAACTACAAATACGGGTATCCTAATCAAATATGACCATAAAGTCGAGTTTCTGTAGAACCAACCGAATTGTGGATTGTATTGATAACACACACAACTATTGATTGGTATTGGTAAACGAATTTTTTACTATATTTCTTTTCCAAGCAAAACATATAAATTCAAAATGAGACTTCAAAATTAATAATTGTTTGTGGTGTAGTCGGTAGAGAGTTGGCCTAGTACGCCGGATTTCTGAGTTCAAATCCCGGACAAGACAAAAATTTATATGTTTTTTTTTTAAATTAAAATAAAATATTCATATGTATAAACAGTAAATATGGCTAAGAAAATTAGAAGTAGTTGTGGTGCAGTGGGTAAGAGTGTGAACTATTAACCTGAATGGCCGGGTTCAATACCAGAAAATTCAAAAAAAGTTTTTTAATTTCAATAAAATTTTGTGGAACATAATAATATTTATGTGGAACATAATATTGAATAAGACAACCGAATATTGGCTTTCACGACGAAAAATATAATTTAATATAAAGATAGTTGTCGCAACCGCACGAATTCGATTGGCAACAAATTCGGGGGCCACAACTGAGACTGTTTTCTGTGTGAAATGGTGGGTCTATGTCCAATATTTTTTGGTGTTGCAAACATCAGCACAAATTTATTATACCCTCTCCACTTAGTGGTGTAGGGTAAACAAATATTTGAAAAATCGTGAAAAATTAATTTACGATCTGGCATATAGTATCGAAAATAAAAAAGCTAGTTTAGAGTCTCTACTTGTAAAATGAGTTGTTATTTTGGCTCCAGGACTCACAGGATAATGTCAAAATACGTAGTTCAAATATTTCTCTAACTCAGAAACTAGTTGACAGAAATTAAACACAGATTATATACACAGCTAGCAGTAAGTAAAACTATTTTCCGCAAAATTTATTGATGTTTAGTGCGAAATTCGCCAAATTTAGAAGATTTCAAAAGACGAAAATCGCTTCTGAAATAAGAACATTAACATAGATTAACAATTTTCGGTACGTGATCTTATTTTACTGATAGTGTTATTTATAGCAAAAACTGAAATTATTTGACCATTGGATTTTTTGATTTGTCTTTAACTTTTATTGTGTTATATGGCCTATATACATATGTATATAAAGCGATAAATTAAAATTTTAATATTTGTCTCATAGTAGATTTTCAATGCCAAATATATAGTTTAACTATTATCGCAATCAGAAGAAAGAGCATTAGAGGTTTAATGTGCTCGTCGACTACCCATATCTACTATTTCTCTGGATTGCTGATAATAATTGTCAAAATTTTTTTTTTAATTTTCTGTTGAAAGTGGGATTTTATATCCGAAATACTTTTAAATCAGTAGATATGGATGGACAGGGAATCAAAGTTAATTCTAAAACTTTAAAGGAAATATATATGTTAATAAAACACATTTTTCTGCCAACCCTCGCATATCAGAAATCCTGATGTGGTACACCTAGATTTTCGGAACCGGTCAAAATAAACGGGGTTTTTTTTTATAAAAGAAAAAGGGTTTAAAAATAAAAATTTACGGTGGGTCTCATACTGCAGGTTTAAACTTTAGTTAATAGTTACCCCAAAAATTTATTGTTGTTTTGTGTGCATTTTTTGACATTTTCTTTTGTTTATAGTAAAGTTAAAGTTAAACCTACAGTTTGACCCACCGTTAGAAAACAAATTAATTAGAAATGCATAAATGTTAGTTTCATATGATTTTTTTAATAACAACTGGTGCCATTTGCCGTCCCTAGCCCTATTTTCTTCTATTTAATTGTATTTATACATAAAAATAAGTGCCTGAAAGGTGATATTTGACACGTATTCTAGATTTTTATATTTAAACGGAGAGAGCCTTAATGGAAATCTAAAATTCGTAAAATAGTTTCCTTACAATACTGACTGAAATTAAGTTTAAAGCCCAAACCACATAGTGAAAGTGCCAGTGGACAGTGGTAGTGCTGTCCAACTTTGTTCTTGAATTTAACGAAAACGACTTAATATTTTTTAAAATTTCTTATTGCGTTTTGTTTAAAAACAGCTCTTGTTTATTTAGAAAGTTTTCTAATTTCTCGGCAGTGACAAATAGAGAAGATACAACAATCTGCTTTATCGACCAAACGTAGCACTGCGGTCGACACTGCGATTTTGTGGTTTAGGCTTAAAGGCTGACTTACCCAACCGTAAATGTATCTGTAACGAATCAGCTGTTTCGATACCACAAGAAGAAATGTATACGAATGGTTACTAACACGTAAATGTAAACGAACTTGCCGGATCATTCTGTTGAAATCAGAATTTTCTATCCGGCATCGAAACAGCTGAATGATTTTAGTCGGAAAAAATATGAAATGAATAAAGAAAATTGATTCAAACAACGAATAAAAATTAACAAATAAATGGAAAATTTTAGAATAAAATATAAAACCACATGAAATAGATGCTAAATAGTAATGTCGTTTACGATAATCTATAAGTGTACTTTTTAGATACGGCACGGTACAGTTACATCAAATTTACTTTTACGGTCCCATAATCCGCCCTTAAGTTTTCAGTTGAAATATTTTTTCAGTTTCAAACAAAACAAAGCAAAATAATTTTGTGATTTTTTTTGTTCATTTTTATTGTAATTAACACTGCTCATATATTGCACATAACTGTGTATATTTATTATGCATTTCAGAGAATGTGGTGGCATGGAGCTAGAAAAAACGTTTTTGTTATTCTATGGATTTGCTTTTTTGTTACATTGCATTTTGTGCACTGCATTACCAATTGCAAGCATGTAATATTCTTGCTGTAATATGCGGTTAATGCCTGAGTAGGGTGCTCCAAAAAAATTTTTTGGAGTTTTTATCCGGGCTACCCCCTGGAAATATTTATTTGGGTGTAAAACTACGTCCGCCAAAAAATTAGGATAATCGGACATCGGGAAGACGTGCCGCATCGGCCCTGAAGTTTGGAACACGGATTACAATGGGAAAATATAACTTTTTGTGCATTTTCTCGAAAACATTGATATTTTAACACTAACTCGAATTAAAAACACTAAAGAATCGTAGTTTAGAGTGAATTCTCCTTCTAATAAAGCAAGAAAAACATAAATCGGTTAAAAGTCAGCCGAGTTATAACAATTTCCCCAGGCAACTGATGTGTCGCAGGCCACTTAATCAAGAAAATAGGGTCCAAAGTTTAAAATTTATTAAAATAATCTACTACAGAAACATTTTTTCATTCTATAAGTTCCAAGAACTCAGATAAGAATTATTTTTTTATATTGCGTTTTGCTAACTCGTTTTAAATTAGTGCCAAAAAGGTCGGAATTCTTAAACACTGTTTTAAATCTGCAATTTTAAATTTTTTAAAATTTTTTTAAAGAAATTTTAAAAAATCAATGATTGGACTTTAAGGTTTTATTAAGAAAATATTAGAGATTAAAAACTACAAAAATTGCAGAAATTCTTTTTTCATTTGGCTGCGCAGAGATTTTCTTTGAGCGGATTTCGAGAAAACAGCGATTTTTAGCATTTAGTTAGCTTTTAGGCAAGTTTTCTTTTATATTCTTTTAATTCCACATGATATTTGCCGAAATATAACAACCCAAAATTAAATACTTCAATCCTGAAAATTTGGGTAAAATATAAATACCATGGTTGGCAAACACTAACCATAAAATACCGTTAACGATTCAAAACCCTTTCAACGAACTATATTTAAACTATTTTAAACGAAATAACTTAAAATACCGTTAACCTTAAAATACCCTAACGAAATAAATTAAAATATCGATAACCTTAAAATACCCTAACGATATAACTTGAAATACCGTTAACCCTAAAATACCTTAACGAAATAGAATTACGTTAGGTTTTTTTCTCTCTAAAAACATAAAAATTAAATTTAAAAAAAAATAAGTTTGTATGAGTGTGTTTTAATTTATCACAAATGGTATTGTCAACTATACGTGCGGTGGTAATATTAAGTTTGTTCGACGTAATTTTGAGTAAAGTTTGGTAAAATGAGAGTAAACAAATAATTATCTCAAAAAATGGTAAAAATGCTCATAATACCGGGAACGCACAAAACCACCTAGCAAAACCTTTTTAATGGGTTAGACCTTTTTCACGCATTGCCTGGCAATGTGTTCCAGGGATGAAAAACATGGTACAATTGTACTTTTTTTTTGGTACATTTTGACATCCATTGGTACCGTGGTACTACCGCGACCCATTTGGTACAATTTCAAAAATTTCCAAGTTTAAAATTTTTGTATTAAATGAACTTGTTGTACTTATAAGCTGTCAACAAATATTCGAATTGCAGATGTGGATGAAAATCATTCTAACAAAAATTTGTAACCGACAACTTTTGGGCCCAAAGTTGGAAAAAAATATATTATTATTTTCCCGTAATCAGCTCATCAATACGCGTCGATTGAGTGCTGCTACTACATAAAATTCGAGATTTTAACCCGCCTCTTTCGTATATATTTTGAAAAGTTAAAAAATATTACATTGTTTTCTTAGGACATGTAACTTATCTAAAATATAACCAAAACAAAACATTAACAACATATATTTTCATATACATATATTTGATATACACAACTATTGGTTATTTTAAGAAAAGTTAGCAGGTCTTTGTGTCGTACACTCATAAAAAAAGCCTGTACAAATTATTCAAAATTCTGCTAAAATAACAGGAAATAGTACCTGTATTTGCGCCAGCAGAATTTACAATGAAGTTGAGAATTATGGTCTGCTAAATAAAAGTAAGCCCAATTTCATACAAAATTGAGCTAAATTCAACAGAAACTTTACCGGATTTAACCGAAATTTTCTGAAAATGTCGCTTACAATATAGGTTTCTGAACTCTCTGGATCTGTCCCGAGAGAGGTACATACATATTTGTTATAATAAGGATTAATAAGTACAGATTAACGAATTTATGTTCATTTTGCTCTATCTCGCTTAGTTTCCAAGATATACGCCATTTTATGATTATTCAAAAAAAAATATGAAAATATAGCGCCATCACTATGTGATATTGATAGCAGAGACACAAAAATATAATAATTGTGATTTAACTTAGCTGAAAAGTTTGTAATGAAATAATGAGTTACTGATATAGAGATATATCACTACTTATTTGGGGACTTTAAAATAATATATTACTGATATTGTGTTATATAATAACTTATTAATAAGGGTAAAAATAATAATCTGATTTTCATTTAATTTTTTCATTTCATTTATTTTATTTAATAATATTACTAAGTAATACAGTTGCAAATACATTACGTTTTAAGAGTTTAGGGCATAAGCCCTTTTCTGCTTAGAAATAATATTACAATAAATATTATAAATATGTTTCATTATTAAAATTGTAAAGTTAAGGAAAATTTACAAAAAAACCTTATTAAGGCAAAAAAAAAACAATTTTACTTAATTTTTGATCAATCATTTCTATATTAGCTAAATAGTGCAGTCTTCTAGTAGGAAAGTGCCAAGGTAATTTTAACATAAGCTTTAGCAACTTGTTTTGCGATATTTGTAGTTTTCTAAGATGACATTTGGCCGATTCAGCCCATACTAGAGCTCCATAAAACATGATGGATTGAAAAATTACTTTAAAAATTAAAAGTTTGTTTTCCAACGAGAGGATTGAGGTTCTGTTGATGAGTGCATAAAGTAATTTGATGTGAATATTGATTTTGTTTATTGTGTAAGGGATGTGATCTCTAAAATTTAATTTAGGGTCCAATATAACACCTAAATATTTCACTTTACTTTCTCAGTTTATTTCGTCGTTGTTGAATTGTAATCGTGATGAAAGAATGGAGCATGGTTTACGTTTACGAGTGAAATATATTGCTTGCGTTTTTTGGCGGTTTACTAATATTTTCCATTTTGAAAAATAGTAATAATCTGATATCTTTAAAATATACTACGAAATAACGTAAAATACCGATAACCTTAAAATACCCTAACGAAATTTTCTAAAATACCGTTAACCTTAAAATACCCTAACGAAATAACTTCAAATACCGTTAACCCTAAAATAACTTAATGATATAACTTAAAATATTGATAACCTTAAAATAACCTAACGAAATACTGTTGAAATAACGTTATCACTTATAACTAACTTTATGAAACGGTTGCCAACCCTGATAAATACATTAAATTGCCCCTGTGCAAGGTCAGAAGTCAAATTTTAGGAGAATTACATTTTATTTAAATATTATTCTTAATTTAATTTTAGAAAATTAACCCTTAACATTACCGTAGTAATGGAGATATACAATGTTGACAGTAAAAATAGCATAATTATCATAATCTGAAAAAAAAACATATTTGAACAATATGGAATAATAATGAAGAGTTCGAAATTTTTGCAGGAATTTATATTAGCTGTTTATTTTGCGAAGCGAATCAATGTTGTCTTCAACGATTTTTATAGTGGAATGTTGGAATACGTTGAAAAACTGACAAATTTTTGTAGCTAATAGAGTGTCCAAAAAACCAGCCTTTTCAGAAAACCGGTTTTCGGTTTGTTCGAAAACTACAATTTTAAAAAACCCGGTTTCAGTTTTTTTTGTTATAAAAATATATCTGTACAAATAGAAAAAAAGCTAATAAAAATTATTTAAAAGCGTCCTCCAGAAACAGCTATTGAAATCAGCTTAATCTGTTCGCTAAAGTGAGATTTAAATTATCTGATGATACGTTTGATAAATCAAACAAATTATTTTCAAAAAAATCCTTTCGCAAATCTATTTGTGTTTACATAATCAGATGGAGCCAATCTTTTAAGAACAAAGCTCCCAGGCAGGACCAAAAAAGCGATAACAAGCTCCAAATTATAAATGTGATCAAAACAGGTACTTTTCAACTAATTTATGCGAACAAACATTTAAAAAGCGCTAAAAATCATTATTACGGTAAATAACAATTTAATATCACAATATTATAAAAATAATAACAACACATTTAAATTAGATAAAATTGTATCACAATTAAGGTTTTACCATTAAGGCGCTAAAAGCGCTAAATAAATAATAGAAAAACGTCAAACTAGCGGCTTTTTATAAAAAAGCACTAACCGAAAATAATGTGAGTTTTGCGTGATACGAAAGCGCTAAAGATAGCACGATCAGAAGCAATTAGACAAAAAATTTAATTTTAGTTAATTGCAATGGAAAATAGAAACAAAATTGCTGAACATTAGTAAATTAATAACATCACAGAAAAACAATTATATTTCCAAAATCTAATTTATATATTTTTTTAATGGGAGGACAATCTACTCTTCTGAAATCAGCAGAAATACTTACTATTTATTTTCGCTATTTTAAGTCAACTAATATTAAGCAAAAACGTCTACTGATTTTAACATAACAAAATGTTATTTGCATTCAACTAAAATTTATTTAAATATAACTAAGTTTTTTGTAGATTTAACAGTTCTTGTTTCATCATCCCAATCGTACATTTTTCTTAAATGGAACAGATTAATTACGCAGTTCGAAGTAATTAGGTTTTTTGTAGCAACACTTATCAGTCACCCTGTATTTGAAAAATATTTCAAACGAGTACAAAGGATTTTCGTATCCTATTTAATTGAATACATGTGAAAAGATATTATTTTTTTATATAAAGGAGAACAAAATTGTAGTTTCGTTTGTTAAAATAATACTTTAAAAATAAAATGCAGTCGAAAAATAGAATTTTCGAACGATTTGCTTTAAAATAGTTTTTATAAAAACATGTTTTAAAAAATCGGTTAACCGACATATAATAACCGGTTTTCGGTTTATTCGAATTTGGAAATTATTCGAAACCGGTCTGTTTTGGAAATTAAAAAAACCGGTTAACCGGTTTGCGGTTACTGTTTTGGACACTCTAGTAGCTAAGGATTTTTGTTAATTATGAAACCTACTCGAAAATGACCTCTATTCATGGATGGTAACCGAATCGATGCGGGTATCGGTAGAAATAACGCTATTTCATTTATTTCGCTATCGGTATTTTAGGGATAACGGTATTTCAGTTATTTCGGTAACGGTATTTTTAGGATAACGATATTCAGATTATTACGGTAACGGTATTTTAAGGATAATGGTATTTCAGTTATTTCGCTAACGATATTTTGAGGGTAACGGTAGTCAGTTATTTCAGTGCATACCGAAAAAAAATTGTTTTTTGCAAAAACCTAACTAAACTAAAAACAAACCAAATTTATCAATTTAATTTATGTAAAATACTTATGGTTTTTACTGATAACGGTATTTCATTTATTTCGGTAAAGGTATTTTAAGGGTATCGACATTTCATTTATTTCGCACATCGGACCGGACATTGGACTGAAAATTATGCCGTTGTAAGAGTTGTCAGAGAACATTATGGCGTGGTCTGACAAGGTCATAATTTTCTGTCCTATGTCCGGTCCGATGTGCGATCTGATAGACATTGTTTCTCCTAGTTATATATGATTCTTAGTATTACCTGCCAACCCTGCTTCTAGTTAAAAACGAGTAAAAAGGTTAAAGTCGGGCATGCCGACTATACAATACCCTACACCAGTCTGGTTAAAAGCCAACTAATGTTTGGATCCCAAATTCGAATGGGTTAAAATGGGACTTGTGTCAAAATTTTCTATAATGTGAGTCAGCGAACCATATTTTATTAAAATATCTTAATATTTGCGACCTGCATCGTGTAACCAAGCCAATTTTGGGGGCACCCTTATATGGGCACTAGGTCTAAACATGAACCGATATTCACCAAAATCAATAGGCTTCGTCCTTGGGCCAACATAGGTCTGTGTACCAAATTTCATCAAAATATCTTAATATTTGCGACCTGCAGCGAATAAACAATATAAATTTGGGGGGGACCTTTATATGGGCACTAGGTCTAAACATGGACCGGTGTTAACCAAAATCAATAGGCTTCGTCCTTGGGCTGATATAGGTCGGTGTACCAAATTTCATCAAAATATCTTAATATTTGCGACCTGCAGCGTATAAACAATATAATTTTGGGGGACCCTTATATGGGCACTATGTCTAAACATGGACCGATGTTCACCAAAATCAATAGGTTTCGTCCTTGGGCCAACATAGGTTTGTATACCAAATTTCATCAAAATATCTTAATATTTGCGACCTGCAGCGTATAAACAATATAATTTTGGGGGGACCCTTATATGGGCACTAGGTCTAAACATGGACGGCTGTTAACCAAAATCAATAGGCTTCGTCCTTGGGCTCATATAGGTCAGTGCACCAAATTTCATCAAAATATCTTAATATTTGCGACCTGCAGCGTATAAACAATATAATTTTGGTAGGGCATTATATGGGCACTAGGTCTAAACATGGACCGATGTGTACCAAAATCAATAGGCTTCGTTTTTGGGCCAACATAGGTCTGTGTACCAAACTTCATCAAAATATGTTAATATTTTATATTGCAGCGTATAAACAATATAATTTTGGTAGGGCCCTTATATGGGCACTAGGTATAAACATGGACCGATGTTCACCAAAATCAATAGGCCAACATAGGTCTGTGTACCAAATTTAATCAAAATATCTTAATATTTTGCGACCTGCAGCGTATAAACAATATATTTTTGGGGAAACCCTTATATGGGCACTAGGTCTAAATATGGACCGATTTTAACCAAAATCGTCCTTGGGCCGACATAAGTCGGTGTACCAAGTTTCATCAAAATATCTTAATATTTGCGACTTGTAGAGTGCGCACAAGAATGCATGGACAGACAGACAGACGGACGGACAGACAGACAGACAGACGGACATCGTTAAATCGAATTAAAAAAAATTCTGAGCCGATCGGTATACCATAGGGTGGGTCTAGGATAGGGTGACCATTCGTACTGATTTGACCAGTACATGTACTGATTTTTGGTCACATGTACTGATGAAAAAGTCGTGTACTGATTTGTACTGATTTTTTAAAATTTGTACTGATTGTACTGATTTTTGGCATTTAAAAAAATATTACATTTTTTTAGTAAAAAAAGCCAAAATGCAAGTACAATGAATTTTTTTGTGAATGTGAGAGTTTTTCTCTACCAGAAAGCATTAAAAATGTTTTTTCTACATGTAAATTTCTTAATCTATTTAATATGTATTTTCATAAACAGAGAAGATTCGTGGTGACAACCGAATTTATCAAATGGTTCCATCGCGATAATAGAAAATCAGTTGATACAACAGTTATTTGACTGTGATAAAAATATTGTAATTATCCGGCTGTCAGAATGATTCTGTTTTCTGAGTGTAGGAAACGACATCAAAACCTGAAGATTTTTCCGTACAAAAATCATTAAAATCTGAAGAAATGTATGAGGGTATTTCCATGGAAAAATTATCGAATCTATGGGATTTTCAATAAAAAAAAGTACACAAAACCTTAAGATTTTCATTTTTAAAAACGTTACGTGTTTTTGTAGAAAATGTTTTAGCCAAAATGTGAAGTTTTTCTATTTCAGAAAACATGCAGAAATTAGCAAAGAAAAAAAAGATTTGTTCTAACAGCTAAATTTGTAGTCAATCGATTGGTTAGTTTGTATCTACAGAAAATTAGTTTAGACACTGCAATTTGCTCGTGACACTAGAAATTCCTTGGCCTGAATAAAAGTTCGGAAGAATTAACGTTCATACTAACCTGGGGTCATATTTGACTCCATTCGTAGCATGGCTATATTTCATCAATCTGTTACAAAAAAATTAGAAAAGAAATATTAAAAGATTCTTGAAATTTCTTAATAATGGATCTGTTTTCTGTACTTAAAAAACTGGATTTTTTCATGCGAAAAAAGTTTTATCTTGGGGTTTGTATAGGGAGATGGTTAACCGAAAAATTTTGTTGCCTCAACCAAACTATTCGGTTGACAACAAATAAGGTTGGCTGCATAATCATTTTTTTTTAAGATAATTTTTTTTTCTAATTTGCACTGATTTGAAGTCAGAAAAAATGGTCGGCCTAGTCTAGGACCAATATTTTTTGGTGTTACAAACATCAGCACAAACTTAAAATACCCTGACCACGTAGTGGTGTAGAGTATAAATACCCTTAAATAATATTGTTCACATTACAACTAATAAAAAAAACCTTTTATGTTGATCTTCATACTAAATTCTTAAAAAAATAAAAGAAAACGTTGCACAAAAAATCAACAATAAAATAAAATGACAATGTCATGCTATGCTATTGCTGCTGCTTCTTATTCTTCATTATTCCACTACTAAATAAAATTACAAGATTGTTTTTTAGATGACATCAAAGAAACTTTACTTAAACAACTTTGAATACAAAAATAGCATTGAATAGGCAATCAGTGTTGCCACCAGTAAAACAAAAAATTACACAGCTGTAGATCAAAAATTATCCAAAACCATATGAAATTACACAAAAAATATATTTTTCATATTATTTCAAAATAAACTCTCCTGGGCACAGTGGAGAAGAATACAAATATTTCGGGAAGAATTTCGCCATTTCTTACCGACTGATATGATAATTTCACACTGCAAGTTTTGGATGGCCAAAACTGCAAGAGCTATGCCATTCGACTCCAAAGTTTGGCCATTTTTCTATCTACACACCGATTTTTAAAGACGTAACATTTCTATCATCTATAAAGTGCAAAAGTTATTTGCATTTTAAAACTAAAATTTAGCATTTTTGCTATAAACTGTTCCATGTTTTTGCCTTCTGCAAAAGCAAATCCAGGCCAATTTCTCAGAAAATATTATAACAAATTATTCTATTAACTAAAGGGAATTTCAATGCAATATCTTTTTCAGGAATAGCGTGCTAATTTGAATATTAAAAAAAATGGTATTTTATCCATATTAAAAGTTTCTTTCAGAACAAAGTATTTATGTTTTTCAGAAAGGCTATTTCATTCAGATGCACTGCATGCAAAAGTATTACTTACTTGCTAATTATTCTCCCCCATATTCCTCAAAATTTAACCGTTTATATTTAAATTAAACCAATTTGTTTCTGAGTACAAAGCTGGAATTTAAAAAAAAAGCTGGAATAAATAGATCCTCCAAGGCGTCCGTAATGTGATGGCGTAAGCCCTGTTCAACCCTAGCTTTAATCCCAAATTAGTTTGGTAGTATCGTAAAAAAAAGTAACGTAGCACTCTTATAATGAATAAAAAGAGTACAAAAAATATAAATATTGTTTTTTTATCTTTTTTTTGTGCATAGAATTAATTGTCAAGTAATAAAATATAAAATTTCTATTTTCAATAGAACTTTTTTACGATTTTACTTGACAACAGTTTCAAGTCATAGAAAAAAGACAAAAATATAATTCTATATTATTTTAACATATTGAATTGATTACAGATACGTTTTTTTACTTTACGATTAGACTAATGAAGACTTTAAATGTCGGCAAGACAGGAAAAATTTTAAAAATACCGTATTTGTAAAATTTTGCCTGTTTTCTTTAGTTTTTATATTAATGGTAGCGTCAGATCTTTACATGAAATTTCTTTGCAGTATGTGTATCAACAAATTTTCTTTTAAAAAATAAAAATATAACATTTTTTTCAAAAATTCCATTCGATTCTGTTGAAATCTGAAACATGTTGGATTTACAGAATTCTAAAATATTCTGATTCTGTTCCACCTCGCTGCGTTAGCAAAATTTTTGTCTGGTCAAAGTCCAGTATCATAATAACCAAAGAGTATACATAATAAAGAGATTGGGGGACTCTCTATCACTGAGAAAGCATTTGTTCTATTATGTGCCTTGGAACAGGAACATACTCAAACCAATATCACCCAGCAAACATGGCAAAACGAAGAAGATTCTCCGAACATATCGCCAGGAAGAAAACATTTATTGCCGGCAATATCAATTTCGTATTCCGGATGTTTCCTCCGTCGGAAACAACTGTTACACTAAAAAAATACTTCCAGGCAATATGAAAGCAATAACTCATATGGAAGATAAAAGGGATATCGCTAAATAAACTCCCAGTACAATAAAAACAAATCTAATTTTTTCATTATTAAATTTAAGCCTTAAAAACAATATCTGCATACATAATCCATAGACCAACTTATAAATTATTTTGATTTCATCTTAGCCGATTTTTCCCGCGCAAGTAATCTTAACTTTTCACGAGATTATTTCCTATATATCTTTTGATTGTTTTTGTACAAATTTAGTTTTAATTTTTTCCAAATTGATAAAAGATTTCAAACAAATTTGCTTTATCTTCCAAATGATACAAAGATGATATTGCCGAAATATTGTCATAAAAAGTTATGACAAAAGATAAAATTTTGGAATTACTTTTTTCCAAATATCGTCGAATTATCTTCCAAGTGATAAAAGGAAGATAATTTCAAAGTAAATACTACTTGATTATTTTCATTCAAAAGAAATATCTTCTCGGAAGGTATCTTTTAAATGTTTGCAGGGTCATTATGTGCGCTCTTTGTATGACTCAAAACATCGATTGTAACCAGGAATGGAAAATAATAATTTAGTTATAAAAATCAAGAATGGAACTATCCCAGCAAAACCTTTCATTACCATCCCAGCAAAAACTTTCATTACCATGTAATGAGTTTTAGGTATTGAAATCTTAAGTGTTCACTAGTTACCTTTTAATTACTGCACCACTTATATTAACATGGTGATGTTATTGGAGGAAAGTCATTACACTGATGTTACCTGTAAGTAGTTTATCAACTGTTCTATAAATAGATGTTGAATATAAATTTAAAAAGTATAAAAATTTAAAAACTAATAGGAGCTGACACGAGTTGATCAGCGTACCTCACGGTTGTCAGGCAAACACTCTAACCATTACACTACGACATCGCTATGATTTTTAATGCTTGACGTATGTTTATTTTTCACAAAACTTGTTGTTATTAAATATATTAAATACTGCTTAATGAACATCAACATTTCTATAAATAGATGTTTAATATAAATTACAAAAAAAAAAAATGGAAGCAGACACGAATTGATCAGCGAATCTTAGGTCTGTAAGGCAAAAACGCTAATCACTAGGCTACGCCATAGTTATGGTTTTTAATGATTTATAACATATATTAATTGTTTCAGCTATTGTGAATTAGTAATGTGTGGGGTATAATTATGGGTAACTCATTACATTCAGTTTAAAAGTAATTCAAAGGGTAAGGAGATATGAGATCTAAGTAATGCATGTAGTAATGACCAGTCATTACCAAGTTTTTGCTGGGATGTAATGAGTTTTAGGTATTGAAATCTTAAGTGTTACCTTTTAATTACTAAACTACTTATTTTAACATGGTGATGTCATTGGAGGAAAGTCATTACACTGATGTTACCTGTAAGTAGTTTATCAGCTGTTCTATAAATAGATGTTGAATATAGATTTTAAAAAATATAAAAATTTAAAAACCAATAGGAGCTGACATGTATTGATCAGCGTACCCCACGATTGTCAGGCAAACACTCTAACTATTAGACCACGACATCACTATGATTTTTAATGCTTTAACTTATGTACACATTTATTGTGGCAACTGTTATACATGTCTATTTTTCACAAAACTTGTTGTTATTAAATACTGCTTAATGAACATCAACATTTCTATAAATAGATGTTTAATATAAATTCCAAAAAAAAAAACAACAATGGAAGCTAACACGAGTTGAGCAGATCCTCATGTCTGTCAGGCAAAAACGATAATCACTAGGCTACGCCATAGTTATGGTTTTTAATGATTTAGAACATATATTATTGGTTTCAGCTATTGTGAAATAGTAATGTATGGGGTATAATTGTCGGTAACTCATTACATTCAGTTTAAAAGTAATTCAACGGGTAATGAGATATGAGATCTAAGTAATACATGTAGTAATGACCAGTCATTACCAAGGTTTTGCTGGGATACTATGGAATTATACTATTCCAACAGTATTATAGCCCTAGATTATGAATTTTAAACAACCATACATAAAAAATTGCAAAATAATACCGGAATGCGAAAAAAGGCTTTGGGGTTCAAAAAATTAATTAAAAGATTTACATTCTGCAAACGATGCCAACATTTTCTTCTTTTGCAACTAACCACCAAACTTTGTTTTATGAAATGGGCATTATACTCCGTAGATTATAAATTTAAAAAACCGCACTTAAAAAATTGCAAAATAATAGAGGAACGCGAAAAAAGACTTTGTGGTAGAAAAAATAATTAAAAAACTCAATCAGCGATCAACAGTCTGCAAATGAATACAATGACGCAAAAATTTTCTTTTTTGCAAATATTTTTTTTGCGATTTATTTTTTTTTTTTTGCAAACTAAGCACCAAACTTTTGTATATAAAATTGGTACTATAGACCCTAGATTATAAATTTAAAAAAATCACACTTAAAAAATTGCAAAATAATCGCGGAAAGCGAAAAAAGGCTTTATGGTACAAAAAATTAATTAAAAAACTTAATCAGCGATTTACATTCTGCAAACAAATATATTGATGAAAAAATTTATCCTTTTTGCAAATTTTATTTTTCGCGATATTTTTGCAACTAGCCACCAAACTTTGTTGTATAAAATGTGTATTATAGTCCCTGGATTATAAATTAAAAAGAAACGTACTTAAAAAATTGCAAAATAAAAGTGGAACGCGAAAAAAGACTTTGTGGTACAAAAAATTAATTAGGAAACGTAATCAGCGATTTAGATTCTACAAACAAATATATTGATGCAAAAATTTTCCTTTTTGCAAATTTTATTTTTCGCGATTTTTTTTTGCAACTAGCCACCAAACTGTGTTGTATGAAATGTGTATTATAGCCCCTAGATTATAAATTTAAAAAAAAACTCACGTAAAGAATTGCAAAATAATAGCGGAATTTGAAAAAAGACTTTATGGTACAAAAATTTAATCCCTAGGTTATATATTTAAAAAAACCGTACTTAAGAATTGCAAAATCACGGCGGAATTCGAAAAAGGCTTTATGGTACAGAAAATGAATTAAAAGATGTAATCAGCGATCGACATTCTGCAAGCGAATATATTGTTGCAAAAATTTCGCTTTTTGCAAATGTTTTTTTTTCGCAATTTATGCTAATATTTGCTAATATCTAAATATTTAATTTTTATGCTTTTTAACGAGCCAAAGAGAAAGCTATTTTTTAGTTACTTACATTTTTAAATATGTCAGAGCGATCGAACATTTTTTGGTATAAGAGCCCGATTAAGTGAGCCTTTTCCATCCCTGATTAACCAGTCGGAGTTCGTTCCTGTTCCAAGCCGCCTAATGTTTTTTCAAATAAAAAATATTGAGAGAGTTGCAAGGCCTTTGTAATAACTACACAAAAAAAATTTTCAGACATTAGAAAGTCACAGTCATAACAAACTCAAATTTTCCCACTATTTCGCTGAATTTTTAAATGTTCTTGAAAACCATAAGTATTTTGAAAAGAAGCTTGACAATTATTTTTGCAAAAAATAAAAAGGCGGTGCTTTAAACAAAACAAAAAATACATAACACCACTTTTGATTTCTTCTAAATTGTGTTTAGTGTTGAAAAAATCTACAAAAGTAATTCACCAGAAAATGGACATTTGTGGTAAATGTTTCACTGACAAACTCGTTTCGTCTAAATATCGACTAATTTTTATTAATTTATTAAAAAGCTCCGGGACTTTTAAAAATTTGCGGAAATTTCTTTAAAAAGTGAAATTACACAAGAACTACACAAAAATGTCATTATTCAAAAATTATCCAATGAATGTGTAAACAGTCCCGTTTTTGAATAATTATTCAAAAAGTGGCAACACCGTAGTCAATACTTGTAGATACCAATTGTAAATATCGTATATATGCTACTTGGAGTCCCAACACTAACAACATATTATAGTATAAACCGGCTTAGAATACCCAAGAATTACAAAAACAACAAAAATAATGGCAGCAACTACAATAAACTTGCAACTGGAACACGAATAGACGTCTTAAAGAATTATAATGTTTTTGTTGTTGATAATAGTGATGGTGGGGTTTTACAGTAAAAAACTGACATGCCATATCAAAACAAAAAAGTACAAGTAAATAGTATGATATACATATAAATCAAATTGTATAATCTAGTTTTTATACACTTTTTTTTGTAACACATACACAATATGGGTCTATGACCCTTAAAAGTACACTATATAATTTAAAACTTACGGGATTACGTCCCGATATGGAAGAAGGACTTCTAGTGGTTCAGGAATCGGTTTGGATTTCAATTGTTAATAGTTTTTTCAGGTGTTACTAGGGTATTCAATTAATCGGCTTTTCATTTTAATCGATTAATCGTGCAAAAATTTTATTCGGGTTTTTTGCTCAACCGATTAATCGAATAAAATTTAAAAATTAATCGATTAATCGATTAATCGAAAAAAATATTATATAAAATAATATACAAATATTTTTTGTATTTTTAATAATTTTATTTAAAAAAAGGAACAAATATAATTTCAGTAACTCTTTTAAAATTCCTAAAAACAAAAGTTGTAATAATTGAGATAATATTTTATCAAAATGTTTATTTTTTCTGTTCTCTCCGTCACCTTTCTGACCTTTCACCCCGCAGACCTTTCTGGTAAATTTAGCATTTTAAGTTAAGCCTGAATTAGCCAGACGTAATCGCAGCCATCTATAATATGTTTAATAAGTTAAAGGAGACTAAAACAATAATTATATTAATTTGTATCTCTTTCGTATGCATTGAACACATAAGAAACCTAAATGCAGGAAAACTTCGGTTGAGATATTATTTTCCCTCTACGTGAAAGTCCTTCAATCCATTTATTTTATTTGCTAAAGGATAATATGAATGCAGAGTGCTCACTAAACAAGTTTTGTTACATTGGGAATTAATTATAATTAATAATTATAAAGCTTATTAATTATTAAGGCTTTCGTTTAATATTAATATTTAAAAAATTGTAAAAAAATAATAAAAAATTTCATTTTATGTATTTAACCCTTTCACTACCGACTTTTTGTTTGCGGATGTATCGTTATTTTGACTTCAGATTCTTGTTAAGAGTCCTCAAATTAGAAAAAAATATGCAACATATTTTGCCCCCTCCCCCTCTTACCCACCAAAAATGATGGTCGAAAATCAATTTTTTTAAAATTCTGAGCCCCGTTTTACCTCTTAAACATTCGAGTAGCCAATCTTTTGGTTGGTTTTCTTCTCGTCATAAAACGAAGCTGTATGCCAAACTTCCATTATCTATCTTCATTAGTTTAGGAGAAACGCAAAAACCCCCTTTTCACAGATATTATGATTTATTAAAAAAATTAGGCTTCATTAACAAATATCGCGACCATATTGTCATGTTGAACTGCTTATACATATGATGATTTTTATTTTAAGTGCAAGATCCTAACTTATTTGTAAAAAGTATAAAGTTTTTTTTTGCACTATTAAATTTTATATATTCTTTTAAAGATGTGTACACTGTAGTGTACAAGGGTAATGAAAGAGTTAAATAGATACTACTAAATTGCAAAATCTGTCAAAACAAGAGATTAGTATTTTGGAAGATGACACAGAAAAATGTGACAATTTTTTGCTGTTTTTATTTTTCTTGCATATTTAAGATGTCTCTTAATGCTCCTAGAAGAAAACGACAAATTCTCATTGAGTTTAAGCTCCTCATATTTGATCTTAAAACCGACCAAAAATAACACTCATTAAGCTAATAAAGAGTTATAGGAATTCTAAAAAGTTGTCCCGTGATGATTATCTTAGGCCAGACTGACATTCGGGTTGGTACAAGCGTACACCAAATTATTTTTCACAATCTCTTAAACAAGTTTGGGATTTTAGCATATTTACTTTAATAAGATTATATATATTTTTAAACATTTGTGAAATTTTTTGCCAATTTCGATTAATCGATTAATCGTATTAAATTATTCGTATTTTTCGTTATTCGAAATTTGGCCTTTTTAAATTATTCGAACAATTTTTGAGCATAATTGTTCGATTAATCTAATAACGATTAATCGATTGAATACCCTAGGTGTTACCCATCATTTACAGTAACAATTTCCAAAGAAATATCAGCTCCGAGTGGCCATGTGGAAACATTTTTTTTAATCAACATATAATATATGAAATGCCCACTTACCAAATTTTTTAGGCTGGTATTTTTAAGAGAGCTTCAAAGTTTATGGCAATATTCAAAAAATGATTGATATTCAAAATCCGGATATTTTGGAAATCCCGATCGCGAAAACCTTTGATTTTTGGTATTACCGAATTTTTTGGAATCCAGTAATTTTACGGGATTTCGGGATGTTACGATTTTCGAGTATTGTTTTTCACAACATTATTTTTTTTATTAAATAAAGCTTTACTGTTATAATTACACAGTACAACAAAATTGGACTTGAGGTAGAACAATATTTTAACTAAATATATGAAAATATAGAAAATCCGAAAACACAATTTTGTACATTATGTATTGTTTCGGTTTGTGTGATCCAATCATCATTTTCTTTTTGAGGACAACTGATGAAAAGGGTGGTACATACGAAACAGTTGTATTGTCTATCATGGATATGGTCAAACTTTTTGAAACAACAAATAAAATCTATGTTAATATGACAATATCGTATTAGAATTTACATTTCAGGTAGAACAATATTCTAACTAAATAAGTAGGGGAAGTGCGACACACTTGATCCGGAAAAAGTTGAAGCCTAATATCTTCTAAACTATTGAAATTTTTTTTTTTTTTAATTTTTTTTTTAAGCTTTCTGAAATAGGTATCTTCTATTCTGAAAAAAATATTCTGGGTTTTTAACTTTTTCAGTTATAATTAAACGAGTAAAAATGTTAAAGTCGGGCATGCCGACTATAGAATACCCTACACCAGTCTGGTGTATTGTTTGGATCCGAAATTCGAATGGGTTAAAATGGGGCTTGTGTCAAAATTTTCTATAATGTGAGTCAGCGCACCAAATTTCATTAAAATATCTTAATATTTGCGATCTGCAGTTTGTAACCAAGCCAATTTTGGGGGGACCCTTATATGGGCACTAGGTCTAAACATGGACCGATGTTCACCAAAATCAATAAGCTTCGTCCTTGGGCCAAAATAGGTCTGTGTACCAAATTTCATCAAAATATCTTAATATTTGTGACCTGCAGCGTATAAACAATATAATATTGGGGGACCCTTATATGGGCACTGGGTCTAAACATGGACCGGTATTAACAAAAATCAATAGGCTTCGTCCTTGGGCTGATATAGGTCGGTGTACCAGATTTTAACCAAATGTCTTAATATTTGCGACCTCCAGCGTAAAAACAATATAATTTTTGTAGGACCCTTATATGGGCACTAGGTCTAAACATGGACCGATGTTCACCAAAAGAGCGGCAAGAAATATGGCGTCGTTTGCTGTCTCTGTCTTTCTACTTTTGTAGCGTCCCTGTTGAAGAACCCTTTAGTTGACATATACAAAAGAAAAAAACGTTTTATTAACTGAAATCTTATTCATGTTTACATTTAATAAAAAAAATATTACACATTAGTGGTTTTACTGAAAAATTTAATTTTTTCTGACATTCCTCCCATTAAACTTTTAATAGTGTTTCAGTGATTTTTTTGCTTGATGATAACTATTTTCTTGAAAATGTTTTAGTGTTTTCAGCAATCTGTTTTGTACCCTTCATGATCCTTTTTACCAGATATCTTTCAATGGGTCTGAGCTCTGGGCAGTTAGGTGGATTTGCATATCTGGATTTGCGTACTATATTTCATTAAATAATCGAATTATTTCTTTACGCATTTCTATTTCACATCTCATTTTAAAGCCGATAAGTATCAAATAATTTTAAAACTTGACATGAGGATTTGTACATATTTAGAAAAGGTATCTTGATTAAAAAAAAATAAATTTTGAATTTGAAAAAAATTTACAATTTTAATTTATGCACTAGTTTCATCGAACACAGTCTTTATTAAAAAAAGGGATCAAGTGTTTAGGTGATGTCATTTTTCTATTTCTATCATAGTAAAAAAATTACAAGATCAAATACGGATTTTTTTAAAACGTGTAATAACACCTGATCTAGTAGAAATGTCTCAAATTTGGAACAATCGATAGAAGAAAATTTTTTTTCTATGTTATGTACTTTCCGAGATAGTAGGGGGATCAAGTGTGTCGCACTTCCCCTATATTAAAGAACGCTATTTATTGTAAAATTTTAACATGATGAAATGTGCCCTTTAATCTGATCTAATGCACGTATTGATAGCTGTAATAATATTCCCTATAAGTGCATTTAAAGTTGAAATTCCTCATTTTCACGATTTCGTTAATAAATAACCTACGGCGAAAGGAATATCCAATATTTTAATTCATACCTTTTGAAAACATCACAGGTTACTTAGTTTATCAAAATAATTTCGTATTTTCTTTTTTACCCAGCAAATATGGCAATACGAAGATGATTCCCCAATCGTATTGCCTGAAAGAAAAATTTTATTGCGGCGATAATCGTCTTCGTATTGCGGAAGATACCCCATTTGGTAGAAAACGTGTCCCGAAAGCAATACTTCATAGCAATACGAAAACAATTCTCCGTGAAGATAAATTGGCGATATCGCTAATTTATCACTTGGAAGATAGAAAAGATTCCTATATATCGCTATTATATCATCTGGAAGTTAAAAAAAAGATATCGCCTGATAGACACCCAGAAGATAAAAATATGTCTTTTATTTTCAACTATTTTTTATAAACAAATACAACAAATAAAAATGTTTCCACCAATATTAATATTTCAAATTCGAAAATTTTCTACCAACTAAAACGACAGGTCCATTAATACATCCATCAGTCCTTCATGGATTTGAATTTATTTTGTAACCGGACGGTACGCCGTTTCCTAAAAAAATTGATTTTATTTGCAATAAATAACTATATCAATCAAATACAATTTTTGCTTACCTTAATGTTTGCAATATAAATTGAAAAAGTTATTCTAAAACCATCGGAAGCTCAACTAAAACAAACAAAATCTAAAAAATATATTTTTGACATTTTTGTTCAATATCGTTAATATATCTTCCAGCTGGTAAAAAGAAGATATGTTCAAAATACTACTTAGATTTTCTTTTAAGGGATAAATGGATGATATTGCCGTAATAACTTTTGGATGATATTTCTTCCAAATGCTTATTGGGTAGTTTTAAGAAAAATTGACTAAAGCTTAAAATATTGATTTTTTAATACTTTCAAATTAAAGAGTCTGTGACAAATATTAAATAATAGGTTTGTTTTTTTTCGAATTTTATATCTATTTCATCGCCTTTGTACAAAAGCTGTTCTCGTACAAAGAATTCGCCGGAACGCGAAATAGAGCAATTATCTTGTGTTGTGTTTTCTGCGCTACCTTTACTAACAAATGCATAATTCATTTGCTAGCTTTTGTTGTTTTTAATATTTTGAGGAATTGAAAATACTAAAATTTCAAATATTTTTATGACAAATAATTTTGTTTACATTCAAAAGAGAAAAGCCAAGAATTTTCAAGACTTGGTATCATTTTTATAACTGCTTAATTTTTAAGAAGCTAAATTTATACCTACTTAAAAGTTTTATAAATACTTAAATTTGTATGGAATATTTATATAAAATTCTAAAAAACAAAGCTAATAAAATTCAGATGGAACCACTTTAGATGAAGAACACATACTTTCTATTCAATACCAACAAAGTAATTAAAGTCAAAATACCTAAAACACAACGATTTTAAAATATGCATGTTTAGAAATGTAATTTATTTCCTTTTGCCGTAGTAAGTTCATTCAAAATTCATTTAAAATAAAAAAAAAAATATAAAATTTGTATTTCAGTTTGAATTTTCTGAGAGTTTTGATACAAAATTTGTTATTCTTTTGATGAAATAAATTTAGTGGAATATGAATTAATAACATGTGTTAACATTTTTCAAATCCGATTGAAGGATTTAATCAGATTTACAAATAAAATAAGAAAAATAAGTGAAGTTTTCACTTTCATTGCAATGATATCCTAGATCCTTCATCTAATCAACATAAGTTAATATAGTTCTGAAAGCCCAAAGACTATACTTTAAACCGTATTAATCATTATCCGTGTATTTTTTTAAATAATAATAATAAATTTTAAAGAAAAAACTGTCTTTTCTAAAAGTTAAATTTCCCAGTATATGAAAAAGTAGAGGTAATTTTAAAATTTGGTGTTCATATGCGTGACGTTCATTCTAAAATCTATCAGAATGGATGTTGCATGTCCGATAAATTTTTAGTGTTTCACTGTCAGAGCTTCGAAGAATTAATTCCCTAATTCCCTTTTTTTGAACTGAATTTATATTTTGGGAATGAATTCCCTGACCAAACTTAAGGAATTGAATGAATTCCTGTTTTTTTCATTCGATTTATATTATAGGAATTCATTCATTTTTTTCTAATGCCTTCATACAATTTTATGAATTCATTCAACAAGGAATTCATTCAATTCTAGTTAATTCAACTTTTGGTAAAGGAATTCATTCAATTCTAGTTAATTCAACTTTTGGTCAAGGAATTCATTCCATTCGAGTTAATTCAACTTTTGGTCAAGGAATTCATTCAATTCTAGTTAATTCAACTTTTGGTCAAGGAATTCATTCAATTCTAGTTAATTCAACTTTTGGTCAGGGAATTCATTCAAGTTAATTCAACTTTTGGTCAAGGAATTCATTCAATTCTAGTTAATTCAACTTTTAGTCAAGGAATTCATTCAATTCTACTTAATTCAACTTTTAGTCAAGGAATTAAATTTATTTCGTTTAATTCCCTAAGGAATTAAATTTTTTTCGTTTAATTCCCTAGGAATTAAATTTTTTTCGTTTAATTCCCTGAATTAAGTTTTCAATTCCTAGGGAATTAAACAAAAAAAATTTAATTCCTAGGGAATTAAACGAAAAAAATTTAATTCCTTAGGGAATTAAACGAAATAAATTTAATTCCTTGACTAAAAGTTGAATTAACTAGAATTGAATGAATTTCTTGACTTAAAGTTGAATTAACTAGAATTTAATGAATTCCTTGACCAAAAGTTGAACTTGAATGAATTCCTTGACCAAAAGTTGAATTAACTAGAATTGAATGAATTCCTTGACCAAAAGCTGAATTAACTAGAATTGAATGAATTCCTTGATTAAAAGTTGAATTAAGTTCACAGTTGAATGAATTCTTAGCCAAAAGTTGAATTAACTAGAATTGAATGAATTCCTTGACTTCAAATTGAATTAAATAGTGTTGAATGAATTCTTTAGTGAATGAATTATTTAATTTTAATTCTTTACGCTTTGGTCAGGGAATTCATTCTATAAATTTGAATTCTTTGAATTCATTCACAGGAATTAATTTCTGCTTATGTCTTATTGATGAAGTCATTCCTTGAATTAAAGAATTGAATTAAATTTTTGGGAATTCATTCCAAAAAGGAATAATTTCTTTAAAGCTCTGTTCACTGTATTATCTAAAAGGTTTTTGTTGTATAGTCTGGCTTGATTTCTTAAAAACGAATAGTTTTTAAAGCAATCTGTAATTTATTTATTTAAAGTCCCACTATTTCGAGCCAATGCCGTTGGTCAGCTTCATCATTTTTAAAAGTTTTTATCAAGTTGGTTACCGAAACGAACAACGGTGAGTGTAACGGTATCGAATTTCGTTGGTTTCGGTAACGGTAAAAGTAAAAATAATGGTATAGTAATGGATGGCATACCGTTCGCGACATAGCAATACCGGTACGTACCGGTATTATACATATATTCCAAGGACAATTTTCTGTTGCAAAGAATCGGTTGTAGAATAGCTACTTTTCCTTTACAACCTCTTCCACTGTCAATTCTAACAGCGATGATTTTTGTTTGAAATTGTCCCAAAAGCAACCACTTCTAAAGCTCCATAGTAGAACCGATTGACCTAAAATCAGTTATGGAACTAGTTATGGAACTAGTTCTAGAACTAATTCGACGTCAGTCATACCTTCCATTTGAGAGCCGTGGAACTGGTTCCGGAACCAATTCCGTGGAATCTGTTGCAGTGAAACCAGTTGCAGAACTGGTGTGGTTGGCAACCGATTGTAAAAAAATTTCCTGGGTTACGTTAAAAACATATAAAAACAATTAAAAACTTAGCATAATTTTTAAAGCACCGTAAGTTGTTTGAGTTTCACGTGAAAAAACTGTTAAGGGCGGATTATGGGACCGTAAACACAAATGTGATGTAACTGTACCGTGCCGTAGCTAAAAAGTACACTTATAGAATACCGTAAACGACATTACTATTTAGCATATATTTCATGTAGTTTTATATTTTATTCTAAATTTTTTCCATTTATTTGTTAATTTTTATTTCTTATTTGTTGTTTTAATCTATTTTCTTTATACATTTTATATTTTTTCCGACTAAAATCATTCACCTGTTTCGATGACGGATAGAAAATTCTGATTTCAACAGAATGATCTGGCAAGTACGTTTACATTTAAGCGTTAGTAACCATTTGTATACACTTCTTCTTGTGATTTCGAAACAGCTGATTCGTTACAGTTACGTTTACGGTTGGGTAACTCACCCTTTATACTCCATACCAAAAAATAATTTTTCACGACAATGAGTTTCATGTGAAAATTATGTAGAGTTTGTTTTCACGCAAATTCTATATAAAAAACTATTACTATTCTGGTGAAAAAATGATATTTTATATTCGTTGTGATTGTATCTTTCTTAAAAAATAAAAAAAACATTTTAATTTTCATAAAGTAAATTATGATTTAAAGCTCCGTAAGTTGTTTCTGACGTGGATAAATTGCCCCAAATTGCAATTTAAGTTATAAAAATTAACAATTTTTTAATTTTATAACAAAGCCACAATCACAATAAACCCAAAATATCACTTTTTCATCAGAAAAATAAAATTTGCGTGAAAACAAATTCTACACAATTTTCAAGTGAAACTCATTTTCGTGAAAAATATTTTTTTTATATAGAGTATAACAGTTGTTTCACGTGAAACTCAAAGAACCCTACGGAGAATGAGGGGTCAATTGCCCTAAAAGTACCTATCCTGTGAGTGGTTAAAGCAAGACTTGTCACAGGATTGGTATAATTTACCATTGCTGTGGATTAAGCAGTGACAATTATACTTAAAGGACTAGTCCCATGACTGGTATAACGATGACATACCACTTAATCGTCCTCAAAGTACCTATCCCGTGACTGGTAAAAGAGGACATACCACTCAATTGCCCTCAAAGTACGTATCCCGTGACTGGTTAAAGAAGGACTTGAAGCAGGACTTGTATAATTTACCGTTGCTGTGGGTTAATCAGTGTCAATTATACTTAAAGGACTGGTCCCGTGACTGGCGAAATGATGACATACCACTGAATTGTCCTCAAAGTACCTATCCCGTGAGTGGTTAAAGATGGTCTTGTCGCAGGACTGGTATAATTTATTATTTCTATGGGTTAAGCACTGTCAATTATACTTAATTGACTGGTGCAAAGAGGACATATCACTTAACTGGATAAGTGTGCTCTAAAAAAACCTACAAGTAAGAATTTATTTATTGAAAACTGTTTAATATTTTTTAATCGGTTATCGTTTGCCGCGCGATTTTTTGACGAAATAAGCAATTTTCATAAAATTTCCTGGAAAGGAGCTCCAAACACATTATTATTTTTCGATTTTTTTCTTTAATAACAACTATTATATTATAACAATAGCAATCGACATTTCCAAATTAGGCACTTTAAAAAATCTTTAAAATTTATTTAAAAAATGACGTTTTTACATTTTTATCAAATTCGTGGGTCATTTTGGATTCCAGGCTAAAGTAGGTTAATGATATCCGATGAAGTCAGAATTACATATATAAATAATTTTGAGTATATTAAACGAATAAATGAAATAAAAAATAATTTTTTTTGAAATTTCGAATTTTGGGAATTTTTAATAACAATAAATTTTTTTCCAAAATGGGCCATTTTCGGTCAACTTTCGGCACGGGTTAATGTTTTTCAAACCAAAAAAAAAAAAAATCGATTTCTTCCATTTGGAACCATTTGCACTAAAACGGAGGGGGGGGGGGGGTTGTAATGAGCGAAAATCGACAAATCGTTATTTTAATATATTTACATACATATATGCGATATAAATTTATCTATACTAAAGTATACCTGACTGAATTAAAAAAAAAAAAAAAAAAAAACTAAGTTATTTATTTATTTATTTATTTTGTTTGTGTTCTTTATATTATTTTTTTATATAAAACCTCTTAAAAATATTAAAATTAACAAAAATTATTTTTCTTTAAAAATAATAAAAATTGAAGTAAGTTTATTTGGAAACCAAATAATTTAAATAATAGAAATAAATCTGTAAAAATAGCAGAAAAATTACAAAAAATTAGTTAAAAATGATGCTGCAGAAAAAACTGTCGAAATTATCAGATTTTTTTGCTAAATACTAGTGAAATAAGAACAGCAAAATTAAAACTGTTAAATTTACAGAATTTGTTATATTTAGGCTAACTTTTAGTTAATTGAAAATAGCAAATTGTACTGTAAAATCTGCAGAATATTTTGCTAAATATTTGTAGACTAAATATGGAAAAAATAAACTATCAAATAGCTGTTTATCCTGCTAAACTCAGCAGAAATACTTGCTAAAAAATTGTAAACTACTGTTTTTAAAAGGCTCGATTTTATTTGCATTTAAAAAAACTTAGAAAATTTAAAATTTTTTCGTGGTTTTTTAGGCTACTAATTATTTAGCATAAGTTTTTACTGATTTTAGCAGTTTAATTTGTTATTTTCTGTTAACAATAATTTAACCAAAATGTAATTAAAATTCAGTATATTTGACATTTTTGTTTTTGCTGTTCCTATCTTCCTATAATATATAGCAAAAATAGTCTGCTAATTACCAGTTTTTTCATCGCTTTTAACTAATTTTTAGTAGTTTTAAATTTTTTACAGATGTAATACATTCACCCAATTGTGAAAAATCTAAGCTATCTAATATACTTAATGTAATTGTTTTGTATGAATTTTATATTTTTTTTGTTATAATAAAAAAACTAATAATAAAAGTACAAGTATTGTTATTTTGGAACTACTCCTGTGACTAGTTTCATAGTAACAGGTTCCGGCGACATGTTCGGTAACATGTCACAAAGTATTTAATATATGACTGGTTCTGCGTCAGCCCCTTTTTATTTGTTCGGTGCTATGTTCTTCTGGATGAGTTCGGTGACATGTTCTTTTGAGTTAGTTCAGTGACATATCACCAAGTGTATATAATGGGACTGGTTCTGTATCAGTTCCTTTTAGGTTAGTTGGGTGATATGTCACAAAATATACAAAGTGTGACTCATTCTGTGGCGGATCCTTTTGGGTTAGTTCGGTGACATGTCTCTTTAGGTCAGTTAGGCGACATGTCCTTTTGGGATAGACCTGCGACATATCGAAAGGTGTCTAATATGTGGCAATACGTCATTTCCACTGACAACGCCATGTTAAAGTGATATGTCTCTTTCAAAGAAAAAGACCGATCAACTACCTGTCTCTGCCCCCTTGGGACCTATCCTGCGTGTCATCTGGGGCCGGTCCCTTTCCCCGTAGGGAACTTACGGTGCTTAAGTACTAAAAATACTGATTATAAGCTAAAAATTCAATGCTGGCAATTTTATAAAATTATATATTAACTTTTTGATTAAAAAAACTCAAGATTATTATAAAGTATACACTCGTAAGAAGATTTGAACATAAATTTAATTATTTTGTTATCGCAACCAGATGTTTTCTGGGAATTAAAATTTTAAATCTCAACCTAATGTCTGGTGTCAGAAATGCATAGGTGGCTGCCAATATTTACCTGCTGCAACGAATCTGCCTTCAGCCTACAGAGTCCGTGCTTAAAAATAAGTGCAACAATTTCAGAGACTTAAATCTTAGCATGCAAATATTAGAAATATTAACACATTGCTAAGAAATCGGTAAACCAAATAAAAAAAAACGAATTCACATAAAATCGTTCGTTTTCATATAACATTACGTGTTGTTGTTAAAAATTGCCGATTAAAATTTATATAGAACAAATTGGGTGTATTTTAAATCGTGCTTTTGTTTTTTTAATTTAAATACTAATCCCTTACAAAAATCTTGTTTAAATGTAAGCTAATTTAACCATAATCAGACAGTTTTTACGCGGTTACGGTTACAGTTTGTCAATCCTTAAAAATGCGGAATTTGGGATTTCACGTTTAGCTTCCCTAATGGTAAAATATCTATAATAATAGATTGACTTCAAAAATCACTATTTCGTTTTTAGACTTTATATTAATCCTTTCATTAAGAAAAATTCAAAAATCTTTTGTCAATTTAAAAAAGCAAATAAACATAATCTTTTTTTAAACAACTTTATCATATTCTTATTACTACTATATTGTCTGTCTATATCATTATTAAATATTATTGTATATTTTCATGAGTATAAGATTCTGAATACGATTATAGAGTATACATAAACATACATACACTGTCATTAACAAAACAACTGTTGCGACCTTCACATACCAGAGCAAACGAATTGTAAGTTTTTATTATTATTTTTATTTTCATATTTTGAGCTTGAATTGAGTACACTCTACTGTCTATATTGTAAGTTCAATTGTTTAGGCGTTAAGATGAAGAGGAAAAAATTTAACATAGAAGCAAAATAAATTATATTAACACCATTGCCTAAGCAAATTTATTGAATTCCAAAAGAATTCCAGTTAAAAAATTAAACTCCGTCGCCTAAAGTGGTTATACATAATCTTTTATGGGAATATTTTACAAATTATTATGTTTTTAGATTTGCTGCATATAAAATTTAATGTAAAATAAAACTAAACAGAAAAAAATAGGCCCCAACAATGAAATTTATAAATAATAATACCTTTTCTAAATTCGATTTCCATTTTTTTTTTAGAAATATTTATACGTTGTTATTTTTCCTATCCAGGGAGAATTTTGCTGGACGAGTTTTAATGAAATTTTTCAGTAAAATAATGAAACTTTCTTCGCAAATAAATGATAAAAAAAACCTTTATACATTTTATAAATCTAGTTGAAATGAAAGTTTGGCATAGTATGTATAAAACTTTTAATAATCAAAATGAAATTTTCCACAAAATTTTATGAAATCAATTCAATGAAAAGTTTCAATACCCGAGTTCCAGTGAAACTTTATTGGTTTTATTCAAAAATTCGTTGATATCATGCAGATAATCCTCTTAGTGTATAAAAATCCTTTTAAAAAAATTCAAAGTTACAAAAAAAATTACAACATTTTTTTTTGTATTTACAAATCCTATTGTTGGTACCTATTTCAAATTTTTTGATTGTGTTTACAAAAATGGTATGAGAAAGATGTCTAATAATTGAAACAGAAATTTGTAAATTATTTGTGCGAAAGTTTAAAAATATTACTTCTAAAAATTAATTAATTAAGTTGGGTCTCATACTGTAGGGTTAACTTTAACTTAACTATCAAACAAAAGAAAATGTCAAAAAATAGTATACAAAACAACAAGTTTTTCTATTAACTTTAAAGACTTCATTATGAGAACCACCGTTATAATTTGAATTTAACTTTGGTAAGTACAATACGAAAAATTATAATTCCAATATGAGTGTTATTAATTTCATTTTCATACAAAATTTGTTCAATAAACCTCCTACAATTTTACAAAGCGTTTATGAATTTAGGGGTAAGTATTTATAAAACTTTTAAGTACCCGATCAAAAATAAATTATATCTAGCATATGTAGTAATATCTCATTTGATATAGATCGACATATGATCTTATCCAAGTTCATCTCAAAATTGGGGTATCCAGTAATATCCAATCATATCCCTCAAATATATTACAGGATTAAATTATATCCAAATAGATCTCAAAATTGGGAGATCCAATAATTTCCAATAATATAAAATTGAGATCCTGATAGATCCCAAAATATCCTATGGGATTAATTTAGATCCAATTAGATGCAAACGGATAAGCTAATTTTGGCAGATCGAATTGGATAATTTGAGATCAAAATTTATCCTATGATATATTTGGAATTATTTAAATTTTAAAAAAGTTTAAAAAATAACACAAAAAATTAAAAAAAACATTTATTATTTAAAAAATATTTATTTCATTAAAAAAACAAAAAAAAAGTGCCGTCGACAGGATTTGAACCCAGGTTGCTGGCGTTGTAGTCGTCCACTTAACTCACTCAGCCAAACACTGCTATAAAACATGACTGACTATATGAGACAACATTGTTCGTGTTACTGAGTTATTTATAATTATATAAATTTATATACATATATAGATGACTTAGAAAAAATAAATTAATAACATTCTTTCAAAAAAACAAAAATTAAAAATTTTAAATGTTTTCCACTGACGGAAATTTTTTGATGAATAAGATAAAAAAATGTTTGTTGAGGGTCAAGGCACCGATTTATATGGCTCAAAAATCTAAATATCAACAGTCTGTATTTGCGAAATTAATAATGGGATAAGAGCAATATACATGTTATTTAAAAGGTAATATAAATGTATTTTAAATAAGGTATGACATATATAAGCTTAGCAATCCTTTGTAAAAAATACTCTTATCCAACACTTTTTCACAAATTGTTCTGTTTGTATTAAAAGTAGGAGTACAAAAATCAAAATATTGCCAAAATTGAATGTAGAAATATTTATATGACAATATATAATAACATATTATTAATTTCAAGTTGCAGTTAACATAACTTTCAGGTGCTGTTGACAGTAAATGGGTGAATTTTTTTAAGATCTGTTAAAAGAATATTTACAAGTAAAATAAATTGAGCTAAAAAAGTAAAAAAAAAAAAATTTTTTTTGTGCCCGAGCTGGGATTCGATAGTAGGGTCTCTCAGGTAATATGTGACTATATACATATAATAATATATTAAACACATAGACAATATTACTGACGTGTGACCATATATAATCATATCTAAAATTATATTGTTAATCTTGCGCCATATATGGAATCATATATAATCATATCTTATATCATTTAATGTAATATATAATCATATATAAAAATATCTTACATCATACAACCAAAAAATTCTTATAACAGGGCATATATTACTATATCTCAAAATATATGGCTTATATGCCACCATATGTGATCATATATTATGTTATATATGATCATTTATAATTATATATGACAACAGATCTGTCATATCTCATTATGTATAGCATATATGGTTGATATCTAATTTTATAAAAGACAATATATAAAAATATATGGTTATATAAGGTAGCACATAAGAAACATATAATTATATATGGCTATTCATGACAACATATATACTCACATATTATAAGATAAAACAAGATATTACTATATACGGCTATATATAAATTTTTTGATCGGGTAGATATAAATTTAGCGTCTTGAAAATTAAGTAGTTATAAAAATGTTACCAAGTCTTGAAAATTCTTGGCTATTCTTTTTCAAATGTAAACAATAATATTTGTCATAAAAATATTGTAAATTTTAGTGTTTTTAATTTGGTAAAATATTAAAAACAACAAAAGCTATCAAAAGAATTATGTGTGTTTTAGTAAAGGTAGATAATTGCTCTATTTCGCCTTCCGGCGAAGTGCTTTTACGAAAACAGCTTTCGTACAAAGGAGAACTCAAATACAAATAGTTATATACAGTCATATATACATGTTTACGAGAAATTTGTGGCTCTAAGTTGTGACTGTACTCTCCTTCTTTTTGTTATTGCAAAGTCACAATAAATTATATTTATTCAAATTTTTGTTTGAAAACTTCGAAAAAATTAAGACCTGGTATCCACACAATAATAACATTGGCAAATAAAATTTGAATTTTTTTAATATCATTATTATTTTGTATGGAAAGTTGTGACTTTCAGTCTTAAAAAAGTCTTATGATAGTAGTAGGAATAGAAACCACACAAGTAGGAATAGGAACCATAATGTGATTAATTTATACCTGTATAAAGATACAATTTTATCCAAAATATGAGCTTATATAGTCATATCTGATATATATCAGATTGTATCACTTCAGATCGTATCTAAAAAAATTATATATAAATTTGATAAAACTGTATCCGAATTATGGTCCAATACAATTGTATAAGTTTGTGTCTCATGGTATCAGTTTTGGTATAAATTGAAAGGAGTATATCATAAATTCCATGGAATTAAAAAAAAAATAGTTCGAGGGTCTCCGGTTTTTATTATATTTTGCATACAGATTCTCTAGCCATTTGGTAAATCTATTTTTATTTGCTCAACATTCCAAAAACTCGCGATTTTATTCAAGATTTTCATTTTTAAAAAATTCAAAAATAGTATAATTTGTCTGACTTTGAACACCCACGGTTTCCTCAGTTCCTGTGGGATTCTAATAATTCAAAAAACATTTTGATGGTATAGTCGTATACATTTAGTTTCAATAATAATTTTTGGTCACAAATGCAATTTTAATAAAAATTCACTTTCTGAGTGCATTTTTCTGAGTGCATTTTTCAATCTTTTTTTAAAATTAATTTATTTGAAAATCTAAAAGTGGATACTCAAAGGGATACTCCAATTGAAAAATGCATTCTAAAAGTGCAGTTTCATTTAAAGTACAGATGCAAATTAAAAATATTTTTCTAGAAAATTGTTTTTAAATAAAGGCAAAAGTACCGATCCGACAAGAAGGTACCGATCCGACAAGAGGTTGTTCAAAATCAGAAAATTACACTTTTTTTATTTTATTAAAATTTAAAATCGTAAATAATGTGGATTTGTCTTAATGATTTTGATGAAAATCAGAAGATATGAGGTCAAAAAAATACTGTTCTTTATGGTCTTTCTTGGAATTTCTAATCCGACTTTTGACCTGATATGATTGTGTCAGATGGAGGCTGCGAGCTTTGAACTGATATAATTGTATTAGCGCGAAATTTGGATATAGTTTTATCCAATTTTTTTATAATATCAATTAAGATCTATTCTGATACCATTAGGTACAAAGTGATAAAAATCAGATAAAATTATATGGGTTTTTCTTTCGGATGATATTGTATATGGTTTGCATTAAAATATAATTGACCATATAAAGCTCCATATTAATTTTTTAACAGGCCAACATAAAGAGAGTATAGCAATAAAAAAATACGAGTTCTTATAAGTTTTTCTTGTTTCTGGAATTTTTTTTCAAATAATAAATATTTTAAAGTATAATTTTTCGAAAAAACATTATCGAAAATGATATTAAAACCTTACTGGACTATGATATCGTTTTCAGATATTAAACGTGATAGCATTTTCGATATCGAATCGTTCTTTAGTTAATTATGCTGTAAATAGTGTAAAACCAAATAAATATACATTAGACCGACTCACGAAAAAAAAGTAAAAAAAGTGCCCCCCTTGTAAAGTAAACCTTGGTTTGTTTTATGATGATTCCCAAAATATTTCGGGTCTAGCAATGAGATCTCACGATCTGGACCATTTTCAAAAAAGGTCTTTTTTTTAGTTTTTGTAAGAAATTTGCATCTTAGCTGAAGACAACATCTTCAATATGGGTATCATATGAAAGGTTTTTTAGAGGCGCGTCCAGCGGTTATATAACATGTTCAAGCATATCCTGACATGTCCTATTTTCAAGGATATTCTAAACCTTTCATATGATACCCATATTGAGTATGCTGTCTTCAGCTAAGATGCAAATTTCTCACAAAAACTAAAAAAATACCTTTTTTAAAAATGGTCCAGCTCGTGAGATCTCATTGCTAAATCCGAAATATTTTGGGAATTATCATAAAACAAACCAAGGTTTATTTTGAAAGAGGCACTTTCGTTTATTTTTTTCTTTCCATATGAGGTGAGTCGGTCTAATATACATTATTTAATGCAAATTTATGAGAGTAACCGTCATATGTATTCAAACGAACATTCAAACAGGGGAGAATAAATATTATGTACAATACTTTATTTAACTTACATTAAGTGTGTTTGCGTACCCGAAAATTTGTACAAATTCGTACAAATTTGTACAAGTTTTTACTGGAAGGTGTTTGTTTACACAATTACTCAGTAAGGAGAGAGGAAAAATAGAGGGTAAAGTGACAGTTCAATACCAGAGAACTTACAAGTTTTTACTGGATGAATTTTTGCTAGTAAGAATTTGTAAGAAAAAAAAACATATGATTTAAAACATATGATTGAAGAAACAAAACATTTGTCTAAATAATTTTGAAATAATTTTTTGTAAAAATAAAAAATATTTAAATATAAGCTTATTTACGATGGAAGGAGTAAGTAAGTGATCATTTTATTAGGTTTTATTTATTAATCCAATAATTTGAATAGGTTTATTTCGCAATCAGCTATTTTAATAACTGTTGCCAATTTAGCTATTTTCTCGGCAAATCTAGCGATACTTCAACTCGTTTAGCGGGATAAAATATAATTTAGCTATTAGCGGGAAAACTAGCGATTTTTCTTTTTAAGACAGTCTTCACATTTTCTTAGCATTTTTTTACATTTATTTCCTTGACAGAATTTTTGAATCATTATTATTCATCGATTTATCGGTAAATTTTTATGGAAAACTAAAAAGTTCGAAAAATTTGGCGATGTATCAATAATTTTTTAATAAAGTTTTAAGAAGTTTGAAAAATATAGCTATTTTTGTGAAATTTTTCAACACAACCTAAAAAGTTCGTGCAATTTAGGGATTTATCGCTATTTAATTTTTTTTATAATTTAGATATTTTCTAGTGATTTTTTAGTTTGATTTAGCGATATTTTTAGGGAAGAAGTTGGCAGCAGTATTTTACTAATTCTTACAATTTTTCTGTTTGCGTACATTTTTAGATATTTTTCTTTTTGAGAGTAAATTTTGCCTTACTCTCTGTAAATTTGTTACTGAGTAATTTTTACTGGACTTTACTGGAAAAGTACCCAAACACACCTATTGTTTATTTATTAATGTCAATTTGACTTAAATATTAACAATAACAAAAAAATTAAAAAGAAAAACGCATGCATGCAACAAATAAAGAAATATTTTTTTATTCATACATTTTAACTGAATGTATATCAAAAGGTTCTCTTTGTATTGTAGTTGCGTTTTTTAGAACAAATTTAGATCAATTGCAATAAATAAATGAGTAATATATGTAGGGTTTTCCAATAAGGACTTGACAACTTTTTTTTTAAATAACGTACTTCGCGTCATCGGCTTCAATTCTTGAGTCAACTTGATCTTGTATGGGTGTAAACCAAGATCTTTACGCAAAATTCGCCATAAAGTGGTCTTGGCGATGCCCAGTTCTTGAGAACGCCGCAGAATCGACTGATTTGGATTATTTGCTACGGACTCCTGAACGGCAGCGATATTTTCGTCAATTCGACCAACCCGTTGTCTCACTGGCACGGCAGCATCACACAATGAATATGTAGATACAAATTTTTGCACTAATTGCTTGTCTACTAGGGCGAGAATAACGACCGAAAATTGAAGTTAACGCTCTTAAAGTTGCGGTCACCGACTCCGAATTTGGGTAGTACATTTTTGCATACGTTGTTCGTTCGTGTACTTTACCATGATGAAAATGTTGAGTTTACTGAAAAAAAGGAAAGTAGCAGTTAGATGATCAGTGAAATAATGCGTTCACAAATTAAATTCAAAGATGTCAAGTACCTATTGGAAAACCCTTTATTAAAAAAAAATTTATATGCATTACGAGCGACTTTTAATATGGAATATAATTAAAGGGGAATTTGCCCTCTTGACTGATTTCACTCATTTTAAGTGAAAAAAAACCGCGAAAATTGAGAAAAATCGACAAAATTGGTAAAAAGCGATAATGCCGAAAAAAGGTAAAAACTAGGGCTCGGAAGTTCATGCAAATACATGTTTGTTGTCATTATAGCCAAATATCTTTGCGAATATAAACCAAATGGCATCGATTTGCTAATGCATATGTTCCCTATAAAAAAAAAAAATTATATGACTTTTGATATTATATATAATTATATCCGAAAAATGAGAACATCTAATTGTATCAAATTAGATCGTATTATGATGATATTAGATCAAATTCGATACAATTAGATCTAATTTGATGGAATAAGATATGGTTTGATACAATTTTATCTGGATTTTGTCCTCATCCAAATGTATCAAATATAATAGAAACATATCCAACTAGATATAATGGTATATAATTCGATACAATTATACATAATTATATGAGGCATATGTAACTATATATAGGTATACATAAAATTGGATATTGTAATATGTTGCACTATATATTGGTATATATGTTCCAATATATAATTATACAAAATTTTATATGATAATATATGACTATATCAATACTTTTTTATTTGGGTTTGCATATTTTTATATATTTTGCTATAAATGCATAATAAATTACTAACCTCCCAGTTAAAAATGGTTTTAATATAATATTGTATAATTTGATGTAATTATATCTAATCATTTGTGGTTAATGTGATATGACATAAAATTGTATATAATTTTCTCAACACAAATAAAAGTATATACCCGAGTAAAAAAAATTATATATAATCATATATGGCATATATTACAATATATAATTATACATGTATATCCACATATAATTATATATGACGTTTTTTCACAAAAATTTTCCTTATATTATGTCATATAAAATTTCATCTAATTAGATATCGGCCTTCATAATATTAGATATGGCATATATAATTATATATTACATGACATGGTTGATCTTATTGCATATATAGTTATATATAGAACTATATCTTAATATATATGGTGGCATTTTAGCAATATATAATTATACATGGTATCATTTAAAAAATATATAATTATATATGGTGACAGTTAAACTAGATATTATCATATATGGTGCCATTTAAACAATATATGGTCATATATGGTACCTCATTAACAAAATCTTTAATTCAGTTCCAGATATGATAATATATGGTACTATATATAGTGCGATATATATTTATATATGGTGCTATTTAAGCAATATATTATCATATACGGTGACATTCAAACCATATATTATCATATATGGTGCCAATCAAACCATATATTATCATATATGGTACCATTTAAACCATATATTATTATATATGGTGCCATTTAAACAATATATGACCATATATGGTACCTCATGATCAAAAATTTTAATACAGTTCCAGATATGATAATATATGGTACTATATATAGTGCCATATATATTTATACATGGTGTTATTTAAGTAATATATCACTATATATGGTGCCATTTAAACCATATATTATCATATATGGTGCCATTTCAACAATATATGCTCATTAGGCTGGGTCGATTTGTGGGGAGGCAAAAAAATCGCCCATGGCTCAGGGAAAATCGTATTCTAGGGATCAAAATAAGAAACTTTGCCGAAGGAACCATACCTCTAAAACGAATTCTACTACCCCTAACTGTTGACTTTTGTCCCGTAGGGTCAAGTTTTGAAAAATCCCACTTTGACCCATTTAGAGTGCCCCAATCGAGTCCAAATGTATGACCGACCCCCACTAACTTTGGAGGGCCGATCCACCCATGCCAGTGGTACACCCCCTGGAACTCCCCTGGGGGGTTCCCCATACAAACATTTTAAAAAATCACCATTTTTGGCACTTTATTTTATTATTTTTTATTTATTTTATTTATTTTTATTATTTTATTTATTTTTTCTCCTTAGAAATTTATTTAGTCAGAACATATGTAAATGAAAAAATTAATTTAACTTAGTAATAGAAAAGAAAAAATGCCCAGACTTGAAAGCAAAAAAGACTTCAAACAGTAATTTTTTTTATTTTCTTTTCTATTACTAAGTTAAATTAATTTTTTCATTTACATATGTTCTGACTAAATAAATTTCTAAAGAGAAAAAATAAATAAAATAATAAAAATAAATAAAATAAATAAAAAATAATAAAATAAAGTGCCAAAAATGGTGATTTTTTAAAATGTTTGTATGGGGAACCCCCCAGGGGAGTTCCAGGGGGTGTGCCACTGGCATGGGTGGATCGGCCCTCCAAAGTTAGTGGGGGTCGGTCATACATTTGGACTCGATTGGGGCACTCTAAATGGGTCAAAGTGGGATTTTTCAAAACTTGACCCTACGGGACAAAAGTCAACAGTTGGGGGTAGTAGAATTCGTTTTAGATGTATGGTTCCTTCGGCAAAGTTTCTTATTTTGATCCCTAGAATACGATTTTCCCTGAGCCATGGGCGATTATTAAATCGACCCGCCCTAATGCTCATATATGGGACCTCATGAACAACATTTTTTAATACAGTTTCAGATATAATAATATATGCTACTATATACGGTGCAATATATATTGATATATGGTATCATATGTATTCACATTTAAACCATACATTATGATATATGGTGCCATTTCAACAACATTTTTAATACAGTTCCAGATATGATAATATATGCTACCATATATAGTACCATATACTTTGATATATCGTATCATTTAAACAACCCGAATAAAAATAGTTACATATAGTCATATATGTGATTAAGTTATATCTGTATAAATATACAGTTTCATCCGAAGAATGGCCCGATATATTTTTATCAATTGTTTATAAATTTTTATCTAATTGTATCAGTTTAGATCAGACCTGATTAGATTATGTGTTAATCAGATGAAATTGTATCCGATTTTTCACTTGATGCAATTTTATCGGTTTATATGTAATGGTGTCAGGTTTGATCGTAATTGGTTCAATTTTATATAAATAAAATATAATTGTATCCGACATTTACCTTATACAATTGTATTAAAGTTTTAAACTGATATCAGGTCAAAATTGGGATATAACTATATAATTTTGTATACAAATATATCTATTTGGACCTAAACTGATACCATGTGATATAAACCAATAAAATTGTATCAGGTCAAAAATCAGATACAATTTCATCTGATTAACACATAATTTAATCAGGTCAGATCTAAACTGATAGAATAAGTTAAAAACTGATAAACAACTGATACAATTTTATCGGGCCATTTTTCGGATCAAATGGTACATGGATGACTCTAAGTTATATATTACAATATAAAGCTCCATATTATTTTTTTTAATAGGGAACATACCATATATGGTGCCATTTAAACAGTATATTGTCATATATGGTGCCATTTAAACAATATATGGTCATAAATGGTAACTCAACTACAATATTAACTGTGTTTCAGAAGCTATTAATTGCATTTCACAAATTTTAAATGTATTTCAGAAATTATGGAATGTATTTCAGAAATTATTAATTGTATTTCAGAAATAATCAAATCTATTTCAAAACTTGTTGATTGTTTATCATAGTTAATAGAGAAAAATTTCTAAATTACATTTCATAATTTCTGAAATACAATTGATAATTTCTGAAATACAGTTTTTTTTCGGAAATACAATTAATAATTTCTGAAACAGAATTGATAAAACTGAACTTCAATTGACTAGTTCTGAAATACATTTCATAAATCTGAAAAATAATTGATTAATTCTGAAATACAATTGATAAAACTGAAATTCAATTGATTATTTCTGAAATAAAATTAATAAATTTTAAAAACAATTAATACAATTGAAATGGTGTAGAGCGTTAAAAAAATGTAAATAAAATTATTTTATTCAAAGATTTCAATTTAATAAAAAAATAAATATGTATATAATTTTATAAAAAAATTTATAGAAAAAAAAATGTTAATTTTATAAAAAGAAATTCATTTTGTAAAAAAATGCATATCGAACTCGAGACCTTCTCAGTTTAAACCTTATTTTAATAAAATATTTTAATTTTTATAAAATCAATGCTCTGGCAGTGTATTATTTTTTTAACAGTTGGCAATATATGTCTGGGATCTTATTCAATTCCAAATAAATGGAGATATTACGTAGTACCAAATATAATGCGGCATCTAATTTTATCTGTCATTTTTATGGATAGTTTTAGATGTCAATCCCCAAATATATTGCTGTTTCTAATTCTATCTGCCATTTTAATACCTAAATAAATTGCTGGATCTAATTCGATCTGCAATTTATGGGAAAAATTAAGATTTTACCAAATCACTAAATATATCACTGGATTCAATTCGATCTGCAACTTATTGAAAAAGTTAAGATCTTACGCAATCCCGAAATATATTACTGGATCTAATTTCATCTGTTATTTTTTTCATAAATTTAGATCTTACGTAATCCCCAAATATAATCCTCGATCTTATTCGATCTGCCAGATAAAGTTAAATACAACTGAATCCTAAAATATATATGTGACCTTCTCCGAGAAAAGGGACCTAGTTTGTGAAAATTAAGTTTTGAGAAGAACGCATTTAAAGTTTCATAACGCATTATCACTTTAAACACACCTTCAGTTGGGAGATGCGATTTGGTATGGTTAGGTGCCTCAACTCATTTCATCTTATTCTACACACTTTTAGGTACCAGAATCCACTCTTAAGTCCAAACCCGTTTTTTGACACACTAGGTCCCTTTTCTCGGAGAAGGTCACATATACCTACATCTACTTTTTCGTATAAATTTAGATCCAAGTTTATCCCCATATATATTGCTGGATCTAATTCGATCTGCCATTTTTCTGATAAGTTTAGATCCAAGTTTATCCACAAATATATTGCTGGATCTACTTCGATGTGCCATTTTTCGGATCAAATTAGATCTAAGTTTATCCCCAAATATATTGCTAGATCTAATTCGATCTGCCACTTTTTCGGATCAAATTAGATCTAAGTTTATCCACAAATATATTGCTGGATCTAATTCGATCTGCCAAAATTGAGATCAAATTAGATATAAGTTTATCCACAAATATATAGCTGGATCTAATTGGATCCGCCATTTTTCGGATCAAATTAGATCAAAAAATATCCCCAAATATATAGCTGGATCCGCCAATTTTCGGATCAAAATAGATCTAGGTTTATCCCCAAAGATATCATTGGACCTCCCAATTTTGAGATATAACTTGATCTTAGTTTATCCCCATATATATAATGGGATCTAATACGATATGATTGGATACACCCAATTTTGAGATCTAATTGGATCAGCTAGATATTAGAGCAGATCTTAAACAATATCAAATTGGATATGATTAGATATTGCGTGAGATCAATTTTTTTTACTCGGGTAGCTTATAGGTATCTAATAACATTGGGTCACTTTCCGAATCAAATTATATAAAATTTTGTATGGTTATATATGGTCCAACCATTTATATATGCTTATATACAATTCGATAGGGAAATTGACCCAATGTTTATAGATCTGCAATTATATACAATTTTATGTGATTTCACATTAACCACACCAAATTAGATGTCAGTATTTTAAATTATACAATATTTTATAAAAAGTTTTTTAACAGGGCTTCTGACGACGATGAGCGGTAAATTTCAGGGTGAAAGTCACTTTTAAATAATACCGAATTGAATTAATAATATTGGAAACTGATTATTTTTTTTTTTTTTTCATTTAGAGAAAACAAAACTTGTTTGTTCGAACTTCATTATTATTGAAAAACTAATATGCACGGTTTTTATTTAAATAAATAAAAAATAAAAACATCGAACTAGAGGCTGAATAATATCTGCCCTCACCAATATTGGAAATGTTGAAGAAGACCTATAATAAATGCATATTTTTTAAATTTTAAATGCATATTTTTTTCGATTTTAAATACATTTTGTTACGTTTTTATCTTTTAAAAACATTAGTTCATTTCCTTTAAATAAACCGGATTCTTTTCTATTGCAATCAAAATAACCAATCCCACCGCTGACATCACTTGTTACGTTTACCTTCTAAAACGTACGTTTATCTCATTTAGATAAACCGGGTTGGTACTCTTAGCAAGTTAAAGTAACATGCTCTCTTTAGTTTGATTTAGCTTTACACTTATTTATTTAGCGCTGTATTACTTTTAATTCAACAATATAACACAAACACAAACTAATGATCAACTGATTGTATAATGCTAATGCGCAATTAACAAACTCTAGTACGCAACTTAACAGCACAAATGTTAAAGTACATCTTCACTCTAAAAATGTTAATGTGCAACTTCCCCCTCCTTCGTAACATTCGCTCATTTATAGTTTAATGGTCGCGAATGTAGAACATAGTAGAAAATTCCAGTGCTTCTAAAACTATAACTCTTATGATATTCATTACAGAGCCACTTAACATTATTTATGGCATTTAACCTTATAGCATATGCTGAGGTACATACTTAAATGTAGTGTATTGTTACCAGATTGACGCGTTTATTAAATCCCGTTTCTCGGGATATTTTCTTCCGGAAAATTCCAGAGTTCTCCATACTAGACTAATCTTAATTCGTAACAATATTTTATGTACATAAAACACGATTATAAATGCATATTATATTATAATTCTGGAAAATGCTTAAAAAAAGTCTTAAGAAATTGCTTAAATTTAAAAAGCTAAAATTGGAAAAAAAATCGCCATTATGGAAAAAACGCGGGAATTGAAAAACAACGCGCCAAATCGGTAACAATCCTACATCGGGAAAATCTCTAAAATCTACTTGATAGCATCGACAAAAAGTTTTAAACAATCGCTTGAAAAAACTAGAATTTGCCGAAAAGTGGAAAAAATCTCTAATATTTTAAAAAGTTTCCGAAATCTGTTAAATACAATTATGTATATCGGAAATGGCCACTGAAATCGTAGCAAATGTAAAACTGATCATTACAATCACTTATTTAAAAATCTTATAAATTGCTAACAATTATATAAAACTTCTCAAAAGAAAAATTATAAAATATATTAAAATCACATGTTTTCAACAGGCAGAGTTTTATTAATTATAAATTACGTACATTTTTTCCGATGTAATAAACATTTTTTAATTCACAACAATTGACCTCTGTTTGTCAAAGAATGTATCTTAAGTATTTAAGCCAATTTAAAAGACGATATAAAGGTATTAGCAAAATAAAAACCAATTAAACAAAATTTAATTGAATATATTTAAAAAAAAAATACGTACAAAAAGAAATTTTCTAAGTCATTATGTAATAGAAAATATTTAAGCAGTGTTCCTGAAAAATTGTTGTTGTTCTTTTGTTTTTTTTAAGTAAATAAATTGTTTATTAATCTATAGGAATAACAACAATTTATGAATGCAATTAGTAATTATATATTAAAATTCTTTTGTACTTTTTTGTTTGGTATCGCTGCGCTAATGTTCTTATCAATTGGTAACAAAAATCATTCCAAAAAAATAACTACTTATTATTGACGTCATTAACAAAGTGCTTAACTACTGCAATTACGAGTATTATTTAACCGTGTTAAAGATCACGTCAACAAGTCTCGTCAAGAAAATCAATTTTATTTTAACAATAGCTGTGTTTTCGACTTAAGTACACTGAAAATATTATTACAGTAACTGACTGTAGTTTATTTAAAAAGTTATCCTTACATTTATTTTTAAATGATTATACAGTTCAAATGAAAAGAAATACATTTTTCAACTGTTTTTGTCTTTTACTTAAAAAATAAATTACATATAAATACGTATTTTCCGTTACAGTTACTGTCTGTTTTTATAAAAAGAATCCGACGTATTCGTTGAAACAAATGTTTGAAAAACACAAACTTAAAAACATTTTTTTTACAATTCTTTAGCCGCATCTGTTCTACATAGTTGTCCTAAGAAATTCGTGCAAAAAATTTTAACCCAAAACGTTTTTAAATTAGTGTTTTTGACATAAATTTTTTAAAGAATTCGTCCGATTCTTTTTACAAAAACACCCAGTTAATATTTTCATTTAAAATGTTTTGTTAAAAAAAGAAACCCTTTTAGATTTCTAGGTTACTTAAAAAAATGAAATAAACTAAATATCATTTATTTTTACGGATTTTGTAGTTAATTTTTTGTAATGGTGCTAGCCGTTTTTCTAGGTTTGCTCTTAAAAGAAAGAAAATCGTTCTTGCGGTTCAAAAGTTGTGATTGAAAATGTGAGGACACCTTAAAAATCTTTATCTAAATTTTTCACTTCAATACAAATTTCAGTACATTTAACGAATTAATAAAATGTACAATTTTGTAAAGAAAATTTCGAAGTGTCCTCACATTTTTAATCAGAACTTATGAACCGCTGCACCAATTTTGATCATTTTTAACTCAAAGCTGACTGGGGGAATAACAAATATCCTGGGTAAGAATAAATGGTCAAACAATTAGATTAATGGCGTTTTTTGGGGTCCTTGGACCCAGAGTTTTCAAACACAAATATCTTTTTTTCAAGAGCTAATCTAGAAAAATGACTAGCACCGATTTTGATCATTTTTAACCCAAAGCTAACTGGGGGAATAACAAATAACCTGGGTAAAAATAAATGGTCAAACAATTAGATAAATCGCGTTTTTTGGGGTCCTTGGACCCAGAGTTTTCAAACACAAATATCTTTTTTTCAAGAGCTAATCTATAAAAATGGCTAGCACCACTGGATTCAGCGTACTCGAATTAGGTTTATCCATAGGGAAAAATTAGTAAAACGATCATAAATTTTTTGCTGAAATTTTGTTTTCAGCAAAAGTTTTGGTTATATTTTTTCAACACTAAACTAAATTTTCGCTAATGTTTTACTAATTTATTTTGCTACAAAAATTGTGCTGATTAACGCATTTATATGCAGATTGTCTATAAGTAGTACAGACAAAGAAAATGATAATTAAAAAAACAACTCTACACAATTTATATATTTAAATATTCAGCAATTAACTGAAGTATAATTTCTCTAAACATTTTTTGAGTTTTTTTTTTAGACTTCTAATATTCAGCAAAAAGTTTTGTTAATTCAAGCAAGGATTTTCATTTAACAAACAAATAATACGAAAAACTAATACTTTGGATAGAGTGATAGTTTTTATTGAAACACAACTGATACTAGATTTTTGCTGCCGATTTTTTATTTAAATGACTAAATGTTCTATAAATTGGTGGTTGTTGGTATCGAAGGTAATGTAGAAGTTAGTATTTTTTCAATATTGATTAGAAAAGCCAATACGATATTTTGGATAATGTGACAGTGTTTTGGTTAATCACATATATTATCTGTTCCTAACTCGTACTACGTCGTACTAACCTTAGTAAAAAATGTATTTATTGCGATAACTTTTGCAAATGGAAACTGTTTTGCTTAAAATTTTTCAAGAACAGTTTTTAGAGGTGACCCCATATTATACTAAAAGTTGGACTTTGGGTACAACTTGGAAAGCTCTGCTGCCATATACAATTTTTGAAAAGTCGCGATTTTAAAGTATAGGCTGCTACAGATGAATACATTTTTTTGTTGAAATATTTTCCTTTTAATTGCTTCTTTACTAAGCCATCATTATAAAGGCCGATTTTGCTTTCAGCGATTTAATTGGCTAAAACCTGAAAAAACCTTATAAAACGCGAACAGTGGTTTTAATATAAAGTTTTATGCATCAAATTTTAAGCCTAAATATGAATACAGGTCCTGTGCCTACATTTCATGCAGTGTAACTAATGTTAGTGAATAACACTGCAAGAAATGAAATCGATAAAAAATTCAGTGATCGGGAAGAGTTAAAACTACCGGGGAAAGTTATATTGGTAAAAAAAAAGTTATCCGTGTCCCGGCGTTTCGCTGGGTCACCTCTAGGAATCGAGATATATCGATTTGACCTTTGGTGGTCTTTTTTTTGACATAACTCGAGAACCACTAATCCGATTTTGCTCCAACAATTTTAAAAAAATTACAATTCCTTTAATCTGTTCATATAACGTTTTTCTATATACTCAACAGTTTTGCCGGTAAAAATAAATGTATGAAGAAAAAAATATTTTTTGCCTAAAATATTAAAAAAAAGTAATAAACAAAAGGTTATTGATTTTTATGGTAGCGGTAACAAACATTTATTTTTACCGGCATAACTGTTGAGTATATAGAAAAACGTTATATGAACAGATTTAAGGAATTGTAAAAAGATATATCTCGATTCCTAGGGGTGACCCAGCTAAACGCCGGGACACGTATAACTTTTTTTGACCGATATAACATTTCCCGTTGGTTTCATCCCATCCCGATTTTGACTGTCGCATAGTGTTATCGATAAAAAAACGTATTGACAAAACAAATGCAACTAGACTATTTTTTTCTCAGATAACGGTATGTTTACCATTTCTCTTTATTTGTAGTCATTGTTTTTTTTTTTTATTAGGTATAAAACTTAAATATTTTCAATAAAAAATTAAATAAATTCGTTTTCATAATGGCACGTGATAAGTTCGGGTTTGTCCTGAGAAAGCGAATTGTAAGTGATCATGCTGATGGAATATCACAAAGGGATATATCCGAAAAATATAATATCCATAAAAGCTGAGTTTCACGCATTATTGCAAGAAAAGTACGGAAATTTCAGTAACCTACCGTGGAGGGCGACCACGGACGACAAGCCATAGAACGGACAATTTTATAATCCAGCAGGCGAAGAAATATCCGTTTACAACTTCGCCAAGATTGCAGCAAGTATCCACTTGAAGGGCCAAGGATAGCTCAGAAATTCTTTAATTGAGCTGAAATTTTTTATGGATTAGGTTTTTCCAGTAACCTCACAAAATTTGTCCCGGGGAGCACATACAACGAAGGCCCAGTCTAATACATAACGTCAGTCTAATACTATTAGTTTTGGGATTAGTATGAATGAGGTATAAGTGAGAATTACTTCCAACATTTTTTTTTATCTAAAACTACATTTAAAGTCGTACAAAATGATACCCTACTATTTTAGGATATCAATACCCAGTCGGAAAAATACAAACGGGAAAGCGATGGCAAAGCACTTTAACTGGTGGTACAAGTACTGGCAAAAAGTGCTTTCCCATTCCCAAAATGATAACTTCATTAGACAAAAGGACCGGCTGTTCAAAAAGCGACGGAAAAGCACTGGAAAAACAAAATTTTTGAACGTTGGCAAAGCGCTGGCAAAACCAATAAATAGGTGGTCTGGAAATATATTTTCCAAAATAAAATTTAAAAAAAGTGCATATGTATTTTTTTTGGTTCTGCCGTGATTTGAACCCAGGCCGTCAGATTGGCAGACGATTGCTCTTCCCACTGAGCTAACGAGACATATAATATTTGATAGCTAAACACTTAAATGAGTGATAATCGCTGGACAACTACTGGCTGTGCGAAAGAACTAGCACTGGCAAATAGTTTTTTGGACCTAATATGCCAGCGTTGGGAGAGCAAAAAAAAAGTTGGTCTTAAAGGAGCTTTTCCACAAACAAAAAAATTGATTTTATAGAACAAAATTTTAAATTAAAAAAAATCCAAAAAAATGTTTTTGCTTGCAACCGGATTTGAACTCGGAGCCTCCTGACTACAAACCTTTTTTAACGAAGCGTCAGCATTTTTATAAAATGATTGCTCTACCAGTGAATTGGTTATTGTACCACTGGTTTTCCAGTGGTCCAGTGCTACCTAGCCAATGCTACAACCACTAGTTGCAAACCTTGGCATATCACTCTTAGACAATTCTTTGCCAGTAGTTTTTTTTATAAACCACCGAAATTTTTGTAAAACAAATGCTGGAAAAACGCTTTTTTCAAAGCGTCCCAAATGAGTTCTCTCCCAGTCATTTATTTTCAACACCATGGTTACCCATATAAAATAAATTTAATTTATTTTTTGTAGTAATTATTATGGGTCTTGTTTCTTTTATGATATACTCAGCATAAAAACGCTTTTTATTTACACTTCAAAAATAATTCTGCCAATGGTAATTACAATCTGCACTAATTTTCCGGAAAATTTTAAAATTCACTGACTTAAAAATTTATAATTTTCTTAATTAGGCTCAGGATAGCTTTGATATCAATTTTTATCAAAATCTGTCGACGGGAACTGGTAGCGGCGAAAAATGTGTTAAATATGTACTAAAATATATGTATATAAAAAATAGCGCAATCGAAGAGGGTCGGGCCAAAAACTCGGTGATTTGACATGAATTGACCCATATGTATGAATCAGTAGTCATTTTTTTAAACCATTTAGAAGATTATGTACGAAAAATAATCATAAAACTTGGACTAAACGGTTTTTTAGCTTTCCTGTGCAATTGTATATTTGTAGTAGCCCTTATTGAATATGCCCTTCCTTTTCCCTTCTGCGGTATATATAAAAATAATTATTTACTTGATGATAAACAGGTTACTCGTCCACAGAATTAGTATCTAAATACTCGTTACACTCGGCGACTATTTGTGCTTTAGATGCAGTAAGGAGTGTAATGTTTCAAATCTTGAAATTTTAAAGTAGGCTATGTTCCAAATCATTAAAACTAAAATGAAAAACTTTATAGAAAAATATTCAGTAACTTCATAAAATTGTGTCAACATAACATTTTGATTCCTTTGAGTGATACTTTTTCAACAATTATGAATCAATTGGAACGACGAAAATTAATTATCGACAAATGGAATGAAAATCCATACCGAGCAGTACATTTTATTTCAAAAGATTTGAAAATGGCAAGAAGTACGGTAGATCCAGTCCTGAAACGTTATTTTGAAATATCTATCGGCATTGAAAAGTTTGGTTTGAAGTATCTCGTTTGGCATGGTATTTGCCAATGCGGCGAAAAGACATCTTCATATATAACAACAGGTACAATTAACGGAAATGTGTACAGGGAAGAGCGCCTAAAAATAAGATTAATACCTTTTATAAAAAAACACGGTAGATCTACTCTATTCTGGCCTGATTTGGCTCAGCTCACTATGCTTCAATTACCTTAAATCTGCTCAGAGCTAATAATATGAAATTTGTTGAAAAAGAAATGTCGACCCATTGAAAGGTATTGGACTCTAATAAAAGCGAAGTTAGAGAAGATACAGACTGCTAATTAAGTATATAAAAGATTTTGAAAAAAGTGGAAAATTGTATCCAAAGCAATAACAAACAGCACTGTCAAAAACTTAATGGAAGGCATTCGGAAAAAAGCTAAGATCGGAGTGGACCACAAAATGAAATGGATATTTTTTTGTTCTTATTTACTTTTAATACTCTTATTTATCAGACAAAATAATAAAAGTAAAAATAACTATTTATTTAATTGTTGTTTTTTTCTTACAAAATTTCCAGATTTGAAACATTACACTCCTAAAGCCCAAACCACATAGTGAAAGTGCCAGTGGACAGTGGCAGTGCTGTCAAACTTTGTTCTTTGTATTTCGCGAAAACGATTTAATATTTTTAAAAATTTCTTATCGCGTTTTGTTTAAAAACAGCTCTTGTTTATTTAGAAACTTTTCTAATTTCTCGGCAGTGACAAACAGAAAAGATACAAAAACTGCTTTATCGACAAAACGTCATACTGCGGTCGGCACTGCGTTTATGTGGTTTAGGCTTTATTGTCATATAAAATATTGCGTTTAAAATTGTCAGTGGTTATTGGGATGTGTTTTGAATTACCTTCTTATGCCAAAAGAATATTGCCAAAGCCTTTAATTTTCGAAGTTGGCCCTGTTTTTGTTTTTTTTTGTATAATGTTGGAGACGTCTATGTACTCGTATATTCATTATACAAAAAAAAAAAAAAACAGGGCCAACTTCGAAAATTAAAGGCTTTGGCAATATTCTTTTGGCATAATAAGGCAAATCAAAACACATCCCAATAAACACTGAAAATCTAAAAACTTAAGTGCTTTTAAAAATGCTTGACTTCTGCTTTACTCAAAGTAAAAATCCAGTTCATATAAATTGATCTCAAAATTGGGGACAAATTTGAGATATAATTATATCTGATTAGATCTAGGCAGATATAACCCATCATATATAATTAGATCCTATTTGATTTTGACTTCCCGAGTAAAAAAAATTATATATAATCATATGTGGCATATATTACAATATATAATTAGACATGTGGTTATGTATATCCATATATAATTATATATGACGTTTTTTCCGAAAAATTTTCCTTATATTAAGCCATATATAATTTCATCTAATTAGATATCGGCCTTCATAATATTAGATATGGCATATATAATTATATATTACATAACATGGTTGATCTTATTGCATATATAGTTATATATAGAACTATATCTTAATATATATGGTGGCATTTTAGCAATATATAATTATATATGGTATCATTTAAACAATATATAATTATATATGGTGACAGTTAAACTAGATATTATCATATATGGTGCCATTTAAACAATATATGGTCATATATGGTACCTCATAAACCAAATCTTTAATTCAGTTCCAGATATGATAATATATGGTACTATATATAGTGCGATATATATTTATATATGGTGTCATTTAAGCTATATATTATCATATATGGTGCCATCCAAACCATATATTATCATATATGGTGCCATTCAAACCATATATTATCATATATGGTACCATTTAAACCATATATTATCATATATGGTGCAATTTCAACAATATATGCCCATATATGGTACCTCATGAACAATATTTTTAATACAGTTCCACATATGATAATATATGCTACCATATATAGTGCCATATATATTTACATATGGTGTTATTTAAGCAATATATTACCATATATGGTGCCATTTAAACCATATATTGTCATATATGGTGCCATTTCAACAATATATGCTCATATATGGTACCTGATGAACGACATTTTTAATACAGATGCAGATATGATAATATATGCTACCATATATATTGATATATGGTGTCATTTAAACAATATTAATATATAGACATATATGGTATCATTTAAACAATATATTGTCATATATGGCACAATTTAAACAATATATGGTCAAATTTGGTACCACATCAACATTTTGAATACAATTCCATATATGGTTTAATTTGAATAATGTATGTTACTTCATTAACAATATTTATAATACAGTGTCATATATTGTAATATATGTATATCATTTAATATATATTGATGTATGGTAATGGTACAATAATTCCAATATCAGTTAGATACAATTTGTGGGTCCATATCAACAATTTGTTCACGTACATTTAACATATATATATGTACATTTAAGTTATAATTTATAAACACTTTATAAAGTTAAATAGTTCCATAAACCTCGTCTAACTGTATAGAATGTTTATGAATATACGATTTAATATATAATAATTACAACTACAAATTGGTGCCATTATCTAAAATTTAATTTAATGTTAACTTATAATAAAATAAAATGTATTTCATAAAAATAAAAATATAGTGTTAATTAATGTTAATATACAATAGGTTTAAGTTTAACATCCCAGACAGAAAAATATAATCGGCACAATGCTGGCAAACCGTTGGCGATGGTCGGTTATGCGTTGGCAGAACGTTGCATTAACTATCTTGGCAAAAAAATAGATTTCAAAAAACATTTTTGAAAAAATTGAGAAAACTTTTTTTAATATTTGCTTTTAAAAACATGAAATTTAGCCCAGTCCACCAGATTGTCAGCCAAGACCTCTACACTCTAATCTAACGAGACTTGTTATAGATGTGTGATAGCTACAAATTAAATGAATGATAAAAGCATTTCGAGCTAACTTATAAGCATCGAAAAAAGGTATTCCAGAAATTATTAAATGTATTTTAGAAAATTTTAATTGTATATCACAAAATATTATTTGCACTTCAGAAACTACAATATTACGCAAATTTAATTATTTATTTATTTAGTTGTGTCCAGAAATAATGAAATCTATTTCAGAATTTCATAGCTAATAGAGAAAAATTTCTCAAATACATTTCATAATTTCAGAAATACGATTGATAATTTCTGAAATACAGTTTGATAATTTCTGAAATACAGTTGTGAATTTCGGAAATACAATTAATAATTTCTGAAACACAATTGATAAAACTGAACTTCAATTGACTAGTTCTGAAATACAATTCATAAATGTGAAAAATAATTGATGAGTTCTGAAACACAATTGATAAAACTGAAATTCAATTGATTATTTCTGAAATACAATTGATAAATTTTAAAACAATTAATACAATTGGAAATGGTGTAGAGCGTCAAAAAGATGTAAATAAAATTATTTTATTCAAGGATTTCAATTTAATAAAAAAATAAATATATAATTTTATAAAAAAATGAATAGAAAAAAAAAATTTTAATTTTATAAAAAGAAATTCATTTTGTAAAAGAAATGCATATTGAACTCGAGCCCTTCTGAGTTTAAACCTTATTTTAACAAAATATTGTAATTTTTATACAATCAGTGCTCTGCCAGTCTATTATTTTTTGAACAGTTGGCAATATATTTCTGGGATCTTATTTAATCCCACATAAATGGAGATCTTACGTAGTAACCAAATATAATGCGGCATCTAATTTTATCTGTCATTTTTATGGATACTTTTAGATGTTAATCCCCAAATATATTGCTGTTTCTAATTCGATCTGCCATTTTAATACCGAAATAAATTGCTGGATATAATTCGATCTGCCATTTTTCTGATAAATTTAGATCCAAGTTTATCGCCAAATATATTGCTGGATCTAATTTGATCTGCCATTTTTCGGTTAAATTTAGATCCAAGTTTATCCCCATATATATTGCTGGATCTAATTCGATTAGGAATTTTTCGGATAAATTTAGATCTAAGTTTATCCACATATATATTGCTGGATCTAATTCGATGTGCCATTTTTCGGATCAAATTGGATCTAAGTTTATCCCCAAATATATAGCTAGATCTAATTCGATCTGCCACTTTTTCGGATCAAATTAGATATACGTTTATCCACAAATATATTGCGGGATCTAATTTGATCTGCCAAAATTGAGATCAAATTAGATCTAAGTTTATCCCCAAATATATAGCTGGATCTAATTGGATCCGCCATTTTTCGGATCAAATTAGATCTAAAAATATCCGCAAATATATAGCTGGATCCGCCAATTTTCGGATCAAAATAGATCTAGGTTTATCCCCAAAGATATCACTGGACCTCCCAATTTTGAGATATAACTTCATCTTAGTTTATCCCCATATATACAATGGGATCTAATACGATATGATTGGATACACCCAATTTTGAGATCTAAATGGATCAGCTAGATATTACAGCAGATCTTAAACAATATCAAATTGGATATAATTAGATATTGCGCGAGATCAATTTTTTTTACTCGGGTTCCCAGGTAAAAATTGACCTGGTACTAGATATAATTAGGTCTACCACCATATATAATTATATTCCATTTGATCCGAGAAACGGATGGATCTAATTTGATTAGATTGATCTAATGTCATCCGCGATTTTCTTTAGAAAATTTTATTGCATGTGTAACAAATATACAGGCATGTCACAGGTTTTTTACGGAATTGATTTGATTTCGCAATTTCACTTCCGCAATTTTTTCCCTAAAGTGATCGAAAACAATTTTTTTCCTTCTGAATTTGCAGTTTAGGGTACTACAGATAATTTTATATTGAAAATAAAACGTTCTGGTAGGTATTGAGTATGCTACAGGCTTTTTGGTGGTAAAACGTTAAAAGTTTCTCCAGAAAACGTAAAACGAAAAAACAAATCGTTTTCATTCCACTTTCAAAAACCAAAGTGGAATTGATATTTAGAGCAGCTTAAACTCATAAAAGCTATTCAAAGTGCTTGGTATGTGTTCCTTAAAGTGTCGTTAACTATTTCACTTAAAAAAATTTACAGTTAAACCGCTTTTTGTTGGTAAATTCAACAATTTTATTATTGATAAGCAAAACGTAATTTTTTCTGAATAATTAAAATTTTAAATTTTGATTTATGAAAACGCAAAAAACCTGAAGAAGGAAAAGTAAAACGTTACGAAATTGTACATCGAAATCATATTAATTTTATGCGAAATATTTGTTAAAAATTTAAATATGCTCTCTAACAAAAATTTTTTTAAGTGAAATTATTAAAAATAGCATTCTTAACTTACAATTATGTTTATCTGTTATATTTGGTCTAAACATGGAAAAATACCATTTACTTCTGGAGAATCAATTTGCGTTTTCAATTTTACTTTCAAATGAAATTGAAGTCTGTGACATGCCTGATAATTATGTTTTTTATTTTATTTAAAATGTACATAGCTAAATATATAAGAATAATTGCAGAATAAAGAATAAAAATAAAGCAAAGTATAATTCGCTACCTGAGAGCAAAGTTGCAACACATGTAAGTCAAGAATTGGGGTTTCTAGTACCTCTGTATCATCCTGACAATAATCATGCCATGTATGATTTCAATAGCAGCTAACTTTTGAATATTTCTTTGAACTTTTGAGCTTAAATAAATTTGTTTCGTAATTTCCCACTTGGTAAATGAGATATTCAAAAAGAACCTCCGTTTACCTCAGGAGCAGCTGAAAAACACCGTAAGTTCGGCACTGCTACCGTTCCGCAAGAATGCTATTATATATTGTATTAAAGAATTTGTCATCAATATCAAAAAATTGAGGAAAGGAAGTGATTAGAGAGAGTTCTTGCAATGTTCTTGATCCGGATGGTATTAACATCTACATAAATAAAAAAATAGTTTGATAATAGAATACAGCTATTGAATTTGAAGACAAAAATCACCTCAGAAATAAGAATTCCATTACAATATCTTCATCTCGGTCTTTGGCTCCACGTAAATAAAAACTTTCAGCTTATTTTTGTCTATTATTACCGAAAATTAACATTTATTTATTTTTTCCAAATAGTTCTGCAAACTTTTTCCAAATTTATTTAAATTCTATTTGCCTTTTTATTTTGAAAAAATTTTTATGTTAATTTATTTTGACATTTTTGAAAAGAATTTATTTTCAAATTTCCTATGTACAAACAAAATTTGTTTGTACATTTTTATTTTGGTGCCAGCTCAAATAATAAGATATGGTACCAAATCTGGCCAGATATGTTCTTATCTGGCCATGAAATGCACCAAATTTTTCAGATCACTTTAGATATGAACAGATCTGGCACTAGATCTAATCATATCTGTTCATAAAGTGTATCACATATGCCATATTTGATCATATGTGATCAGATCTGAAACCGGATCTAATTAGATTCAGTCATATCTATTAAGATCTATACAGACCTGATCAGATCTAAACTTTTTTACACGGGTATGGAAATTTAAAAGGAATCTGAATTTTTCCTTGGATGGGAAGTAACTGACATATCTTTGGGTGTAAACTTTATTCCAACGTTATTCTTTCCCCTTAGCTCAAACAAGAACTACAACGTTTGACCTGCCAGGAAAAGAAAGAAGAAAATGCATGAAATTAGTTCTTGTCTCCTCAAGATATTGGGTATTAAAAGAAAAATAGAAATGTTATTGTATGAGTGATAAAATAATTTTATTAATCCAAATAAATTTCAGCAAATATTACTATTATCGTCATTTAATTGATTTGATTTATGCTTGAGGATAGGGCTTGAATACAAGGGCTTTTAGTGTGCTGTTTGAACTTGAATTGAATTGTAATTTAAGGCTTGAATTGAAACATATTTGCACCGTTATGTTCGACTGGAATTCAAATATCCATCTCACTGGAGTATGCTACTGAATTACGGGTAAATTAAGTATAAATCAAGGCTTGATATTGGAAAATATGGCTAGAATTAAACTTGTTTCAACTTGAATTCCAGCAAATATGTTTATTGGGGTCCCACTCTCACACAACACCAAAAATCCTTATATTTTTAAACTAAAAACACGGTCTATATATTACTGAAACCAAAGAATAAAATTTAAATGTTAGAATACGTGAAAATTCTACGACGAATATTCAAAATTGCAATAAAGCAATTAGTTATACTATAAGTAAATCATAAAAATTATTACTTTTTCTCAGACCGTTTTCGTGCTAGTATTTTTTAAATTCAAATTCACAACGAAAAATTTCTAACAAAATTTATTGAAAAAGAAAATAAAAATTTCCTTCAAAGTTGTTATACAGTACCTACAATCCGAATAGACCCACCTTACAGCTTGAAACGACATTCAATCGTTTACAGAATTTTACTATTTGCTATTTACAGCTATGGACATAGAAATAGGACACTTCATACAAAATTATCTTCATGCATTTCTCTTAATAATTATAAAGCAATAATTACAGCTATGGACATGGAAATAGGACACTTTTATGTGTTAAGAAACATCATTATTTATTTTGAAAAATAAAAAAAAAATTATATATTTTTTTTCATATACGGGGAGTGTTATTAGTGATGATTGTAATTCATTCTTTATTTAAATAAAAATCTTTAAACTATTTTATATACATATATTGGTAAATATGTAGAAATTAATAAAAATACCTGGACTTCTAAATAGGATACATTTTATATTTTTACAAAAAACCGTAAATTTTTTGGGTTTTTAAAACAATTAATATTTTTTTAACGTTAGTAGTACACTAATATTTTTTACTGTATCCATTATTATCAACAACCGCTTCGCATCTTCTTTGCATACTCTCAACTAGTCTTTGGCATCTTTCTTTTGGTATAGAATACCACGCCTCTTGAATACCAGTCCAAAGTTCGGTGGAATTTTTGTAATTGTTTTGTGAAACTTTTGTTTTTACATCATTCCACAGATTTTCTATTGGATTAAGGTCCGGACTTTGGGCTGGCCAGTCCAAAACCTTAATATGTTCTTGTAAAAACCAATCCTTGACTATGTTTGACGAATGCTTCGGATCATTGTCTTGCATAAATGTCCACTTAACTGGCATATTTTCCTATGCAAATGGCTCCATAACATTCTTAGTAATGCTCAAATATTGAAACCTGTCCATTTTGTCCTCTACTTTTACGATAGGCCCAACACCACGCCAGGAAAAAGCCCCCCATACCATAATATTACCCCCAACGTGTTTCAAGGTCTTCTGAGTGTACTTAATGTTTAAATCCTGGTTGTTTGGGCGATGTACAAATATTCTACCATCTGGTTCAACACGATTTACCTTCGTTTCATCGCTCCAAAGCACATTTTTCCGAAAGGACAACTCATTTCCTTTGTGGGTTTTAGCAAAATCAATACGTTTCTTAATATTTTTTCTTGAAAGAAGAGGCTTCTTTCTACTTATTCGTCCAAATAAGTTTGCTTCATTCAGTCTTCTTCTTACTAACCTGTCTGACACTTGAACGTTGAATTTTTTCCTGATTTCATTATTTATATGACGGGAGGACATAAAAGGGTTGAGTTTGCTTTTGCGTACTATAGTCCTGTCCATAAAAGTTGTAGTTTTACGACGGATTGGCTTACGTTCTTTATTTTGCGTATGATATTTTTTGTCGACAGCACATAGGCGAATAGCATTGTATACCATATTTCGCGAACACTTTAGTATTTTAGCAATTTCTGTCGGAGATTTCATCTCGTTGTGGAATTAAGATATAAGACTCCGTTTTTCTAGATTACAATGTTTTCCACGTCCCATATTGGTACAATTAGAAAAGAATTTACTTATTTCAAACGCAAATTATGAAAAGAAAATTATTACTAAGTGCATCGAGTAAAATTTTGACAATTATTGCAAGTGTCCAATTTTTATGTCCAAGTCAAATATGAACAAAGTAAAGTAATTTTGTTGTAAATATTTGCATGTTTTAAATATTGCAAAGTTTTATATATAATCTAAAACTACTTGATTACAATGCTAATCTATGGAATGATATAAAAACAATTACAAAAACTCCACCGAACTTTGGGCTGTTATTCAAGAAGCCTGGTATTCTATACCAAAAGAAAGATGCCAGAGATTAGTTGAGAGTATGAAAAAAAGATGCGAAGCGGTTACTGATAATAATGGATACAGCACAAAATATTAATGTAATATTAACACTAAAAAAATAATAATTGTTTTAAAAACCCAAAAAATGTACGGTTTTTTGTAAAAATATAAAATGTGACCTATTTAGAAGTCCAGGTATTTTTATTAGTTTATACATATTTATATAAGTATGTGGTGCGCATAGTTCGGAGACATAGCCAAAAATGTACCCAAACTATGCTGTATATGAGTCAAAAATGTCTTCATACTATGCACTCGACCTAGGAAGAGTTTGAAGACAGTCCCCAAACTAACCAAAAACTGTCCCCGTAGCATGCGCTGTGCATACATACCAATATATATAAAATAGTTGAAGGATTTTTATTTAAATAAAGAATGAATTACAATCATCAATAATAACACTTCCCGTATATGAAATAAAAAAATTTATTTTTCAGAATAAATAATTATGTTTCTTAACTCTTAAAAGTGTCCTATTTCCATGTCCATAGCTGTATATCCTTAAAGCAAATCTACACGAGAGTAAAAACTGTCAGAGCAAAATCACTTCTGATTATCTTGAAGCATTAACAAAAATTCTATTTAGAGGTATTTTTCGGTTAGGGTATCCATCCTTGATTTATTTTTTGTTTATTTCTCTTTTTCATATATGTATGTATATATTTTCTTGTTATTTATTACGAAATTTTCTTTTGAAAGATAAACAAATTATTTGAAATGTTTATATTTATAGTTTGTGAAATGAAAAAAAAAAAATCCAAACACATGTTTATATAATTGAATAGGTTTAAGTAAAAAGAAAAATTCACTTGAAATTTTGAAAAAAAAATCAAAATTAAATTAAAGTTTTTGGCTTTAATAACAAATCTGAATTTGTATATACAAATATTGAATAATTTTTTAGATTTACGAATTTTGAAAAGGGCACATCCCAGAAAATAAAATTCTTCTATAAAAAGTAGAGAATAGTGCTTATAAATTCGGTTACTTTTCAATATTCGATACTACTCGATATTTGTAATTTGGATACTCAATACTTTTAATGGTTGTTAAATTTGAAATTTTTTTTAATTTTTTAATAAAATTATTTCAAACTGTTTGTGTTAATTCAATAATTTAAGTTTGGAAACATATTTTTATATTTTATTTTATTTTTCATTGCGTTTTTTATAACATACATATACTTTTAAATAATTTCCTTTTGATTTCTTCTTTTAGAAGAGTTGTAGTTTTGCGATAAATGTTTTAGAGGAATCACAGTTTTATATATTTTGTACGTCCAAAATGCAACTCTGAAAATATCGAGTACCGAAAAAAGAAGACACATACTGTATACTCGATACCCACTACCCATATTTTTACCAGCGCTAGTAGAGAAGTTCATTAAAAATGTGAAATAGGACCTTTTTAAATTCATAATTGAGATCTTTTTTTACACTATTATTTATTTTTAATAAAAATTGCGGTTTTATAAAAAAATGTCTTAGATGATGATGAATTTGCTATAAAATATAAAAATATAGGTACTGAATTATTTAAGATAATGATTAAAACAGATAAACTACCCGTGTAAAAAGATCAGATGTGACCAGATCTCATTAGATCTGATTGTACCAGATCTAATTAGATCTTAACATCGGTGACAGCTGGCGCACGACACATATTCCGATCCAATTTTATCTGGACTAATAGCTACCCGATTAAAAAAAATTGATCTGGTGCAATATCTAATCATATCCAATTTGATACTCTTTAAGATCTGCTGTAATATCTATCTGATCTAGGTAGATCCCAAAATTGTGTGTCCAATGATACTCGTATCATATTAGATTCTATTGTATACATGGGAATAAACTAATATCAACTTACATATATTTCGAAATTGGGAGGTCCAATGATATCTAAGTTTATCCTTGGACCCAAGTAGAAGAATTTATATGTAATCATATGTGGCATATATTATAATATATAATTATACATGTCGTTATGAATATCCATATATAATTATATATATATGACTTTTTTCTTATATTATGTCATATATAATTTCATCTAATTACATATCGCCTTTGTAATATTAGATATGGTATATATGATAATATATTACATAACCATATAAAACCAATAAAACAACAATTTTTTGACAAAATTCGACTTTATTCATTAACATAGTCTCCTTCAAGAGTGATACAATCATTCCAAAGCCTTTTTAACATTTCGATGCTTTTTTATAGGATTTATCTTTGGCCTCAAAGTAGCCCTCTGTTTTGGCAATTACCTCTTCATTCAAACCAAATCTCTTTCCAGCGAGCATTTTTTTGAAATCCGAAAACAGGTAGAAATTGCTAGGAGTCAAATATGGGTGTGGAAGCAATTCAAAGTGTAATTCGTACAATTTGGCCATATTAGCCAACGACTTGTGACACGGAGCATTGTCTTGGTGAAAGAGCACTTACTTTTTCGTCTTCATATGGGGCCGTAGTTATTGTATTGTATATGTAGCGAAAGTTATTGATGGTCTGGCCTTTTTCAAGGTAATCAATGCACAAATTCCAGCCGCATCCCAAAATACTGATGACATAACTTTACCAGCTGACTATTGCGACTTTGGCTTCTTCGGTCGAAGTTCGCCAGTTGCTGTCCACTCAGCTGACTTCCGATTCGACTCTGGAGTGAAGCGGCAGATCTAAGTTTCGTCCATTGTTACATACCGACGCAAAAAGTCCTTTTTATCTCGCCGAAACAGCTCTCAGAATCATCGACACGTTATTGTTTTTTGTGCACTGTAAGCAATAGCGGCACGCATTTCGAAAACAGCTTACACATGGATAATGTTATAAAGCTTACACGTTCCTTCGATATCTTTATGGTATCAGCTGTCTTCTGCAACTTCGGTTTAAGGTCCTCAAAGCGATTTTGTGAACTCTTTTGAAGTTTTCCGGTATCACCACCTCTTTTGGGCGACCAGAGCGATCGGCGTCATCAGTGTGTGTACGATCACGCTTAAAGTCGGCAAACCACTTTTCTACCATTTGCCTCATGGTGCAGAGTCCGAATAACACTTATGAAGCCAAGCTTTGGCTTGAACGGTGTTTTCCCCCATTAAAAAAGCAATGATAAATCAACACACGAAATTGCTTTGAATCCCTTGTTTTCAAAATCGCAAAAAAAAATCGCGTCACTAAAACAGCTGTAACTTGTTCTTTAATGCATGAATTGTCAGGTATCATCTGAAGGTTGTATTTTCGAAAAATCGTATAGGTGGTGCCACCTATGTGTCATCCTACGGATTTTTCAGCAGATGTGTTATATATCCATATATCAGTGATTTTTTTAGATATGGAATCACATATACTTCCATATTCGTCGTTATTTGAGTACTTTTTGCATATAAGGAATGTCACATAAATCCATATATGCCCATATATGAGTCCTTTTTGCATATATATAGAATCATATATACTTTCATATTTGTCCATATATGGCTCTCTTTTGCATATATGAAATTACATATCGTCGACCGGCCTGCAAAATGTCACATGTGTTTTTTTAATAGATTTTCAGGAGAGCGAAAAAACTGTTACAAAATCTATATTAAGATATTTTAAGACAAATTATAAAAAAAATCAGTACAAATCAATACACGATTTTTTCAAATCAAAATTCACAAAATTCAAATCAGTACGAATGGTCACCCTACATATGATGCCAATAAAATATCTTAAAAGTAGATTTTTTAACAGTTTCTTCGCTCTCCTGAAAATCTATTAAAAACTACATATGACATTTTGCAGGCCGGTCGACGATATTTAATATTTCCAAATATGTCCATACATGAAATATACATATATGGCCATATTTATAAAATACATCCAGCCATATATGATCATATTTGAACATATGTATATGTACTCTTTAACGTGGTATAAATCTTTTTAAAATAAGCCTTTTTCTAAGTTTTCTTGACTTTTAAGGGTTTTATATTAGTTTTTTCAATTACATTCTATTAAGCTTTTTTTCTTCCATTAATGTTTAAAAAATGTTATTAAAAAATAGTAACGTTAAATAAAAAACAACCCGAGAAAAAAAAATTATATATAATCATATGTGGCATATATTACAATATATAATTAGACATGTCGTTATGTATATCCATATATAATTATATATGACGTCTTTTTCCAAAATTTTCCTTATATTATGCCATATATAATTTCATCTAATTAGATATCGGCCTTTATAATATTTGATATGGTATATATGATTATATATTACATCCCAGGTGAAAATGTTCATATATTGTCATATATGGTTTCATGTATGAGCATATATGGTTTAATGTATGATCATATATGAACATATATGTTATGTATGGATGCATATATGGGTAAATACATTCAAATGTATGAATGCATATATGATAGTATACTGCATTTATTGGTCCATATATTGGTTCATATATTCCATATATCTTCATATATGAATTCATATATTATTCCATATATAGGTAATGTTTTAAGTTTTTTTTGGGTAATTACGTGAGCGGATTCAAAAAATATTGAAATACAATACATTTGATAATTTCTTAAATACAATTTCTAAAATACAATTGCCAGTTTCTGAAATACAATTGATTATTTGTAAAATACATTTGATAATTTCTGAAATGCAATTGCGAATTTCTGAAATACAATTAATAAATTTCTGAAATACAATTTTCAGTTTGATAAATCTGAAAAACAATTGATCACTACTGAAATAAAATGATAAATTTTGAAATACAATTGGAAATGTTGCAGTAAGATAAAAACAGCAAAAATAAAACTGCTAAATTTAGAAAATCTACAGAAAATTTTGCGAAATATTAGTAAACTAAAAATGACTAAAACAAACTGTTGTATCTAAAAAAATGTTTGTTAAATTTTGTTCAATGCAAATAGCAGTTTATAAAACCAACAGAAATATTTGCCAAAAATATTAAACTGTTGATTTCAGAAGGCTAGATTTGTATTTCCGTTAAAAACAAAGAACGAAAAAGGAACTTTGAAAATTTTAAATTTTATGTGATGTTTTTTTGTCTACTACTACAATTTAATTTTATTTTCTAATCACTGAAATTTAGCTCAATTATAACTCAAATTTTGTAAATATATTAAACAGTTTTATTTTATATTTAGCAAAAATACTCTGCTAATGCAGCAGTTTTTCATTTTGAACTAATTTTTAGTAGCTTTAACTAAAATTTTTAAACACTTTTTTCTATTAGTGTATAAGCAATCATTAAATAATCAAAAAAACAGTCATAACATAATTTCTAAACTTGAAGTAAAATGTTTATGTCCATTAAAAATTTCATAATTTCTCAATTTCATTCAAATGTACAAATTACATTTAATTTGAATAAAAAAAGCAATATTTAAAAAAAAAAATTATATGAACATTCATATATCTCCATATATGGCCATATACCCTCAAATTTCGGATCCGAACCCATATATGTTGCCATATATGAACATTTTCACCTGGGATAGCATGGCTGATCTTATTGCATATATAGTTATATATAGAGCTATATCTTAATATATATGGTGGCATTTTAGCAATATATAATTATATATGGTATCATTTAAACAATATATAACTATATATGGCGCTAGTTAAACTAGATGTTATCATATATGCGTGCCATTTAAACCATATATTATCATATATGGTGGCATTTAAACAATATATGGTCATATATGGTACCTTATGAACAAAATATTTAATACAGTTCCAGATATGATAATATATGCTACTATATATAGTGCCATATATATTGATATATGGTGTCATTTATACAGTATATTACCATATATGGTGCCATTTAAACCATATATTACTATATATAATGCCATTTAAACAATATATGTTCATATATGGTACCACATGATCAAAATTTTTAATACAGTTCCGGATGTGATAATATAAGCCACTATATATAGTGCCATATATATTTACATATGGTGTTATTTAAGCAATATATTACCATATATGTTGGCATTTAAACCATATGTTATCATATATGGTGCCATTTCAACAATATATTGTTATGTATGGTACCTCATGAACAACATTTTTTATACAGTTCCAGATATGATATTATATGCTCCTATATATTGCATAGTACCACATCCTTTGATATATCATATCATTTAAACAACATACCATGTATGGTGCCATTTAAACAATATATTATCATATATGGTGCCATTTAAACAATATATTGTCATATATGGTAACCTACAATATTAACTGTATTTCAGAAGCTATTAATTGTATTTCAGAAATTATAATTGTATTTCAGAAATTATCGAATGTATTTCAGAAAGTATTAATTGTATTTCAGAAATAATCAAATCTATTTCAGAATTTTTTGATTGTATTTCATAGTTAATAGAGAAAAATTTCTTAAATACATTTCATAATTCCTGAAATACAATTGATAATTTCTAAAATACAGTTTGATAATTTATGAAATACAGTTGTGAATTTCGGAAATACAGTTAATAATTTCTGAAATACAATTGATAAAACTGAAATTCAATTGACTAGTTCTGAAAAACAACTCATAAATCTGAAAAATAATTCATAACTTCTAAAATACAATTAATTATTTCTGAAACACAATTGATAAATTTTAAAAACAATTGATTCACTTGGAAATGGTGTAGAGCGTCAAAAATTGTAAATAAAATTATTTTATTAAAAAAATTCAATTTAATAAAAAAAAATATATATCTTCATATATTTAGTTAGAATATTCTTCTACCTCAAGTCCAAATTCTAATATGATATTTTCATATTAGATTTTATTTGTTGTTTCAAAAATTAAGATAATTGTTGAAAATGAGCATACAACGGCTAAAATCTCATTCAAATATTTAATTTGTTTTGAGTTTAAAGTTAGTTGTTTTTACAAAATGTATTGACAACAAACATACATATAAATAGTACCCAAAGGGTACTTTTATGTAATTGTTGCTTTCAAAAAGGAGTTGATTTATGTCTGGTTTTACCAAATCAGACAGTTCATATACGAAAGTACAAAATTCTCGTCCCATTGATTTTTTGTACCTTATGTAATGTCTCGGTTTGAGTAAGAAAGTTATCATTTTCTTATTGCGGACAACTAAAGAATAGAGTGATGTCTACGAAACAATTGTATTGTCTATCATGAAAATGATCAACCCTTTTTGAAACAACAAATAAAATCTGAGATGAAAATATCATATTAGAATTTGGACTTGAGGTAGAAGAATATTCTAACTAAATATATGAAAATATAGAAAGTCCGAAAAAACAATTTTTGTATTTCTAATGCAAAAATTAAGATAATTGTTAAAAATATATATCTTTATAAAAAAATGTTTTTAAAAAAAAAAAGTTAATTTTATAAAAAGAAATTCATTTTATAAAAAAATGCATAGCCGTGAACGGTATCAAATTCGAGAGTTTAAACCTTATTTTAACAAAATATTGTAATTTTTATAAAATCAGTGCTCTGCCAGTGTATTATTTTTTGAACAGTTGGCAATATCTGGCTGGATCTTATTTAATCCCAAATAAATGAAGATCTTACATAGTACCCAAATATAATGCAGGATCTTTTCTTATCTGTCATTTCTGTGGATACCCTATTAAAAAAAATTAATAAAGTACAACATACAACCATATCTTTTTTTGATACCGGCCAAAATAAAATTTTATTCGAAAAATGGTGGATCGTACTGCAGTAATTTAGATCCACCTTGGATCTAATATGATGAAATACGATCCGAAAAAAGAGTTTATCTAATTATATAAAATTGGATGTGACATAATGATAATCAAGGAATAATTTCAATAGAATGGACCGTTGAATGCAATCTGAGCGATATCTGAATGAATTATTTTTGTCTAATGGTATCAATTAAAATGTAACTTTTTGTATTAAATCTAATTTTATATAATTAGGTTAACCCATTTTTTTGATCTGCCGTTTTTCAAATCAAATTAGATCTAAGTGTATCCCCAAATATATTGCTGGGTCTAATTTGATCTCCCATTTTTCAGATCAATTTATATCTAAGTTTATCCCCAAATATTTTGCTGGATCTAATTCGATGTGCCATTTATCGGATCAAATTAGATCTAAGTTTATCCCCAAATATATTGCTGGATCTAATTCGATCTGCCACTTTTTCGGATCAAATTAGATCTCAGTTTATCCACAAATATATTGCTGGATCTAATTCGATCTGCCAAAATTGAGATCAAATTAGATCCAATTTTATCCACAAATATATAGCTGGATCTAATTCGATCCGCCATTTTTCGGATCAAATTAGATCTAAGTTTATCCGCGAATATATAGCTGGATCCGCCATTTTTCGGATCAAATTAGATCTAGGTTTATCCCCAAAGATATCATTGGACCTCCCAATTTTGAGATATAACTTGATCTTAGTTTATCCCCATATCTACAATGGGATCTAATACGATATGATTGTATACACCCAATTTTTAGATATAATTGGATCAGCTAGATATTACAGCAGATCTTAAACAATATCAAATTGGATATGATTAGATACTGCGCGAGATCAATTTTTTTTACTCGGGAAGTTAAAATTAAAGGAAAATTAAACAAAAAAAAATATTTTTATTAAAATATTTGTTCTTATCTATAATGATGAAAAAAATTTATAATGAATGAAACAAAAAAGTAATAACAAATATTTTTAAGCTTAATACAATTAAACGATAAAGGTCGTTTTATGAATATAGAAAAACATGGAATGGAAAAATAATCTTATCTTTTGTTTGAATGTACATAAGTGAAAAAATTAACGTATTTTTTAATATTTTTCTGCAATGGCATTTCCTGTGGATATTTTAAATACGAAAATTTCTAAAATATTTTCTAAATTACCAATTTTTTTACTTCCAACGCTTATTATTTAAAAAATATTATGTTTTATTGACCATTTTGTTGTTATATTTTATAGTTACATACATGTGTATATGGAGAATTCCATACCAAGTAACCGAGTTTTGGCCCGACCCTCCTCGATTTCGCTAATTTTTTTACATATTTTGGTACGTATTCGGAGAAACTTCCACACATGTTTTTTACTCGAAACAAATTTAGAATACTTGTTTCGAGTAAAAAACATTTTTTTATATTCGGCCTACTTCGGCTTTGAGACGAATTTTCGCGAAGGTCTATATTTTTAAAGATTTGGGAATATCTGACTACCCGGTGAAAAATGTCCATATATGAACATTTATGGTCCAACCATAATGTATAGATCCGAAAAATGAGGTAACACCTAAGTATATGTTCATATATGGACATATATGAACATATACATTTATTAAATATATGCGAATACATGCGAACGTTGCTGTCCTTTATAAGGTTGTACTATAGATATAAATTTATGTACGACATTCAAATTAGGCGCAACATATGTTCCTTTTTTTATTCATGGCATTAAATATAATTCCATATTTATCCAAATATGAGTTCCTCTTACACATATGGATAAATTTATTCTTCCAAATATGTTCATATACAAGTACCTTTTGCATAAATTGAATAACATATAGTTCCATATTTGTCCATATATGAGTGTCTTTTCCATATATGAAATAACAGATGCCTCCATATATGTCTGTATATAAAATATTTTTCCATATATGGAATCACATATACTTCCATATATGTTCATATAAAATCCATATATGTTTATAAAAAATCCATATTTGTTCATATGTGTCTATATATAAACCATATATGAACATGTTTGAGCGTATATGAACATTTTTCACCGGGTACCTAATATACACAATATGGGCATTAAACTTTTTTTTTTGAGATTACATTCTGCTTGTGTAAATACGTACTTACGTACTTATTATGTTAATTCATAATAAGGAAAAATTGGCCTCGAACTAAATTAATAAATTTCTAATTACAATTTTAAATTTTATAAGTTTCAGACATATCGCCATACAAAAATATATGAAAAATGGAGTGTTTCCCAAATATCTCTTTTGGTTGTTATCAACATGCCCTGTTTTTCTGTATCAACTAATGTAGTTTTCAATAAGCTTTCCGAAAATATATAACATGGTATAGGAAAATATAGGGTTAATGTAAAATTAAGAAAAATACATATTTTATGTAAACTCCGATACAAAATAGTACCATGATGTACATAGTTCTACTATACATAACTACCTGTATAGTAGACCATACCTCAAAAAAAAAGTTCCGAAGAGACCAATGTTTTTCTCTAAGGACCATTGACCCCAAGTATCCCGTTCTAGTATTTACCCACCACATCTCAGTTGCTACCACCTCAAGTACCACCCCAATGTCAGAAAATTAAAGCTCGCAAAAAATCATTAAAGTTTTGCTAAGGAAGTTTTTCGATAAACCCAGCAGAATTTTTTTTTTTTTTTTGGTTGCCGAACGTTGTGGTCGCCTTTTTAAATTTTTTTCATTGGATTTTTGCTTTATAGCAAAAAACTGGTCTCCTCAAAGCAAAAAATTGATATAGCACACTTTAAAATCCGACGTTACATGCCGAAGCTATAACGAAAAATTAAGAAAGGCGACCCCTACGTCCGGTAAAAAAAATTTTTTTGGAATTGCCTTGCAAAAATAATTTATATTTGAAGGTGTACCGCGCACTTTTTTTTGCATGTAAGGTGGTACGGTCTACTCTATAAGGTATATTAAGTTTGTGATGATGTTTGTTGTATCAAAAAATATTGGAAAATATTTTGTTGCTTGTAACATTTTTTTATATGTGACCCTTCATTACACAATTAAAAAAATTTATTTGATTTTTTACAATTAGTATTTGTGTAACATATACATATACCCCTCAATTCATAAATGCATTGTAAAGTAATAGCAGGTTTACAAAACGTCATTTTCATACAAAATTTATTCAATAAATCTCCTATAATTTTACAAAGCGTTTATGAATTTAGGTGTTATTATTTAAAAGGAATTTTGGGTTTTAATAACAATTTTAAGCTAAAAACCAATATAATATTGTTAAATATGTTTAAAATCATAACACGATGAAAAAACATATTAAAGATATTTGATATACACATTAGTGGGGCGATTTGTATGGACAAAAATTTTTTGATATTGTGCCATCGATTTTTCGATAGTTTTTGGCATGAGGAAAAAAAAGTTCCACTACGACATATCAAAGAAATCATTTTCGAGGCGCCCAAATTTTAATTTTTTGCAATTTTCTAATAAATGCTAGATTGCGGTGGCTTTTTGAAATAACTAATGAAGTTGTAAACAATATAAAATTACAAATCGAATAAAAAATGTGGCAACTAAAGTATGGTAAAAGTATATAAGTAAAATTATTTTCTGCTTGTTTTTATCAACATCATCATCATCATTTTATCATCATTATCATCATTTCATCATAAAGCAGAAAATAATTTTACTTATATACTTTTACCTCTAGTTGCCACATTTTTTATTCGATTTTCATAAGTAATACCTTTCTGGAAAGTTTGTAATGTTATATTGTTTACAACTTCATTAGTTGTTTCAAAAAGCCAACGCAAGATGGCGCTAATCTAGCATTTATTTAAAAATTGCAAAAAATTTAATTTGATATGTCGTAGTGGAATTTTTTTTCCTCATGCCAAAAGCTATCAAAAATCGATGGCACAATATCGATTGCTAAATCGCCCCACCCTAATATACATATGTAAAAATTTTTTTTTTTAATTTAAAAACTTGTTTTATTACCTTTAAAATGAAGTACTGATCACCGAAAGCGGGGTAATTGTTATGAAATAGCGATCATTTAATATTTAAAAATATTATTTGATGTAAATTTTTTATTTTTTGAAAGAAAGTACTCCGAAAATATATTTTTACGAATATGTATGTTTGTGTTTGTTTGTTTATATGCCCGAGTAAAAAAAATTATATATAATCATATGTGGCATATATTACAATATATAATTAGACATGTGGTTATGTATATCCATATATAATTATATATGAGGTTTTTTCCGAAAAATTTTCCTTATATTATGCCATATATAATTTCATCTAATTAGATATCGGCCTTCATAATATTAGATATGGCATATATAATTATATATTACATAACATGGTTGATCTTATTGCATATATAGTTATATATAGAACTATATCTGAATATATATGGTGGCATTTTAGCAATATATAATTATATATGGTATCATTTAAACAATATATAATTATATATGGTGACAGTTAAACTAGATATTATCATATATGGTGCCATTTAAACAATATATGGTCATATATGGTACCTCATAAACCAAATCTTTAATTCAGTTCCATATATGATAATATATGGTACTATATATAGTGCGATATATATTTATATATGGTGTTATTTAAGCTATATATTATCATATATGGTGCCATTCAAACCATATATTATCATATATGGTGCCATTCAAACCATATATTATCATATATGGTACCATTTAAACCATATATTATATATGGTGCAATTTCAACAATATATGCCCATATATGGTACCTCATGAACAATATTTTTAATACAGTTCCACATATGATAATATATGCTACCATATATAGTGCCATATATATTTATATATGGTGTTATTTAAGCAATATATTACCATATATGGTGCCATTTAAACCATATATTGTCATATATGGTGCCATTTCAACAATATATGCTTATATATGGTACCTGATGAACAACATTTTTTAAACAATATTAATATATAGACATATATGGTATCATTTAAACAATATATTGTCATATATTGCACCACATCAACATTTTGAACACAATTCCATATATGGTTTAATTTGAATAATGTAAAACTGTATGGCGCTATAAAAAATATTATCAGATATGTTACTTCATTAACAATATTTATAATACAGTGTCATATATTGTAATATATGTATATCATTCAATATATATTGATGTATGGTAATGGTACAATAATTCCAATATCAGTTGAGATACAATTTGTGGGTCCATATCAACAATTTGTTCACGTACATTTAACATATATATTTGTACATTTAAGTTATAATTTATAAACACTTTATAAAGTTAAATAGTTCCATAAACCTCGTCTAACTGTATAGAATGTTTATGAATATACGATTTAACATATAATAATTACAACTACAAATTGGTGCCATTATCTAAAATTTAATTTAATGTTAACTTATAATAAAATAAAAATGTATTTCCTAAAAATAAAAATATAGTGTTAATTAATGTTAATATACAATAGGTTTAAGTTTAACATCCCAGACAGAAAAATATAATCGGCACAATGCTGGCAAACCGTTGGCGATGGTCGGTTATGCGTTGGCAGAACGTTGCATTAACTATCTTGGCAAAAAAATAGATTTCAAAAAACATTTTTCAAAAAATTGAGAAAACTTTTTTAATATTTGCTTTTAAAAACATGAAATTTAACCCAGTCCACCAGATTGTCAGCCAAGACCTCTACACTCTAATCTAACGAGACTTGTTATAGATGTGTGATAGCTACAAATTAAATGAATGATAAAAGCATTTCGAGCTAACTTATAAGCATCGAAAAAAGGTATTCCAGAAATTATTAAATGTATTTTAGAAAATTTTAATTGTATATCACAAAATATTATTTGCACTTCAGAAACTACAATATTACGCAAATTTAATTATTTATTTATTTAGTTGTGTCCAGAAATAATGAAATCTATTTCAGAATTTCATAGCTAATAGAGAAAAATTTCTCAAATACATTTCTTAATTTCGGAAATACGATTGATAATCTCTGAAATACAGTTTGATAATTTCTGAAATACAGTTGTGAATTTCGGAAATACAATTAATAATTTCTGAAACACAATTGATAAAACTGAACTTCAATTGACTAGTTCTGAAATACAACTCATAAATGTGAAAAATAATTGATGAGTTCTGAAACACAATTGATAAAACTGAAATTCAATTGATTATTTCTGAAATACAATTGATAAATCTTAAAACAATTAATACAATTGGAAATGGTGTAGAGCGTCAAAAAGATGTAAATAAAATTATTTTATTCAAAGATTTCAATTTAATAAAAAAATAAATATATAATTTTATAAAAAAATTTATAGAAAAAAAAATTTTAATTTTATAAAAAGAAATTCATTTTGTAAAAGAAATGCATATTGAACTCGTTACCTTCTGAGTTTAAACCTTATTTTAACAAAATATTGTAATTTTTATACAATCAGTGCTCTGCCAGTCTATTATTTTTTGAACAGTTGGCAATATATGTCTGGGATCTTATTTAATCCCAAATAAATGGAGATCTTACGTAGTACCCAAATATAATGCGGCATCTAATTTTATCTGTCATTTTTATTGATACTTTTAGATGTCAATCCCCAAATATATTGCTGTTTCTAATTCGATCTACCATTTTAATACCGAAATAAATTGCTGGATCTAATTCGATCTGCCATTTTTCTGATAAATTTAGATCCAAGTTTATCCCCAAATATATTGCTGGATCTAATTCGATTTGCCATTTTTCGGATCAAATTAGATCTAAGTTTATCCCCAAATATATAGCTAGATCTAATTCGATCTGCCACTTTTTCGGATCAAATTAGATATACGTTTATCCACAAATATATTGCCGGATCTAATTTGATCTGCCAAAATTGAGATCAAATTAGATCTAAGTTTATCCCCAAATATATAGCTGGATCTAATTGGATCCGCCATTTTTCGGATCAAATTAGATCTAAAAATATCCGCAAATATATAGCTGGATCCGCCAATTTTCGGATCAAAATAGATCTAGATTTATCCCCAAAGATATCACTGGACCTCCCAATTTTGAGATATAACTTCATCTTAGTTTATCCCCATATATACAATGGGATCTGATACGATATGATTGGATACACCCAATTTTGAGATCTAATTGGATCAGCTAGATATTACAGCAGATCTTAAACAATATCAAATTGGATATAATTAGATATTGCGCGAGATCAATTTTTTTTACTCGGGTGTCTATAATGTTATATATCGCTGGAAAGCTTATTGAAAACTACACTAGTTGATTCAGAAAAACACGCCATATTATATAACAACCAAAAAGATATTTGAGGAAAACTCTATTTTTCATACATTTCTGTATGGCGACATGTCTGAAATTTACGAAATTTAAAATTATTTTTACACATATTACGCAACTTTCAAGTCAGAGTTCGAGATGTGATCACAAGTTCTTCTGTAACTCTTAGTTGTGACTATTTTCCCTATATGGTTGTTGTTGCAACGTCACAATAACGACCAATTAAGACCTGGTATCGACACAAAATTTTAATTTTTTGAATTTTGTATTTATTTTGTATGAAAAGTCGTGACTTTCAGTCTTAAAATAGTCTTATGACAGTCAAAACGAGTCACATGTAGGAATAGGCACCTATGTATAGACTGGGCCTTCGTTGTATGTTAAAACCCGCTCCCCGGGGCATATTTTGTGAGGTTACTGGAAAAACTAAATCAGAAAAAAATTCAGCTCAATCGAAAAATTTTAAGCTATCATTATTTCAAATAGAATATAATTTTCTAGATTTTTTTGAAAATTTTTTGAAATATATTTTTAGACCCAATATTTTTTAAACACTGGTAAGGATATATGTAACCACATATTTTTTGATTTTTTGTATGTTGGCGAGTAAGCTTACTTGTGTGCAGCAGGTCAATTATGTTTTTATCTATTAAATATTACATGTGGATATAGCTCAGATGGTAGAGCTATTGACTGGCAATCTGTAGACCCAAGTTCGATTCCCGCACCAGCAAATTTTATTAAAAAAAAAATACAATAAAAAATATTTTTTTTTATATAATTTATTTTTTTGAGAATCTATTTTTAAACTCATTATTTTTGTCAGTACTGGTAAGCACATAGGTAACGATATATTTTTTGATTTTTCGTATGCTGGTGTGTAACCATAACTCATTATTTTTCGCGACATCGCCATATAAAGGTAATAAGAAATGTAATAACAAAAGTAACTAGTTACCATTAACAAGTATGTAGTTACATAATCACATATCTGGTAATGATTTTCTACACTGGGGTACTTTCAAATAAAAATAAGAATAATGTATGTAATGTTTTAATAATGTATTACAAAATAAAGGCGCCAAAATTGAAAAAATTAAAAAAAAATTTTTGATTTACCAAAGTAAGAGATCAACTATTCATTCCCTTCATTCATCTTAAAAACACATTGACACGGTGCAAAATATAATTTAAATAACATACATTTAAATTTAAATTTAACGCCCGGGTAAAAATCTTAATATGGTGTCATACATAATTATATCTTTTTTGATAAATCCCCATATACAACGACATACAACTTGATCCGAAAAATGGGTCATCTACATGTGTCTAATTATATCAAATTAGATATAATTTGATACAGTTTGATCCGAGATTTGTCCATATCCAGGACATCAAATTATATCTAATTCGATATAAAAATATCTGATTTTATGAAATTTTGTCTGATAGTAGGCATACTTTTTATGCATACCAGCTATTAAATTGGCATTGAAATGTCTATGGTTTTAACAATTTTGAAGACCCAAATTTTAAAACATAAAATAAAAATTTATTTGAATATTTTAGTCTTCTATATCGTACGCATCATTTTTTAATATGATTTTACATGCAAAAACATCACGTGAAAATTATTTGGCTATGGAGTAATTAACTCTGAATTTGCAGATAACTAAATTTGATGTTGAACTATATATTAATTTGTAATTGCTATTATTACATATCTCCAAATCTGACTCCATATATAACTACATAAGCCTTATAAAACTAATCAAATTATATGTAGTGATCGATATGATTATATATGATTTGATACTAAGTTTTATAACACTGTATGTGTCGTCGTACTAAAAATATATTTTAATTTTATATAACTATCTATATAATCCCATACAAATTAATATATAGTTCAGCATCAAATTTAGTTATCTGCAAATTTAGAGTTAATTACTCCATAGCCAAATAATTTTCACGTGATGTTTTTGCATGTATAATCATATTAAAAAAGGATGCGTACGATTTAGAAGACAAAAGTATTTAAATAAATTTTTATTTTATGTTTTAAAATTTGGGTCTTCAAAATTGTTAAAACCGTAGACATTTCAATGTCAATTTAATAGCTGGTATGCATAAAAAGTATGCCTACTACAGACAAAATTTTATAAAATCAGATATTTTTATATCGAATTAGATATAATTTGATGTCCTGGATATGGACAAATCTCGGATCAAACTGTATCAAATTATATCTAATTTGATATAATTAGACACATGTAGATGACCCATTTCTCGGATCAAGTTGTATGTCGTTGAATATGGGGATTTATCAAAAAAGATATAATTATGTATGACACCATATTAAGATTTTTACCCGGGTATGCAACATTATCAAAAAATGTTTTAATTTTTCTAATTTTTTGTGGTGTTACGAGGTTATTTTTTGAATATCTCGAAAACTACCATAGCTACAAAAATCCTTCTTAGCTCGTTTTAAAGAGGATATTTAGCCCTATTAAAAAACAATATTTAAAAAAAAACTATTGAAAAATAAAAAAATAAAAAATTTTTCAATTTTAAAAATCAAAAGACTCAAAAACCTATTTTTTTTTTGCTCAATTTTTTTTAAATAAAACCTCTAACTGATCTTAAAATATCCTGAAATTTTCAGGATATTTTAAGATCAGTTAGATCTACCTCACCCTCCCCCTTCTACCCATAAAAAATGACGTTCGAAAATCGATTTTTTCAAATTTCTGAGCCCCGTTTTACCCCTTAAACATTCGAGTAACCCAAAATCCTTTGGTTGGTTTTCTTCCGGTCATAAAACGAAGCTATATGCCAAATTTCAATTATCTATCTTCATTAGTTTAGGAGAAACACCAAAACCCCCTTTTCACGGAGATTATGATATACTCAAAAAATTAGACTTCATTAATAAATATCGCGACCATATTGCCATGTTGAACTGCTTATACATATAATGATTTTTATTTGAAGTAGTGTACAAGGGTAGTGAAAGAGTTGAAAAAAGATATGAATTTTTGAATTTTTTTATTCTCTTTTTTTAAGTTGAATCTTAATACAAAAATATTAAACAAATATCCAATTTTGAAATTTGAGCAATAAAAAACAAATTGAAGGCTTTAGAAGTACCGAAAAATTTTTAAATCGCAATTACGCTTTTATTTTTTTGGTAATAATTTGAAAAACAAATAAGGTAAGAAATGGCACACTCTTCCATTTATGTAAACCTGTGTGTGTGTATGTGCCATTTCTTAACTTATTTGTTTTTCAAACTATTTAAAAAAAAAAGCGTAATTTCGATTTAAAAATTTTGGAAAGGTTAACTATTCACCTTTCTAAAATAGTTCAAAAATTGAACATCGGTTCAAAAGTGATTTAGTTAAAAATATTTTAGTCCGCGAAGTGTGGAAAACCCGTTTTTTTGCCGATAACTTCAGATTTTGAGGGTGTATTCAAAATTTTGAAAATTGAAAAGTGATTTATTTACTCAACCAGACCTACAACTCACACGAAGTCATTTTACAATTATATTTTCACTGTATCACCGTGTAATCAAGTATGGATTGCGATACAAAAAAATTCCAATTAAACCGTCTTACCAACAATTTTGATATGCAAACAAAAAAATAGACCATTTGAAACTGTCAATTTGTTTGGACACCTCTAATATACATATTATAATGTGTGTAATCTTTTTAAAAAAGATTTTTAATAAAATATAAAAATATTTTCACATTAATTTTTTTTTGTTTTTTTTATTTTTTGTTTTGTTGAACCATCCACCCTCTATTATGGATATTTAATAACATAAGAATATAAATAAAATATATTTTGTTTAGTATTATCGTCAAATGACTTTTGGAATTTTTTGTGTTTTTCGTAGGATAACATGTTTTTAAATTAATTTTTATTTTAACCAATGGCTAAAATATATATGAAATATATACATACATATGTATATGAAAGGAATTTCTAAATTTTTAGGATTTGTCTATTTCTTACACTAAGTAGGTGTCAATTATCAAATTCAAGACAACTTGTAACCAAAAGCCACCATATTTATGCATAATATTTTATTAGAAAATATCAACTTCAAAAACATTGACCTACCCAGCATAAACTTTTATTACCAATTTAGTGGTTACTGGCATGTAATGAAACTAAAAATTATTACACGGCGACAGTACTAGCAACTTTTGTAGACGAAGTCATTTTTGTAAGCAGTCTTTTATAATTACAAACATAATATTATATTGGCAACTACTTATTTTTAAATTAAAAGTAAACATTATTTCAGAATATGTAACCACTTATTTTTTAACTTCATACGATGCAGCGGGTAAACATGTATACACATTTTTTATATTTTTTTTTCTGTACAATATGTACATTAGACCGTACCACCTTACAGACAAAAAAAAAAAGTGCGCTGTACACCCTCCAATATGAAGTATATTTGCAAGGCAATTTAAACAAAAAAATTTTTTCCCGAACGTAGAAGTCGCCATTTTTCATTTGCCGTTATATCTTTGTCATTTACAGTCGGATCTTCTCTCGAGGAGATCAGTGTTTTGCTCTAAGGGCCATTGACCTCAAGTATCCCGTTCTAGTAGTTACACACCAGATCTCAATTGCTACCACCCTAATGTCAGAAAATTAAAGCTCGCAAAAAATCATTAAACTTTTGCTAAGGAAGTTTTTCGATAAACCCAGTAGAAACTTTTTATTTTTTAGTTGCCAAACGTAGGGGTCGCCTTTTTAAATTTTCTTTCATTGGATTTTACCTTTATATCAAAACAGTGGTCTCCTCGAGGCAAAAAAATTGATATATCACACTTTAAAATCTAACTTTAAATGCCGAAGCTATAGCGAAAAATTGAAAAAGGCCTTGCAAAAATACTTCATATTGGAGGATGTACGGCAAACTTTTTTTTGCGGTACCGTCTAATGTACATATAACACTAGAGTATTCAAATCGAGTAAACCGAGTAAGATGTAAATCGCTTTCAATTTCGTCAATCAATTTTCAAATGTTAACCACCAAATATAAATTATTGTAAGAGAAACCAATTTTTATTACTATTCCCCCAAATGCGAATTTCACCCTTACTCCAACAAAAAGCATTTTTGTTTATTAAAAAGTGTCGCTTGTCAACAACTACTCAATTTAACCCTCTAATGCTCTTTCTTCTGATTACGATGATATTTAAACTACATATATATTTGGCGTTGAAAACCTGCTATGGAACAAATATTAAAATTTTGATTTATCACTTTTTTTAGGCGATATAGCACAAAGGTTGAATATGTATCTAGAAACCCAGTAGTCAAATAATTTCGGCTTTTTCTATAATTAACAATATCAGTAAAATAAAATTACGTACCGAAAATTGTTGATCAATTGTTATTATTTCAGAAGTTATGGCGATTTTCGCTTTTTGAAAATTACGAAATTTGGCGAATTTGGCACTAAAAATCAATAGATTTTGATTAAATTAGTTCTGCTTAATTATTACCTCTGAGTATGTGCTCTGTGTTGGCTAGTTTTTGAGTTAGAGAGCTATTCGTGAGACGTATCCTGCGGTTATCCTGTGAGCCCTGCAGAAATTTTTTTAACTCATTTTACAATTAGAGACTCTAAACTAGCTTTGTTATTATCGATAATGTACGCCAGGTCGTAAATGTATTTTTTGGCGATTTTTCAAATATTTTTTTCTTTTTTAAAAAGTTGATTTTTTAAAATTTTCACTTACATGCTTCTCGCTTGAAAACCGTTCCTTATACAAAAAAGTTTGAAGGCAAAAAAAATAGGTGATTAAGTTTTCTATGGATAAAATACAACTTGTTAAATAAAATATTGTTATTTAGCCAAAAACTATTTAAAATCTGAAGACCGCCTTTTGGCGGCCTTGGAAAATAGTTTTAAATATTCCAGTTGTTTAAAATTTTTGTATTGGTCCATATTTAAAATAGTTGCACCGCTTACTCGACTTTTACTCGATTGAACCCCGTAATAACCACCCAGACAGAAATTGCCAACGGTAGAAAAATAATACACTGGCAGGGCACTGATTTCATATAAGTTACAAAGCTTTTTTAATATAAGGTTTAAATTTAGAACTACTAACTTTTTTTGGCTTTTTTATTTTATTTTTTTTACAATTTTTATAAAATTTAACTGTTTTTTTTAATTAAGACATTGTTTTGCAAAATCTTTTTAGACCAACTATATGTTAGAGTCAACCATAGTTGGCCTAACACAGCGGTTGGCCGCTGTTATCATTATGATAACAGGCCAGTACTATCACGATTATAAATCCAACATTCTGCCAAAATATAACCGACCACCGTCATCACTCTGTCGATCATATTTTTCTGCCTAGGTACTTACAAATACGACAGAATTTTTTAAGTGATACTACTTAACGATAATCCATTCCTAAGATTTTGCTGGGTAAGCAAATATTTAAAAAAGTGTGGGTGTGAAATTGATAGTCAAAGCCCATAAAAAATTTGTTAATCAATATTTAGCCTACCCAAATTTTGGTTTATGATGACAGTTTTTATATAAGTACTAAAGTGATTATGTATAATAATTTTGAAACCTTATAATAAATTTAGAAAGTGAATTTTGTATGAAAAATTAGTTTTATAAGTCACTTAAAAATTTTAAATGTGATTATGCATATGACCCTAATAGTTCGTAAAATTTTTTAAAAACTATATAAAAAATATTTAAAATGTACAGTTAAGTTCTTATTATGGAAATAACATGGTAAATTAAAATAAGAAAAATTTGATACATTGGGATTGCGAGATTATTAATTTCATAGACTAAGGATTAATTCCATAGACTAAATAAATAAATAATTAAATGGCCCTATAATTTTAAAGTTAGCTGTAGTTTAAGAAATATTTGCAAAAATGTTTTTGTAGGAAAATTAAATTTTGTAATAAACTTTTTTAAAAAAATACAAAACTGAAAGAATAACGCTATTTTTTGCAACATTTTAAAATTATGAATTATGCCCTTTAATTTGATATATTGCACGTTTTAACAGCTTCGATAATATTACCTGTACGCGTATTTAGAGTTGAAATTTATCTCCAATATTTTAATTCATATCTTAAGTAAACATCAGAGGTTTCTTAATTTAACAAAAAAAAAATTCGCATTTCCTTTTTTGATTTTAAGTAAAAATTTTAATAAAACTGAAAAACGTTGATTTTTTAAATACCCAAAAATTAAGAAGTCGGGTGAACGGGGGGACGCCCCCCCCCCTAGAAATGTTTGGGTGGTATGAAAATATATCATGCAAAAAATTAAGGTGATCGTATAACGGGAACACGAGCAGCATCGGTCCAGAAAATTTAAAATACGATTTACAAGGGGAAAAATTACTTTTTCTCCTTTTTTGAAAATACTGGTCCTTAAATAACTGCATTTCTGGAAAATGGAAACAGAATCATAATCTTGACTGAATTACCTTTCTAACAAGGCATTAAAATATGAAATCGGTTGGAAGATATTTTAGTTATTACAATTCACCCAGACCATTGTAGGATATATTATGAAAATCGTAAAAAAGTCAAGTATTTTTCTCAAAAACTTACTATGTAATACTCTAGTTTCATTTCTAAGGTCTATAAATATTCAGATATAAATTTTTGTCTCTCTTGGATGTTGCTAACCTAGTCCCAGGTATGGCCAAAGATGAGATTTTTTCCCCTGAAATTTGCATAACTCTAATTTTTTTTTTGTAAAACTCCGAAATTTTTTAAAATTTTCGATTTTTCCTGAAAGCGTATCAAAACACTGTGTTGTTTCTTGCGGTCGCAAGTTGTTGTCCAAATACCTCTGTGAATACCAAAAGTTATATATACGATAGTAATAAAAATTATTAATTGACCCTTATAGGCATATTGCGTCAAAATTAACCCATTTTTTTAAATATAAAAAAGTGCCTTTTCACATGAAAATCGACACAGAAACCTTTAATTAGGCATTTTCTATAGAAAAATCCAATATTAACCTGTATGCGAGCATGGTGTCAAAATGACCCAATTATTTTAATGTTAAATAACGCTGGTTGGCTCAAAAATTATGTAGAAACCATAAATTTTTGTGGTCAATTTCGTTTTCTTTTTTTTTAACATAAATTTATGGTTTCTACATAAATTTTTGAGTCAACCCAGCGTTATTTAGCATTATCAAAAATTATGTAGAAACCATAAATTTTTGTGGTCAATTTCGTTTTCTTTTTTTTTTAACATAAATTTATGGTTTCTACATAAATTTTTGAGTCAACCAGCGTTATTTAGCATTAGGAAAATTAGGTAATTTTAACACCATGCTCTCATACCGGTTAATTTTGATTTTTTTCTTGAAAATGCTTAATTAATTGGCGCCCTATGCTCCAGTGGGAGTTATAGGAATATATATATTAGGTTCTTCACAAGTGCTATCTGTTGTTTCGTTATATAGTACAAACAAAAAACAGAGTTGTTAAAATTTTTATTTCACTTTAAAAACGATTTCCGGTTGGGGGTCTCTCTGTTAGAACACTTGAACATAGGACAGTAAACATACTTAAACATTTTTTATCGTGCTGTTCTCAAAAGTTTTTGTTAGTACGATACAAAGATACAACAAATAGCACACCCCTTGTGTACAACCTTTATGTTAATTTTCATGTGAAATGTTATTTTTTTAGTTTGGGTTGATTTTGACCCCATATGCCTATAAGGTAATGTTTTGATACACTTTCAGGAAAAACCGAAAATTTTTAAAAATTTCACTTTTGACCTTGGTAAAGATAGGGTTAACGTTGTCGGAGTTTTACAAAATTTTCAGAAAACAACCTCTTTTATCTGATTTACAGAAAATCGGTAGTGACCTAAATTATTAGCAAAAATCACACTTTTCTCTAAAATTTTCAAATTTAAAACGCCGTCACTACTAAGTTAAAAGAGAGATACATATCAATTTATATCTAAATATTTGTAGATCTTGTAAATGAAGATAGAGTATAACGTCATAAGTTATTGAAAAAAATATTGAATTTTTTTACGATTTTCATCAATGGCCTTGCAACTCTCTCAATATTTTTTATTTGAAAAAATATTAGGCGGCTTGGAACAGGAACGAACTCCGACTGGTTAATCAGGGATGGAAAAGGCTCACTTAATCGGGCTCTTATACCAAAAAATGTTAGATCGCTCTTACATATTTAAAAATGTAAGTAACTTAAAAATAGCTTCCTCTTTGGCTCGTTAAAAAACATAAAAATTAAATATTTAGATATTAGCAAATATTAGCACAAATTTCGATCGCTGATTACCTCTTTTAATTCATTTTCTGTACCATAAAGCCTTTTTCGAATTACGCCGTTATTTTGCAATTTTTAAGTGCGGTTTTTTTAAATATATAACCTAGGGATTAAATTTTTGTACCATAAAGTCTTTTTTCAAATTCCGCTATTATTTTGCAATTCTTTACGTACGTTTTTTTTTTTATTTATAATCTAGGGGCTATAATATACATTTCAGACAACAAAGTTTGGTGGCTAGATGCAAAAAAAATCGCGAAAAATAAAATTTGCAAAAAAGAAAAATTTTTTCATCAATATATTTGTTTGCAGAATGTAAATCGCTTATTAAGTTTTTTAATTAATTTTTTGTACCATAAAGCCTTTTTTCGCTTTCCGCGATTATTTTGCAATTTTTTAAGTGTGGTTTTTTTAAATTTATAATCTAGGGTCTATAGTTTTAGATTCTATAATTTTATACACAAAAGTTTATTTATTTATTTTATTTATTTATTTATTTTCCATTTCTTGTACAACAAGAGTGAATCTTATAATTATAGTACAGGAATCCAATATTCTTAAAGGACAGTTTACAAAATTATTAAGTACATACTAATACAAACATTGAGTTTAATGAAAAATAAAAGTTAACATATTTAAACGAAATAATATGTGTACATTTAGGCAAAAAATGCAAATAGGAATTTTTTAAAACTATTTGCGTTGCTATTGAGTTGTTGGGTATGTGGAAGTAAATTCCAAAGACGTACTGCATATACAAAGAAATTCCATTCAGATACAAGATAGTGGTGTAAAGGGACAATAATTTTCCTTCCTCTTCGTGATCTGGCAAATCGTATTTTGTCGTAAAGATATTGTGGTGTTTCAGTATATATTATTTTATGTAGACATACAAGTACTCGTATCTTAAGGAGATTTTCAAAAGATACACCATATAAGTTATTGGCAACTTCAGAAATATGATCAAACTTTCGCAATCCATAAACGTATCGAAGAACATTATTGTATAAAACATTTAACTTACGTTTGCTAGTATCATCACAACTTGCAAATACTTCACATCCGTATATTAACCCAGGAATCAGGTATGACTTGGCAAGGAGTATTTTAATCTTCAGCGGAGTAAAGTATTGAGTTGCCCAAAGCGACCTTAACTTGATATAAGTTTGACCGACGAGTGAGTTTATATGATCATTCCATGTTAGATAGTTATTAAAAATCAACCCGAGATTTTTGGCAGCATTAACAAGCTCTATTTTTTCTCCATTTATTACAATGTCATCTTCAATGACAGGCACAATTGTTTTTTTATGGATGACCATGCACTTTGACTTCAAGGGATTTAGACATAAGCCATTTGCAGTTGCCCAGAGAAATATCCTATTTAAGTCGTCATTAAGTTTAGCTATATTTTCAGCAACAGATCTAGCAGGGCTACTTAAGTACAATTGAACATCGTCTGCATACATATGAATTTTGCAATGTACTAGTTGGTTTGGCAAATCATTAGCATAAATTGAAAAAAGCAATGGCCCAAGGATGGACCCTTGGGGCACTCCTCTAAAAACATTAATTGGGTTTGACGTTGTATTATTCACCTGGACAGATTGAGAACGATCGTTTAAATATGAGCGCAAAAGCCTCGTTGACGATGGGGAGAACTTAAAAAAATTAGCAAGTTTCATGCACAGTATATTATGGTCAACCGTATCAAATGCTTTGGAATGATCGAGGAGCACCAAAAAATTCAATTTACCATCATCTAGCTCACTACGTATATTTTCAGAGACATCCAGTAAAGCAGTTACGCAACTATGATTTGAGCGAAACCCGGATTGTTTATTGGTTAACAAAAGATTTTGTTCAATGAAAGAGCACATTTGTGCATGTAAAAGCTTTTCTAACACTTTTGAGAGGAAACATAAAATAGCTATCGGCCTAAACTCTGTGTTCGATTTTGGTAGTGGCAATATTTTAGCATGTTTCCATTTCATTGGGAAAGTACTTGACATTATAATAGTATTCAACAAATGAGTTATAAATGGTAGGAGTAGAGGTAACAGTATCTTTATGAACTTTGGGTGCATATTATCATAACCCACTGCATTCGATTTTATGAGTGAAAAATAAGTAAAAACATCAGACTGACTAACGCAAGAAAATTCGAACAGATGGTCTTCGTCAGTGTTATTTATAGTTGGGAAATTGTAAAAATTATTATTTATTTGAACCATAGGTATGTTCGTGAAAGCATTATTAAGCACATTAGCATCTGCTTGACAGTTATTCGTTTGTTTTGTTTTACCAATTCCTATTTCACGGATGGTTTTCCAAGTTTGTTTAGAATCAATAGCCTCTCCAAAACGACTTGAATAGTATTCAGTTTTTGCAAATTTAATGTTAATGTTCACATTCTTTCTGGCAGAAGTGTATACAACTTTTAATTCTGGAGTTTTAAAACGCTTCTACCTAGAGTAAGCCAAATCTCTCTTGTGGATTAATTTTTTAATTTCAGTGGTAAACCAAGGTTTCGTCTTTACGGACAGAGTTTTCGATTTTAATGGTACAATATCATCGTAAATGCATTGAACATTTGACTCAAAAAATGTCAATTGCTCATCAACAGAAACCATTGAAAATATATCACTCCAGCTAACACAGCAAACTTTCTCATAAAGCATGTTATAGTCTATGTTTTTAAAATCACGATAGTAAACAGTATGTTCCTCTTGATGAACTCTAAAGTTGTAGGTTAAGAAAATCAAATCGTGCTTAGAGAAACACGGTGCAGAAATCTGATCATACAATATAATATTTGATACGTTAGACACAAAGAAGAGATCAAGTAATGAACTGTTCGAGGCAGTATGATGTGTTGGTGTTGTTAGATTAGTAGGCGTGAGACCAAGAGACGACATATTTGCGGTTAAGACTGTTTCAATTAAGACGTTTGAATTAAAATCGCCGGATATTAAAACATCATCGTATTCAACAGCAAGGGTTTCCAATGTTGAAAACAAATTAGTAAGTGGAATTCTTTTATTAGGCCTATAAATGCAACCCACAAGCATTTTCTTTCCGAAAGATAAAATATCTAAGAAGATAAACTGAACTTTCCTTGTAAATTTCTCTTTCATCTGATTTTGAGGTTTAACAGTTTTCACCTCAGACTTAAGACGAAACTTACACGGTATGTTGTTTTTTACGAAAATTGCCACTCCACCCGCTTTACCATCTCTATCAGCTCTGAAAGTTTTGTAACCATTAAGGCAAATAAGACTATCGGGTGTTGAATCAGATAACCAGGTTTCAGAAACACATACGATATCAACGTCCGAATTTTCAAAAACAAGTCGAAATTCGTCAATTTTATTATTTAGACTTTGGGCATTTAAAGTTTGGTGCTTAGTTTGCAAAAAAAAAAAAAAATCGCGAAAAAAATATTTGCAAAAAGGAAAATTTTTACGTCATTGTATTCATTTGCAGATTGTTAATCGCTGATTGAGTTTTTTAATTATTTTTTTCTACCACAAAGTCTTTTTTCGCGTTCCTCTATTATTTTGCAATTTTTTAAGTGCGGTTTTTTAAATTTATAATCTACGGAGTATAATGCCCATTTCATAAAAGAAAGTTTGGTGGTTAGTTACAAAAAAAGAAAATTTTGGCATCGCTTGCAGAATGTAAATCTTTTAATTAATTTTTTGAACCCCAAAGCCTTTTTTCGCATTCCGATATTATTTTGCAATTTTTTACGTATGGTTTTTTAAAATTCATAATCTAGGGCTATAATACTGTTGGAATAGTATAATTCCATAGTACAATTCCATTCTTGATTTTTATAACTAAATTATTATTTTCCATCCCTGGTTACAATCGATGTTTTGAGTCATACAAAGAGCGCACATAATGACCCTGCAAACATTTAAAAGATACCTTCCAAGAAGATATTAAAGCGATATCTTCTATTTGTCATTTGAATGAAAATAAGCAAGTAGTATTTACTTTGAAATTGTCTTCCTTTTATCACTTGGAAGATAATTCGGCGCTATTTGGAAAAAAATAATTCAAAAATTTTATCTTTTGTCATAACTTGTCAATATTACCTTTGTATCATTTGGAAGATAAAGCAAATTTGTTTGAAATCTTTTATCAATTTGGAAAAAATTAAAACTAAATTTGTACAAAAACAATCAAAAGATATATAGGAAATAAACTCGTGAAAATTTAAGAGTAATTGCGCGGGAAAAATCGGCTAAGATGAAATCAAGATAATTTATAAGTTGGTCAATGGATTATGTATGCAGATATTGTTTTTCAGGCTTAAATTTAATAATGAAAAAATTAAATCGTTTTTTTTATTGTACCGGGAGTTTATTTAGCGATATCCCTTTTATCTTCCATATGAGTTATTGCTTTCATATTGCCTGGAAGTATTGTTTTAGTGTAACAGTTGTTTCCGACGGAGGAAACTTCCGGAATACGAAATTGATATTGCCGGCAATAAATGTTTTCTTCCTGGCGATATGTTCGAAGAATCTTCTTCGTATTGCCATGTTTGCTGGGTGATATTGGTTTGAGTATGTTCCTGTTCCAAGGCACATAATAGAACAAATGCTTTCTCAGTGATAGAAAGTCCCCCAATCTCTTTATTATGTATACTCTTTGTTTTCATAATATGTTATATGTAGGGTTTTTCTTTTCCCGGACTTTTTCATTTCCCGGGACAGCGAGATTTTTTTCTGAATTTCCCGGGATCCCGGGAATTCCCGCTCGTTACAAAATAAATAAATCCGACATATGTTGTACTTGAAAAACTCGATTTCTATTAAAACACCGTCCGACAAAGTTCGTCTTTTGGTTGTATGATAAAAATCTGCTTAATATATTCTAAAAGGTGAGCTAAATATAAAATATGCATGACTTCCACTTTTTCTAGATCAATTCGTTTAATAGTTTAAATCGCGAATTACTATTTTGGCAATCTATTTATATAGAAGGCGGTCTTAATTTTAAAATGAAATATATTAACTAAATATTAATTGGCGGTTGGAACGGTTAAACGCATTGATATAGAAAAAGTGAAAGACACGGGTATTTTAATTTCTTCCCTTCTTTTAGGATATATTGGAATTGTTAATGGGTGCAAACTTGTGTCGGACCAGTTTTATAGTCAGAGCTAAGATAGATTTTTTGCTTAAGTATTTCTTAAATATGGAATCCAAAAATGTGTATTTCTAAGTATTTCATTTCTGTGCAGATTTTAAGAAGTATTCGTATAGAATTATTTTATAAAAAAGTTTAAAATTGAATATTCTTCACACAAATTATTACGCAAATTCTCTTAAAGATTTTTATAAAAATCGACACTTCATAGAATATTATTAAATAATATTTTATTCATCTTCACACACTAGATATAGTGAAAAATATAATTTAATACGTATGCCTAATTGTTTACTATCAACATGGATTTATGTTGTAGGTTAAAAAATAACACTATGCGACAGTCAAAATCAGGATGGGATGAAACCAACGGGAAATGTTATATCGGTCAAAAACAAGTTATACGTGTCCCGGCGATTCGCTGGGTCACCCCTAGGAATCGAGATATATCATTTTTTTTACATAACTCGAGAACCACTAGTCCGATTTTGCTCAAACAATTTTAAAAAAATTAAAAATTACAATTGCTTTAATCTGTTCATATAACGTTTTTCTATATACTCAACAGTTTTGCCGGTAAAAATAAATCTTTGTTACTGCTACCATAAAAATCAATAACCTTTAGTTTATTACTTTTTTTTAATATTTTAGGCAAAAAATATTTTTTTCTTCATACATTTATTTTTACCGGCAAAACTTTTTAAAATTATTAATTTTTTTAAAATTGTTTTAGCCAAATCGGACTAGTGGTTCTCGAGTTATGTCAAAAAAAAGACCACCAAAGGTCAAATCCATATATCTCGATTCCTAGGGGTGACCCAGCGAAACGCCGGGACACGTATAACTTCTTTTTTACCGATATAACTTTCCCCGGTAGTTTGAACCCTTCCCGATCACTGACCCCTACCATTTGTCTCACAGTGTAATTAGAATATGCATTTAAAATTAACAGTTCGTTGTCGTTCATAAATCTGTGCTTCACAAGTTGTCGATCAAAGTTGAATTCCAAGCAGCTGGATAAAAATAACATTGTAAGAATTTCGTTGATGTTAGTCTAATTGAGTTGTTTCAATTTGCTTATTTGTTTCATTTCAATAAATAGTTCATCATCAATTATTAATCCATAAAAGCATACGTATTCTATCCTGCTACCCAGTGTAGAAAATCATTACCAGATATGTGGTTATGTAACTACATACTTGGTAATGGTAACTAGTTACTTTTGTTATTACATTTCTTATTACCTTTATATGGCGGTGTCGCGAAAAATAATGAGTTATGGTTACACACCAGCTTACGAAAAATCAAAAAATATATGGTACCTATGTGCTTACCAGTACTGACAAAAATAATGAGTTTAAAATAGATTTTCAAAAAAATAAATTATATAAAAAAAATATCTTTTATTGTATTTTTTTTTTTAATAAAATTTGCTGGTGCGGGAATCGAACCTGGGTCTACAGATTGCCAGCCAATAGCTCTGCCATCTGAGCTATATCGACATGTAATATTTAATAGATAAAAACATAATTGACCTGCTGCACACAAGTAAGCTTACTCGCCAATATACAAAAAATCAAAAAATATGTGGTTACATATATCCTTACCAATGTTTAAAAATATTGAGCCTAAAAATAGATTTCAAAAAAATCTAGAAAATTATTTTCTATTTGAAATAATGATAAAAATAAGTCGTTATCAGTAATTCATTATTATATGTTTTAAAATAATGAAGAAGGTAAGTGGGTGTTATTACTGGTAGTCCAAAAAATAATGATATGTCATTACCGTTTCTACACTGGGTAGCCTTATCGAATTGTTAAAATTTTTATTCTATGTATGTAATTTACTTGTAACAATTTTATCATCTCTCTTTTAATTTCAAAATAATTTAAAAGAAAATGTGATAATATTTGATCTCAAATTGAACGAAAAACATTCATTAAATAGTTCCTTAACTTTAATTGGTATCTTTTGAATAGAAATTTTTTATCCGCAACTATTTAAAAAGAAATTATTAAATTTGGATAGTTGTATTTTAAATTAACTTATAAAGAAATCCAAAATAATTTGAAAATGCTTCTGCATAATATTTAAAAAATACAATTGAAATAAAGGAATAGCAGTTGAAATTTAAATAAACTTATTTGAAGTGAAAAAACCTCAAAATACTAAATTGAAAATACAAAAATATTCCTAACTTTTAAAAGCCTGGTGTTTTTGGAGTTATTTGGAAATGAGATACGAATGTTGAAGTGTTGAATATATTGCTTTATTTGAACAAAGATCACCATTTTAAAGAAACAAAATTTTTATGAAGTTCGAGTATTTGTTTTCGGTTTAACTTAACCAAATTCAACCCACATCCAAAATCAATTTGGCCTAAATAATAAGTTTTTTATACTAATTCAGTTTATTAAATTTTAAATTGCATTTTTTAATATCAAATATTTCTTGTTTAATTAATTTCAATTCAATGCTTTAAATTTAAATTTATTTAGCTTCAAAAATTGCAATATTTAATAGCTAAAACTTCTGTAAAAAGATAAAAAAAATCCCGGGAAATCCCGCACAAAATTCACGGGATTGCGGGATTGAAAAAAGGGCGGGACATAAACCCTAGTTATATGTCATTTTAAACCTACAATGGTCTGGGCGAATTACAATTACTTAAATATTCTCCAACTGATTTGTGATTTTTATGCCTTCCCGAGTAAAAACGTTTGTATATAATAATGTATAATTTTATATACCCATATATGTTTTTGTACACCAGTGCATATAACCGGACATAATTATATGTATCCATATATAATTTTTTCCTTCTCAAAAAATTGTAATATGATGTCTTATTTAGTTGCATCTTATTACATATCGATCAGTATATAATTGTATACTGCATTTACAATTAGATACGGATAATCCAATTTTATATGGAATACTATATATACCTATTTAGTACATAATCGAAAATAATATGTTTTTATATAATATCATTTTTCAAACAAACACGATATCTTTTTTGATATCTAAGGACATTTGGCAAAACAATTTAAATCGACTTTAGAACATTTTCCAAGATTTTTGTCGACAATATAACTTTTGTATTCGCATATTTCTGTGTATTCCTCACATTTTTAAGATTTTATAGACTAAAATATGTAAAGCCTCTAAAATCAACTTTTTCGAAATTTTATTAATTTCCGTTTGACAAAAGAACTTCTTTTATTTGCAACATTAGGAATTTTCAATGTAGTCTATTCTCCGTGTACAATTTTAAAAAGAAAGTAATAAATTGTAACATTTATTTTATGTAATTGAGCAATCACTGTGGTGAGGATAAGTGAATTCTTAAATCATTTTGACGAAATTAAATATTTTTCCCTAAGATCTTAAATTTCGTTAAAATTTAAAACTTCCTTTTCTAAAACAACCTAGGGCGAAATGAGTTACAAAATCTCAAACAATCGATTCAAAGTTTTTTTTAATTTACTTTATACAAAAGGTTTTATTCTTTTGGAGGTAACTTTATCAGAGGCTTTTAAAAATTTAATTTGCAATGGAAAGAAATTGTTAGAAAATTTATACAAACAATTTAAAGCAACAGTAAAGGATTTTGTGCTTTCCGGTAAAATGTCCTTTTGTTAAAATTCCAAAAAGTTTAGTAGCTTTTATGAAGTTTTAGGTCTGACAAACTCTCAGGTAAATATTTTTGTAAACATTTAGGATTTCAGTGAAATTTATAGTGCATAAGCCGGATACAACAATATTAGATTTTCTATATGATTGCACCATTTCTGCTATAATTCTATACCACTATATAAACTCTGATCAAATTATATCGTGCCATTATTCGGATACATTTATATCTGATATTATCAAATTATAACTGAATTGATGCAAACTTATGAAATTATATGGGCCCATTTCTCGGATAAAATTGTATAAAGATTCATATTAAATTACATATGACTGCATAAAGCCCCATATCAATTTTTTTAATCGGGTTGTTAGAAAGGTTCAGTCAAGATTATGATTCTATTTATATTTTCCAGAAATGCAGTTATTTAAGAGCCAGTATTTTCAAGAAAGCCAAAAAAGTAATTTTCTCTCCTTGTAAATCGTACTTCAAATTATTTTATTTGCGGCACGTGTTCTCGTTATGCGATCACCTAAATTTTTTGCATGATGTATTTTTATATCCAAACGCACATTTCTAGGGGGAGCTGTTTACAGATCGACATTTTTTGCGTCCTTATAAAGAAGGTTCACCCTATTAAGGAGTCTGTAAGAAATCATATTTTCTAATCAATTTCAATGAAGTTTAATACTGCATTTAGACTTAGGAAAACTACCTAGTTTTTGGCTTCTAATTGTCAAAACGCATTTATAAAAAACGATCAAAAACTAGTTTTGTGCGAAGTCTAAATTTAGTATTAGATAATTAAAGTGCAAATTTCTAAAAAATAACGATTTTAAAATATACAAATATACTTTATTTCCTTTTACCATAGTAAATTCATACGATATAAAATTAATTTGAAATAAAAAAGATACAAAATTTGTTTTTCAGATTGAATTTTCAGCAAATGTTGATGCAAGAATTGTAAGTCTTTTAATAAAATGAATTTAGTGATTTTATCAGATTTATAAAATGGGAAAATGAGTGAAGTTTTCACTTTAATTGCAATGATTCCCTAAGATCTTAAGCATAATCCAAATAAGTTGCTAGGTTCTAAAAGCCGAAACCCTATGGCCCATACTATAAAAGAGTATTTTAAATTTAAAGTCCACTTTTATTTTAAACACACGGGTTTGTTCGTTTTGTATATGAAAACCCTACAAAAATGTTTATATTTTCAAAAGTTTTGATAGGTTGAAAATTAAAAAGTCAAAGCATACTGCCACCTAAAAATTTTAACTAAAGTCGACTTTAACAAAAATATACATTTGGAAAATATTAATAGTAAGGCTGTGTACTTTTAAATCATATTAAACTTTATGTGTGGCTTAGTGAGGTATATGAATAAATAAGAAATTTTAAAGACAAAAATGTCTGTTTTCTAAAATCTAAATTTGCGAATATTTCAAAAGTTAGAGCTACCCGAGTAAAAAAAATTGATCTAGCGCAATATCTAATCATATCCAATTTGATATTGTTTAAGATCTGCTGTAATATCTAGCTGATCCAATTAGATCTTATTAGATCCCATTAGATCCCATTGTATATATGGGTATAAAATAAGATCAAGTTATATCTCAAAATTGGGAGGTCCAATGATATCTTTGGGGATAAACCTAGATCTAATTTGATCCGAAAATTGGCGGATCCAGCTATATATTTGCGGATAAACTTAGATCTAATTTGATCCGAAAAATAGCGGATCGAATTAGATCCAGCTATATATTTGTGGATAAACTTAAATCTAATTTGATCTCAATTTTGGCAGAACGAATTAGATCCAGCAATATATTTGTGGATAAACTTAGATCTAATTTGATCCGAAAAAGTGGCAGATCGAATTAGATCCAGCAATATATTTGGGGATAAACTTAGATCTAATTTGATCCGAAAAATGGCACATCGAGTTAGATCCAGCAATATATTTGTGGATAAACTTCGATCTAATTTGATCCGAAAAAGTGGCAGATCGAATTAGATCCAGCAATGTATTTGTGGATAAACTTAGATCTAAATTTATCCGAAAAATGGCAGATCGAATTAGATCCAGCAATATATTTGGGGATTAAGTAAGATCTAAATTTATACAAAAAATGACATATAAAATTAGATCTAGTAATATATTTCGGGATTGCGTAAGATATTAAATTTTCCGATAAATTGCAGATCGAATTAAATCCAGTGATATATTCGCGGATTTGGTAAGATCTTAATTTATCCCATAAATTGCAAATCGAATTAGATCCAGCAATTTATTTCGGTATTAAAATGGCAGATCGAATTAGAAACAGAAATATATTTGGGGACTGACATCTAAAACTATCCAGAAAAATGACAGATAAAATTAGATCCCGCATTATATTTGGGTACTACGTAAGATCTCTATTTATTTGGGATTAAATAAGATCCCAGACAGATATTGAGAACAGTTCAAAAAATAATACACTGTCAGAGCACTGATTTTATAAAAATTACAATATTTTGTTAAAATAAGGTTAAGATTTATCAATTGTATTTCAGAAATAATCAATTGAATTTCATTTTTATCAATTGTATTTCAGAACTTATCAATTATTTTTCAGAATTATGAATTGTATTTCAGAACTAGTCAATTGAATTTCGGTCTTATCAATTGTATTTCAGAAATTATTAATTGTATTTCCGAAATTCACAAGTGTATTTCAGAAATTATCAATTGTATTTCAGAAATTATGAAATGTAATTTAAAAATTTTTCTCTATTAACTATGATAAACAATCAACAAGTTCCGAAATAGATTGGATTATTTCTGAAATACAATTAATAATTTCTGAAATACATTTAAAATTTCTGAAATACAATTAATAGCTTCTGAAATACAGTTAATATTGTAGTTGAGTTACCATATATGACCATATATTGTTTAATTGACACCATATATGACAATATATTGTTTAACTGACACCATATATGGTATGTTCCCTATTAAAAAAAAATAATATGGAGCTTTATATGGTAATATATAACTTAGAGTCATCTATGAACCATTTGATCCGAAAAATGGCCCGATAAAATTGTATCAGTTGTTTATCAGTTTTTATCTAATTGTATCAGTTTAGATCTGACCTGATGTGTTAATCAGATGAAATTGTATCTGATTTTTGACCTGATACAATTTTATTTGTTTATATCACATGGTATCAGTTTGGGTCCAAATAGATATATTTGTATAAAAAATTATATAGTTATATCCCAATTTTGACCTGATATCAATTTAAAACTTTGATACAATTGTATAAGGTGAATGTCGGATACAATTATATTTTATTTATATAAAACTGAACCAATTACCATCAAACCTGACACCCTTACATATAAACCGATAAAATTGTATCAGGTCAAAAATCGGATACAATTTCATCTGATTAACACATAATGTAATCAGGTCAGATCTAAACTGATACAATTAGATAAAAATTGATAAACAATTGATAAAAATATATCGGGCCATTCTTCGGATAAAACTGTATACAGATATAACTTAATCACATATATGACTATATGTTACTATTTTTACTCAGGTTGTTTAAATGATACGATATATCAAAGTATATGGTACTATATATGGTAGCATATATTATCATATCTGGAACTGTATTAAAAATGTTGTTCATTAGGTACCATATATTGTTGAAATGGCACCATATATCATAATGCATGGTTTAAATGTCACCACATATGGTAATATATTGTTTAAATGATACCATATATCAATATATATTGCACTACATAAAGTAGCATATATTATTATATCTGGAACTGTATTAAAAATGCTGTTCATGAGGTCCCATATATGAGCATATATTGTTGAAATGGCACCATATATGATAATATATGGTTTAAATGTCACCATATATAGTAATATATTACTTAAATAACACCATATATAAATATATATGGCACTGTATATAGTATCATATATTATGATATCTGGAGCTGTATTATAAATTTTGATCATTAGGTACCATATATGGCTATATATTGTTTAATTGGCACCATATATAATAATATATAGTTTAAATGGCATCATATATGCTAATATATTGCTTAAGTAACACCATATATAAATATATATGGCACTATATTTAGTAGCATATATTATCATATCTGCAACTGTATTGATCATGAGGTACCATATATGGCTATATATTGTTTAAATGCCACCATATATGATAATACATAGTTTAACTGGCACTATATATAGTTATATATTGTTTAAATGATACCATATATAATTATATATTCCTAAAATGCCGCCATATATAATAAGATATAGCTCTATATGCAACTATATATGAAATAAGATCAGCCATGCTATGTAATATATATCATATATACCATATCTATTATTATAATGGCCGATATCTAATTAGATGAAATTATATATGGCATAATATAAGGAAAAATTTTGGAAAAAGACGTCATATATAATTATACATAACGACATGTCTAATTATATATTGTAATATACATATGCCACATATGATTATATATAATTTTTTTTACTCGGGTAGTTTTAAAATTTAGTGTCTACATTCGCGATATGCATCCTAAGAATTGATATGCCGAATGTCCTATGCATTTTTAGTGTTGTACTGTGTAATTATTTTTTTTTTTAGTTATTGAAATTATCTACAGTCTTTAGCAGGCGCGCCTTATTGTATTGTATAAGTTATATTCTATTATAAAAAGTACATATAATTTTTTTATTTATCAGTATCATAAAAAATCAATAATCATTAGAAATTTGTTGAAACCGTATAAGTGTTAGTTATATTAACTGACCTGTCACAAAACTATAAAAGTAACTTAGTTTACGTGTCTAATACTACGTTCACAGTACGATAGTTAAACACGTTTATGTAAAAGTTAAACATATCAGTTCAGAACATTCATTTACTTAAAGGTAAGGGATCAACTAAATATTCCCCCATTCATCATATCAGTTCACACTTAAAAATGAAGTGTTTAAGTTAAACATCTCGAACAGCTGTTCCTTAACAATTAAAAAAAAATACAAAAATTTGACAAAATTTCCCAAAAAGTTATTTTTTCTTCGGCCGGAGGCAATAATTAATAATTTTCGGCATTATCCAACATTATAATTGCTATAAAAAGTGAAATAACATTATCCGACCCAGTTGGAAACAAGATTTTTCAATTTTTAGTTAAGGGACAACTTCATAGCTGTTTTTGGATTTTTCGTTCACCGGAAGCAAAGTTTAATTAATTGTTTTGTTCATATATCACTTTAATATGAAAAAAACACATTTTAACTGGTTTTTATTTAAATTTAGTTTATTTTATTCAATTTTAATTTTTTTATTTTTTTGTTGTGTCTTTTTCTGCTTCAAACTTGTCATTCAACACCAATTGATATCAATTTTATCGTGTTTAACAACGTGTTTAAAAATTAAACACGATAATTTAGCGTGTTTAAGGGTAGGAAAAATGTACTGTAGAACATCTCACTTAAACATGTTTAACGCTTAAACACGCCAAATCGAGTTAAACACGTATATGTGAACGCCGTATAAGAAATAATAAGAATAGAATTAAACGAAACTGTAAGAAAATTGGGAAAACGAGTTTTTGTCCAAAAAAAACATTATAGCTGAAAGCCCAAATTAGTTTGAAAGTAAAGTGCGGCGAAATTAGGTATCGTGAAGTATCTAAAGTAATATAAAGGCTCCATTAATCTGGTAGTATCGTAAAGTATCGTGTCAGCTGTGTACTTCTGAGTGTTGATATTATACACAACTGTTTAGTTTGGAAATAGATTTGAAGTAAGAAGATCTATTGAAAATAGATTTCTACGTCACGATACCTCATTTCGCCGCACTTTACTTTCAAACTAATTTGGGCTTTAAGCCTTAAGAAATGAGGTATCGTGAGATAGAATTCTATTTTCTATAGATTTTCTTACCTCAAATGCACTTCCAAACTAAGTAGTTGTGTACACTGTCATTAACTAAAAGTAAACAGCTGACACGATAC